>JARHVA010000848.1:1752500-2097500 GCA_037957365.1 Torreya grandis | reverse complement strand
AAAAAAGGTGATATTATATGTTTACAAAGTAATGAATAAATTGACATAGTATGGAATGGATTGGTGCATGGATACCAACACAACTTGTGCTTTTAAATTGTTTAAAATGATGCTCAAGATATGGTCCTTTGAAGTTCAGATAGTTGAAAGGTAAACAACTATATAATGAGTTTTGAAAATAAATTTTCATTTTATATTCATTGTGAAATTTCAAAAAAAAAATCTAGAGTAATTCAAACATGCATCACAAATGATTTGTATGACCAATATTATTTGAGCTACTTCAAGATACTTTAGTAGGATAGGACCTTGAGGAGATGGTAAGTAGAATAAATTCTACATACTATGGTAAATTTTGTTTTTTGAAATTTTTAATTTTTATACAATTTTTTTTAGTTTTTGAAAGGTGAGGACCATTACCATCATTGATTTATATAGTACCATAGAGATTTTGATAGTAAGATATAATTTTAAATGGTACTCTCCTATTCTACTATCCTAAATTGACAATAGCATCTAATGCTACTATCCACTACACTTTTGAACTTTTACTCTTAAACATTTTTTAAAACTATTTAAAATTGATAATTGAGACATGTTTTTTATTATTTACTTATACATAAGGATGTGTGTATCCATAATTTTTGGCATGAAAAACTTCTTATGACCTTGATGAGATTGGCTTGGATGACATTGATAGGGGTATTATTGATTAGGAAGGATTGGGATATGTGTCCCATTTAGGATAGGTCCCATATGATATTCATATTATGATAGCATTAGGTTAGAGATTGAATGCTAAAACTTGCATTTTTTGGCTCTAGATGGGGGAGATGATGATCATCTTCGAGGATGTTTACTAGATTATAATGTTGCCAATCATAAGGAATAGGGCATTGGTATTTGTAGATGCTATCATTGGTTATATTTATAGGTCTTGTATTTAAGTTATTGGGAAATGGTATATAAATTAATAACTAATCATTACTATCCATCTAGATAATATTATTAGAGTTGATGTTCTATGACTATAAAAGTTTATATTGTTTACTAGCATCATATATAGTTGTCGATGGTGGTGGGGTAGTGATATCCTAAAAAATGTATCACATTTTTATTCACATTGAAGATCAAGGAGTGATATTTGCTAAAGGTCATATGATGGTAGCCCATTTTTACATAGAGTTATATAGATTTTTCTTAGAGACATAGGGTGGCAAGCTAGGTGATGGTATGTTTTTTAATGTATGGGCATATGAGCAAATTTTAGTTATATGGCTAATTGGTGGGACTTTAGCAGGATGGGTCCACCATTATTATTTTATACCATAATGGGTGGTACCTCATAGTATAGCACATACTATCATGGAGTATTATATTATACTTAATTGATTGACACTAGAATAAATTATATGATAGCCATATAGGACATTTAAAGGGTGGGTTGAGGATGTAGAAGAGTTGTGTCATGTTTTCACTAGCATGTGGTTGGTTGACCACTTTTATGAAGTTTATGGGAGATTTAAGTATGATCAAATTTTATGAAAGTTTGGTATTAACCAAGGGGCTCCCTCGAATCCATATTTGTGGCATCAAATAGTGAGAGATGGCCATGGGATAAATGATAAACTAGCCTCGTTAGAAGTGTATTTGGCCCCTTTTCCTCTTGAAGAGAGATATATAGTTACACCATTGGTTGTATGTGATGATGTTGGATGAATAGAGACATATCTATAGTGGTGGGTAGGTTCCTTATGGCCATTATTATCTACCATGATTGTTTCCCCTAGTGCAGTACTTATAGCTAAGGGTGGTGATGGTAGAGGTAGACATGGTGGAGACCTTATAGGTCCATGGCCTTTGGATGAGGCTAGTATTAAATCAACATGTTAAGATTCTATGTATAGTTGTTTTTTATTGATAAAATAATGGATAAGTATATATAATAAATGTGTCTAATTTTGTATTTATGATCGTTTATTTATAGGTAATCAGGAGTGGTAAATGATGGTAGGTAATGTTATACAAACAATGACTCAGAGTATGCCCATGGACATTATTGGGGATGGTTATATATATAGTATTATCAACATGTTAAGATTTTACTTATAGTTTTTCTTTATTGATAAAATAATGGATAAGTCTATATAATAAATGTGTCTAATTTTGTATTTATGATCATTTATTTATAGGTAATCAGGAGTGGTAAATGATGGTAGGTAATTTTATACAAAAAATGACTTAGAGTATGCCCATGGACATTATTGGGGATGGTTATAGTTATATATATATATATATATATATATATAAATTGTGGGTGCACATGTACCATTATTTGATCTTGTTGTTAGAGTAGCGGAAGAATTCCATACAATATTCACTAAGTGTTATGAGTTATGTGTGGAGTTAGATAGACTAGACATCCCATAGTAGAGTTCAACTGATATTATTTAGGTTTTGATTGATCACTATGACTATATTCTCTGAGAACATGACTAGACACTACATCATATAGGTTCACCATAGGAGAGTCTATGGGAGTGATCCTAATCTCATGGGTCTAGATGGGATTTAAGATCCTCCACATTTAATGATGATTCATATATGCCCTAGGATATGCCCCTACTTTTGAATGACATTTTTAATTATATAAATGTTGGATCATTATATACATATGATGATATTTATTTTTTATATTAATTCTTAGAATGGATGTTATTTATATTTCTTACTACTTAGAGTGTTTTACATTTTACTGTGTAAGATACATTTAAATGTAATATGTGCACTTATGATAAAAGATTGGGAAATTTGTTGGATAAGTTTGTTATTTATTGATATTGAGGAAATCACTATACATAAAGGAATCTAGTTGTAAACAACAAAATTTTACTATAATGATTAGGTGGTAATTGGTTTCATGTTCTTGGTTATAATGTTCCAAAATTGTACGTGGTGTATTTGTAGGAGTATCAAGTGGATCTATCTGATCTATAACTTTGTTTGTTGATTTTGGTATTGAAATCTACTATGTAGATATGTGAATAGGATCTATTACTTTTGGATCAATTCCTTCTCCACATTTACTTCTAGTGAGATCTTGATCAACCAATTATGCTTTGGTAGGATCAATGTGGGAAAGATCAGTCATAGTAAAAGGTACACTAGGATAAGAACTTATTCTAGTGGCTGATTTCTATGAAGGTCAATGTACCACATGTTCCTAAAATGGATTCGAATGGGATGTCTCAAATTTTATAGAATTACCTTAGGAATAATTAAATAAAGGTACCTTGATGTTTCTATTCAAAATGTAATGATCCTTCTATCTGTAAGTTGTGATATCTTTTGTCTTAATGTAAAACAATCATTATCATGATGTTCATTACTACCATGGTAAGTGAAAAAGGGTTGTATTTTCACCTTTTAAAATATTTGTGGTGGATGGTAGTATTTTAAAGGGAGAGTAATCATTTTTTTACCAAATAGTATATACAATATATCATGTGGTCTATCCCTTAGCTGATCAAAGTGAAGTGGTTTCCTCTTGGTAGAGGTATAAGTTTTAAATGTAGGAGGTGTTTTGTATGTAGATTCATTTCATTTGTATAAAACATGTATTATTTATTCCTTATTATGTTTCATTGGTTTGGAATAATGTATTTAAGGTGGCTTGTGACCTTATTTATTTTCTAATCTATTTTGTAGAATTTTTTTTATCTTATTTTTCATTGGGTAAAGTATCAAGTGATTCAATATTGGTATTTGTTAAGGCACATGCATATTTATGCACATACCAATATAAAGTATCAAAATAATTAAATTTATTATTCAATTCTCTTTATCAAAGTAGAGAAATAATACCCCTAATAAATATGAATTTTTTTTCTAAGTTTGTTGACTCAAAAATTTGTCAAGGGAACAAATTGTTGACTTTGAGTCAGTAGTGTGGGAACTAAGTTCTCACATTAGTTAACAAAGAAGGAAAAAAGTCCATCTCCTATTAGCAGTTAGATCTACCTTTATTAAAATCTAAAAAATTAAAAGTAAGGAAAAATCTATTCATATTTATTTATAGCAAAAATGTTTTATGTTGAGGGTTTTGTACTTTTACCCTGAAAGTACATAAAAGAGATAGAAAGGAAATAAGTGGAAAGAAAATAATAATGAAAAGAAGGGAAGAATAGATCAAGGAAATAAATAATTTATAATAGGGATACTATATCTATTTAAACACAAAAACTAATATGATAACCCTAGGAAAAAAGGAAAGACAACTCTGGGTAGCTAAATGTAAAAACTTATTACAATAGTCCAAGAAGGGGAAAATATCATGTACATTGAAACATCTCTCATTAAATGGATAGTAAAGACATAATTACACCCTTAGGAGTGTAAAACATACATTGAGACAATTTTATAATACTGATAATAAACCAAATACAACCATCCCATACTTATAAAAGATAATTAAAATATTGCTTAAACCCCATCAAGATTTCCTATTCATAGAAACAACACAAGAAGATTCTAAGAGAAATACTTAATGTGAAATTCCCATTATCTAACAATTTAGTAATGCTTATGAAGATGAATTAAAATTAAAAATATAAATATAGGTGAATCATATAGAAATATATAACTCATGAATAAATTTCAAATACAAAGCTTACAAAATCTTCCAGTTTCAATCTTTATTGAGTTGATAATAAAGCTCAGCTCTCCAGATAAAATATCTGCATAGTCTCACTACCCAAAAATTCATATTAAATTGATCCTTACACTCTTATTTCTAGTGTGGGGAGGTGTTTATGGTGCATAACAACCTTTTTCTGCATTTTATAAACTATAAAAATGAGTTTACAAAAATACACCACTTAAGTGGTGTAAAAGTGTGTTGGTACAATTGCACCATGTGCAAAAGTGAAGTTACAATTTATAAAGATGGCATAGTGCATTTTCATGACTTAAATTTATGAGTTTTCACTTACATAATTTACAACTAGAAATTGTAAAACAAGATTCAACATTTTTATAAAAAGACCAGAAATATTTGATAGAGTGTATTTGCCTTCACTTTCAGTGCATGGGAATGTCCACCCAAAGTGGTATTCATTATCTTTCACTTGAATATGGTATGTAGAGGTGGAATCTCTTGAGATAATCATATTATTCATGTTTTTTTTCCCCATTTTACCAAATGTCTCAATAAAATTGATTCAATTTTCTTAACCATTGGCCCATTCACATGGTACAAACTGGGAGAATCCTTACAAAGATTGTAGATTCAGATTTACACTTATCAATTGAATTTACTTCTTTATTGTTTTGATTTTTTTATGTCTTGTAACCTTATTGAACTCTACCTCTACTTTTATACATTATCCATACACATGTCACCTATAGTTTTTGATCTGTCCACTTCCACATGAACTTTTTGAAAAAATGTCTCAATGAAATTTCATGCCTAATCACCACTGATACCAATCCATAATTTTCATATGAAAATTCATTTTGGTTCATTTTCAACACCACCTGATGATTTTTTAATTTCTTTCTCAATCACCATTATTTATTTTGACTTCATGTTTGATCAATTACTCCATACGTATAAAATGGACCTTTTTGACAAGTGCAAATGAGCTAAAATGTGATTTTGTAAATTTTCATCTTTTGATTTTAAAATCCTACTTGTCCACTTTATATTTTTATCTCAATCCTAAAAAATAATATTACAATATGCCAATTACATTTTTATTTCTTCCCTAGACATTGTTGTATGATGGAAATTCTAAGAAAGAACAATTATAAATTTTCAAATCAAGAACAAATTTCTCTTAATTTTATTTTCTCTCTCCTCCCCAAGTCTGTATATTTCCCTTTTTTGTTCAAAATATTTTAAAAATAATTTTATCACTTTTTTATCTTTCCCAACTTATTTGGCTATACCATTTTCATATGGGTGAATGAAAACTTCAAATACAAAATTTTATTTTTAACTTGTCTCCCCTTGGGCATATGGTTGGTCAAACAACTCAAATTTTACCTAAAAAAATGCCAAAATAGATTTTTAAATCACCATATTTCACTTCATGTAGGTTATACATTTTTGTGTATAGGAAGAAATAGGAAAAAAGTAGCAATTTCATAAAAACCTACAAATTTCTCCTCCTATGCAATTCATATAGTTGGAAATACATTTTGGAGTTTAGGTAGACAAATGAATAAACTCATATTTTGAAAAATTATTATTCCATCTTGGTATCGTATGACCTCTTATTGACTAAAAAAATTGAAAATACCTATTAAAAAAATTTAATATCTATCTTCTTCCTTTTCTCTGGGGTGCCTTTATATGGTAGTATGACCTATTTTTGACCAGTAAAAATCAAAAATCAAAAATCAAAAATCAAAAATCAAACTCTGATCTTTAAATTTATATTTTTTTTAATTTTTAAATTTTCTGAGCTAGGTGCAATTTTTTTCTTAGATCATTTTTTAAATATAATACAAAAAAAAACTACTTGTTTTTGGCTTTCAAATTTCATTTTTCTTTTCTCTTTCATTGGAATGTACTTGTACAAATTCTTCTAGCTGAGAAAGAAATTAAAATAACTTATTTTATCCAATGATCAAACTTATTATGGTAGATGGAAGTTATAAGTACAAATGTAAATTCAATTTTTAATTTGTTGAAAAATTCCATAGTTGATCATGTACGTTGAAAAAAATCTTTAGAAGGGAAGACAATCTTAATTTAACATGGCAAGAGAAATAACAAAATTCACATGATTAGCAAAAAAATTAAATGAAATTGCATGCAAGTTGAAAAAGGAGAGTTAAATTCACAAAAATAATTTTTTCCATTGAAAAATAAAATTATAATGTGGAGGTTTACATTTACAAGGCTTGGGAAAGTGTAATTTGCATTTGCATGACTTGTGAACATAGAATTTGGAATTGCACGAGAAGGGAAAATGCAAAACAATTTTACAACTTGCATGGAATTGGAAATCATTTTTGTAATTTTAAAAAAAAAATCAAATTAATTTTACAATTTTCTTAGAAACTCAAATTGAATTTACAATCTTGACAAAACAAGAAAATGATTTTACAATTTGCATGAAAACTCAAAAAAAATATAATTTGCATGAAAACTCAAATCAGTTTTGCAATTTTCATAGAAACTCAAATCAATTTTATAATTTTCACATAACGATAAAATTATTTTACAAATTACATGATACTTTTAAACAAATTTACAATTTGTAAAGGAATGAAAAAAATTGTAAATTACACGAAACACAAAATTGATTTTGTGATTTTCATCGAGAGGAAAAAGGAAATTGCAATTTGCATAACTTTTGGAAAAGTAACATGTTCTTTCACCACTTATAAAAAATTAAATTATTTTTACAAATTGTGGGAAATATTAATGGATTTTTGTACAAGAGGCTCAAATACATTTTAAAATATTTTGGGGTAAGAAAGATCCATTGGGAAATGGAGTCTTCAACAACAACTTTGATCAATTTGAAAAATCTCTAATCTTCAATAAAAGGGATGGGTCCTCAAGCCATCAAAAATTTATCACATGTAAAAATAAAGTGTATGTGAGGGTTAGGCACTTAGTCTAATATGTTCTATCACATGTCAAAATATAGTGTATGTGAGTATCAGGTACTCAACCTGATAGGTGATATCACATATTCAAAGGGATAGTGTATGTGAGAAAATTATAGCCATGTGTTTTTACACAAACTAAAATGCAAAGAGATACCTTTATTTGAACATTGTGCCTTGCCTTACAAAATTTTACAAATTCCTTCCTCACCACTACAAAATTATTCCTAGCTTTACAATGTTAATTTTATAGGAAAACAATTATTCATCCATTGTATCTTATTTACCAACTTCACCTAGACTTCACTGAACATGAATTACTTGACAAAATGCCTTAATGAAATTTTTTCATCTGAATCATGTGCTTGCTCCCAAGATTGCCTTTCATGTTCACTTTATATACTCACATTTTAGACTATCAATACTAATTCATCTTATGGTTTTGTTTTTGTTCTATATACCACATGAGTAGAAATGGCCACAAAGTAACATTTTAGATGCCATACTCTTTCACTATTGTGGGTACTGATCTTGACTGTCGAACATCCAATGCTCGGTATACCTCAGGTTATAAAATATTGTTAAGAACACAATTTATGGAATATAATTTTGGAAAGACTATCATCTTTTTTCAATTCAACCCATGATTTCATCATATTTATGGAACCTACATAAATATTATCTTAAGAAATGAAAATTCATCCTTTACCAAATCCACAACCAAAATTTCCTCTTCTTCTCATAGTTATGCTCATATTACATCTTACAATGTATAAGTTACAACCAAATCCCTGAGGCCTTTGAACTATGTAGACATATGTTAGTATTACATCTACAATAGTACCAAGCTCTTGAAAATATTCCCTAAAGTTATTCTCCATGACAATTGATGCAAGACTACCAATAAATATCTTATTTTCCTGAAAGAGGAATAGTGGAGAGATCATCAATATGATCAAATTTATAACTCAAAATCTATAAATTAAAGTTTATATATATATATATATATATATATATATTCTCTTTGAATGAATATCAATCCAAAATACTACTCTAAAAATCACTCAATGACTCACCATTTATAATTTGTAAAAATAATCAGATCTCAATATGTGACTTAAGCCTTGTTCATTGGGTTATGTAGTCAATGTCCCATTCTTTAAAAAAATTACCATCCTTGTCCTAAAAACATCTATATCTCACATTTTCATATCCTGATCTAACCAACTAACAATTAGTTTTCCCATCTCAATCATATGATACATGAACACACATTATTAGGTTAGATCACTTATTCTTAAAATTTGCACATTTATCACATGTTCACTTGAAGAGATACATGAAAAACATATCCAATTTGTTAATCTTGCAAATCATGTGATTGTCCATGATATTTATTAGATAGAGACATAGTTAAAAACATGTTCAGATATAAATACCAAAGCATGGGTAAGGATGAGAAAAAATAGACTATTGCATTTATTGAAAAATAACACACACACACCAAAATTAAATTGGAAAAAGAAACAAGCCAAAATTGGGAAAGCAAAACTACTTATAGGGAGTATATGAAAATGAAAAGATTATAAAAAACCATTCACTTTTTGGGATAAGTACTTACAATTTTGAAACAATGGATTTGACTTATGAATTCTAAACACATTTAGCAGTAGTGACCAAGTAGGTGGGAAGAAGAACTTATAGTTATCATTCACACAGGGATGATCATGAATGAAAAAATCAGCAATATTTTCCTATTTTAAAATGAAATTATTATAAATTATCTGGTTTTCTATGAGTAATTATAAGAAATAATTAAATTTTTAAATATTTTCTTAGATGATTTCAAGTGCATTTATGATAGATATAGTATCTAAATTAGAGAAAAGTGTGTTACATATCTATTTTTGAGTTGAAACCACAATATGATTATCTTTCAGAATGAATGAGGTGTTGATATTCTTTTCTACATCACTCCCCATGGTAGAAATGAATTCATCACTGAATGAGTCATCATCATGACCTTCATCAATTTCCTTTATCTTGATAGTTTCCATTTAACTTGTAATGATTATTGGTCACCATTCATTTTATTCTACATTGATGTCTTCCTTGCCTTGGCATTATTATGATTTTTAATTTGCATAGGATTAATTAATTTAGATTTATATCTTGTGGAGAATTATTCTATGGTAGACCTTAAAAATGAAATACCTAAAAAATATTCATTTTAGACTATTCATTCATTCATTATAATAGATAATGGATCATCTAATTTGATGAAAACTAGTTTCATAAAAAAAAAATTCACAAAGTATAACGTCACACTCTGCATTATTACTTCTTTTTGTTTTTGTTTTTATCATTTGTTTTTTAGATAACCCATTTTCTCTTAGGACCATGGGGTTTAAGCAATCTGGTAAAATAGCCAAATATTTCTCTTTTTTCCCAAGCAAGAATTCAAATTCTTCATATATTCTCTAGCCAATCATTAGTTCTTCCAACAATTCACCTTCTTCTATAATTGTGAAATTGAATTAATCATATGTGATAGGAATCACTTTCTATTTTTATCTATTAGAGTTCTGACACATTTGATCAGGAACTTACCTTTGAAATCTTTGTTATAAATATTATATACTCTTGATTGTATTGGGTTTCACTATTTTTTTATTATCATTTGCAATAAGTGTATCACCTTTTGAAACTTCTTTCTTCAACATTTCAGACATGATCAATTCATCTTAAATCTTGATGGAATTTTATTATGTAGCCACCAAGTCATGTACCTTATTCCTCATCAAGATGAACTTGATTTTTAGGTGAAGAGAACCAATTAAAAATCAAAGTTGATTTTTGAAACTTGATTGATTTACCTAAGGGATCAGTCTCAATAATTTGTTAAAATGTGATATGAACTCTCTCATCATCTCATTTTTAAATCTAGAAGAAGTCCAATAAAAATGCACACATGTTAGCAATTGATTTGAATCTATCTAGGAACCTATTCTGTAAAGAGTTATAATTCATAATAAATCCATCCTCTAAGTTTTAGAACCACTTGATAGTAAGTCCAATGAAAATTCTCATAACAACATCTTCATACATAACTCCCAAAATGCTACAAGATACTGTGAATACCTAGATATGTTTATCTACATATTAACCATTTTCTCTAGAGAAATTAGAGAATATCTTCCTTGACTCTGATGGGAATTCATTGTATTGGGCCAAAGTGAATGGCCCAAAATGTTTTCCCCTTGAGACATGGGGATCATTGGGGTTGGGATGGACCAACATAATTTCTACAATTAGGGAAATGCATGCACTAGGTACTTATTATCAATGGAGTTTCCAACCTCCATTATAGGGGAGGTCTCTTAAAATGTCTAAAAATCATGTGCATAAAGCACCTCGACCCCTAGTATAGTCATAAAAAATTATTGACTAAAAATTTTGTCAAGGGGACAAACTAGTGAATTTGAGTCAGTAGTGTGGGGATTGAGCCCTCACATTAGTCAATAAGAAAGGGACACAATACCTCTCCTATTAACAAGAGAATCTACCTTTATTGAAATTTAATAAAGGAAAAGTAGGGGAAAATCTATTCACATTTATTTACAATTAAAATGTCTTTTGTTGGAGGTTTTGTACTTTTAACTTGAAAGTACATAAAGAAGATAGAAAATAAATGAGTGGAAAGAAGGGAATAATGAAAATAAAACAAAAATAGAGAAAGGAAAGTAATAATAAATAATAGGGTTATTATAGTCAATTAAACACAAAAACTATTGTGATAACCCTAGGAAAAAATGAAAGATAACTCTAGGTAGTTTAATGCACAAACTTACCAAAATAGTCAAAGAAAGGGAAAACATCATGTGCATGTAAACCTCTCTCATTAAATAGGTGTTAAAGACATAATTACACCCTTAGGAGTGTAAAACATACATAGACATTTTTTTAACACTGATAGTAGACCAAAGACAACCATCCCATATTTATCCATAAAATACAATAAAAATATTACATAAACCCCATCAAGATTTCACATTCATAGAAACAATAGAAGAAGATTCTAAAAGAAATAATTAATGTGAAATTCCCATTATCTAATAATATTTTAATGATTATGAATATGAATTGAAACTACATATATAGAAACAAGTGAATCACATACAAAGATATAACTCATAAAGAAATTTTGAATACAAAGCTTGCAAATTTTCCCAATTTTGATCTTTATTGAGTTGATAACAAAGCTCAGCTCTTCAAATTAAATCTACACATATTCTCACTACCAAAAATTCATATTATAATGAGCATTAAACTCTTATTTATATCATGGTGAGGTGTTTACAGTACATAACCACCTTTTTTACATTTTAGAAGCTACAAAAATGTGTTCACAAAAATGCACCACTTAAATGATGTAAAAGTGCATTGGTGCAATTGCACCACATATAAAAGTGAAATTACAATTTACAAAGCTGGCACAGTGTATTTTCATGACTTACATTTATGATTTTTCACTTACAAAATTTATAACTACAAATTACAAAACAAGATTCAACATTTCTATGAAAATATTAGAAATATTTGACAGCCTATTTGCCTTCACTTTTAGTGTGTGGTAATGTCCACCTAAATTAGTATTCATTGTATTTTATATTTTTAGATTTTATTTCATGTAAAATATACTAATATCATCATCTACCTTATATTACTTCAAGACTGTATAACACCTAGATGCCTAAGAACATCACAGATGGTATGTAGAAGTGGTATTTCTTGAGCTCAGCATAGTATTCGTGTGTCCTGTCCCTGTTTGAACAAATGTCTCAATTCAATTAATTTAATTTGCTTAGTATTTAACTTATTCACATGTTATGAACTAGGAGACTATTTAAAAAGGTTGTAGATTTAGATTTACAATTATGAATTATATTTTATTCTTCAATGTTGTGCTAGTTTATGTTGTGTAACCTTATTGAACTATGCCTTTGTGTCTATACATTATCCATACACCTGTCACCTATAGTTTTTGATCTGTCCACTTCTATATGAAGATTTTGACAAAATGACTCAATGAAATTCCATTCCTAATCACCACTATTGTTAATCCATAATTTTTTCTATGCAAATTCATTTCAGTGCCTTTTCAACATCACTCGATGAATTTCAATTACTCACTCAATTATTGTTCTTGCTTTTGACTTCTTGTTTGATCAATTGCTCCACATCTATAAAATAGACCATTCTGACAAGTAAAAATGAGCCAAAATTATTAGAACAATTAATGTATAAGTGATAATTATTAACCCTTAGCTTAAATTGGTAATTAATAAAATAAATAATAATATATTATTTATTAACATGAGGTAGAACCTCATCAAAATAAATAATATTATCATGGTTATTTAATACTTACAAAATATTTTTAATTAGTTATATTTATCAGGATGGATGGACCCATTATTTTTATAATGGTCACCTCCCTTGATATTTCAATATAAATAGGGGTTTACCTTATTCTAAAATCATCTCTTAAATATGAAACTTTTATCATATTCAAACTTATTAAACCTGTGAGTTTTGTGAAGCATTGTGTGAAGAAGTGAGAAGGAGAATTTTGTATTAAGGTGCAGAGTTTCTCAAATATATGAATATCACATTGGTGGATTTTTACCTCTTTGATATTTTCTCATGGTAAATACTTGTATTATGTGTCAATTATTCAGCATTCATTTATATGCTTTGATAATCAGTCTCATATCTAGATCCTATATATTAGATTATCAATTTTTACATGGTTTTAGAGCTTGGTGAGTGGATTTAATGGGAAAGCATGTTGCATTGAATTTAAATAATTAAAATTTTATTCAAATATAAATATGTTTTTAATTATTTTAAAAGCCTCCTTCAAACTTGTGTACAGCATAGAGGAAGAAGTTTTTTTTGTTTAATCTCTAAGAGGTCTAGTTTCTTATTATTTGTGTTTAGTGGCTTTATCTCATTCATTTATATGTGTAAACACTACCACAGACCATGAAGCTATTAGTTAGAGATATGAGAACTCTTCCTCACACACAGGGCATCGTTATCAACCTAGGAAAATTTTTAAAAAATGATTTTTTGGTCAAAATCAAATTTTTAAAATTTCTTCATTATTAGAATTAAAAATATGGAAGATTAAAATAAATAAGACTGAAACAAATTTCAAAATTTTTGGTGGTCTTTACAAGGTTTGAAGCCCTCTAAAGCTTCTACAGGGGTGCCACATTTATACCTAGCAATTCAAAACACTACATTATTGATCAAAAATTCTATTTTAAAGGTCTAACATGCCTTGTACTAGGATTTTAAGAATATTTGAAATTTTTTGAAGAATCTCATGGCCTATTCAAGGTGTTGTGAAAATCCAAACTTTTGTCTAAGCATCATTATTCTCCAGGCTATGTGCTATAGGTAATTTTATTTCATATAGTTTTCAATAAGTATTTAAAAAATAATCTATTTTTTAAATATTTAATTTCCATGCAACCCCGGCCCACCAATGTTTAATTATTTTTTACTAAAAAGTTAAAAAGTTTTTTACATTTTTTTAAAAAAAATTACATGCACAGTTGATGTAATTATCTCTCTCTCTCTGTGTGTGTGTGTGTGTGTGTGTGTGTGTGTGTGTGTGTGTGTGTGTGTGTGTGTGTGTGTGTGTGTGTGTGTGTGTGTGTTTATTTAAATTCAATTAAAAAAGGATTTAAATATTACCTAATGCATGCAAAAATGCAATAAAATGTTCTATAAGGTTTGGTGGTAATAATTTTGCTAAAAACTTACAAATAGGATGGTCGTGTATTTAAAAACCCCTAACACTTGGTCAAATAAATTGTTTAAATTAAAAAAAATTGGTTTGCAGGCCAATGTTACATGCATATAAACCATAGTTATCATGTCAAACTTGTTTCGACTTTCGACCTAGTGAAACATTTGTCAAACATAGTCATGTGACCAGTCAATTATTATATTATGACATAATCTAGACACATCTACGTGGTAAATTTTATGTTTTTAAACCCTATACTATTAATTTTATAACTTTTTTAATAATAGTGTCTAAGTGGTTTTTCTAAGTGCAACTCTTTCAACACCTAATTTTGTGCAATTTTAAATCATTTTTTTATATTATTTAACATCTAAATTGGATGAGTAAGTATAGTTACACTTATTATTTACTTTATTTTATAATAAAAGTATAAAAACTCATTAAAAGGGTTTTTTTATTAAAATTATTCTTACATTAGTATCTTTTTTTGACACTTGTGACACCCTATTTGGTCACAATATTTCATAATTTTTTACTTTGTCTAGCATTAAATTAAACAATTATTATGTGTTTACACTTTCAAATTTTTTTACTATTAATATATGTTAAAATGTCACACTGAAAGGCTTCATTTTAAGAATTTTTTTGTTGTCTTGTTTAAGGGGAGGCTATGGCTCTGCCTCATTTTTATTACATAGATCTCATATGCTTAATGAAAATAACTATAATATATGAATTAAATCTAAATTTATAGATTTTAAATTGTATAATATTGTTTTTGGGATTGAAAAATCCCCTTTTGAATGACATGTGACCCCTAAACTTACCAATCTACTTCAACAAAAACTATAGGAAGCTATGTCCATTATCCTATAGAGTGTTAAGAAAGAATTCTTTCTCCACATTGGTAATCAGGAGTCTCCTAGATATGTATGGAAACTCCTTGAATCCATGCATGAGGACACTCATCTCTTAAATATTTTTAAGTTAATCCTTGAATTGCTAACTACACCTATGAAGGGTGATGAAAATTTTATGAATTTTCTTGCTAAAATTAAAAACATTAAAGCTCGATTAGATGGATGTAATCATAATTTGTTTCAAGATAAATTAATTTATTTATCATTCATTTAAATATTCATGAAAATTTTAGAATTTTTATTTGAATTTTAAATATTAAATATCAAATTGAGCAAGATATCCCTGACCTTACCACCTAGTCTACTCTCCTAATTCAAGAAGAGCAAGTTATGAAAAAAATTATTCTAAATAGAATGATACTCATGCACCTCTCACCTTAAATACTAATTTTGGTAATAATAAGAACTAGAAATCTAACCTTAATTCTAGTTCAAACGAGAACAATAAATCTGGTAATAGGAATCATATACCTAAGTTTAATGGAAATTACAATGTGTGATAAATTTGGTCATAGAAGGGAAATATATTATAAAAATAATGATATAATTAATAATAAATATTCTAAAAATAACAAAGGGAATAAATTTAATCAAAATAATTAGAATAATCAAAACCCTAATCAAAATAACAATCAAGATCAAAATGTTATTATTTTATATACTACTTTATTTGCTTCAAATAAAAATGAGTGGATTTTAGATAGCAGATGTGATTCTATAGATATATTTAAAATAATTTACTTAGAAGATAATTCATTTTTAAAAATAACTAAATAGGTAAAAATAAAGTTTTCAAATGTTGTTACTATAAATGATGTTTTCTATGTACCTAAGCTTAAATAAATTTTCTATATTTTTCTCAACTTACAAATGATAATTTCATTGTAAAATTACTTAAATATATCTAGTGCATTAGAAATCAATCTAGTTCCTTGATTATTGAAGGTGTTCAAAACAATGGTTTTTATATCTTTTCTCCTTCTTCTACATGTTTTTTTCATCACATAGTAGGAATGAATCTCAATTATGGCATGAAATATTAGGACATGTCAATTATATAAGTTTACATGATATGTATACAAATAATCTTATTATTGGACTTATTTCTATCCCCTCTCATCATGAAATTTGTGAGGGTTGCTTACGTGGTAAGCAATATACTAACCCATTTCATAAGAATCATGATGTGAATTCCTCTCATCCTTTAAAATTAATGCATATTGATGTTTTAGGACATCTTGAAGTTGTATTTCTTAATGTTTTTATGTATTATATTACTTATATTGATGATTACACTAGATTGATCTAGTTTTTCCCTTTCTTTTTTTTTTTTCATGTGTTGTCTAAATTCAAGGAATTTAAATCTAGTGTTGAAAATGCATCTAATTTTTATATTAAGAGATTAAAAAATAATAACTGTGGTGAATATGTTAGTAAATATATATATATATTTTTCATTAGTTACAATTTTAAATTAAATTAATAACTCCCTATTCCCCTCATCAAAATGGTATTGCTGAAAGAAAAAACCAAACCATCATAGAAATGGATATAACATGTTACAATTTGTAAATGTTCCTAAAATTTTATGGGTCTAAGTCATGAATAATATTGTGCATATTCTGAATAGAATACCTATTAAATATTTTTATTTTTCTACATCAAAAATACGTGTATGCACATATTATTTCATTTATTTTGATTAAACTATTTTGTTGTTACTTTAGAGATACTAACTATATTGTTAGTGTCTCATCTACATTATATTTGTTAGTAAAATAATTTAGTATTGATTATTGAAAATAACATATTAAAATTATATTTCAATAGGTATATTTGTTTTAGATGATAAATTATATATATATATATATATATATATATATATATATATTTAATTTTTTTAGCATTGAAATACATTATATGCATAACATCATGCTTAACTTGACAAAATAATCATGTTTTAGTTGTTCATTTGGTAAGAAGATCATGCTCAGTGAGTTTAGATCTTTTTTGTTTCAATTGCTTAGATACTTTCATTTTATTGTTTTATCATTTGATTGTTTATGCTAATATCATTATATGGTTCATTTGATAATAAGACATGTTATGAAATGTAAAGGGTAAATGGAGTTTGTATTATTGGCTCTTCATCATTTACTTTACTAAGAATTCTATTCATACAGTTATAAACTTATTTATTTTAATCTCATATCTGGTTGATTGGATGATAGCATTTCATGGTAAAATTATCCATATTTGATGTATGAGATATTATACCTTAATATTTTATTGAAGCATATTAAACTTGAAAAGTTTTTTTATAAAACTCAAATGATTAAATGAGTTATTTTCAATATGATATATAATATTTGGTTAAACTTAGTATCATATTATTAGTAAATTATTGTATGTGCATCGCATGACAGTTGGTGATAATCATCTTGTCAATATTGAAGACATCCAATAATGAATTACATACAATAATTTTTATCTTTTCACTAATTTTGTAATCAAAATAGTGAGCTTATTTACCTAAAATATGACATGATTATTTTAAAATGTGCTTTATCATAGAAAAACATATGTCATATTTTTATGTATGTGGTTATTGTGATGTTAACCATATTATACTATCATGAATCTATGTTTTGTGTAGGTGTACAACACTTAAAATTTAAGCATATTGAATTTCTTGTGCTTTTTATCTAACAGAAAGTCTTCAATGGTGATATTGATCTGTAATTTTATCTTATGGATGAACAAGTGGTAGATATATTCACAAAACCACTTGGTGCTACCAAGCTTTATTAGTTTAATACAATTTCGGGCCTTTGAGAGTTATCATTGAGGGAGAGTGTGCATGACAATGTCACTTTTTGATGGCCATGTGTTTCTTCTCTTTCTCTATACTTATTATCATTGTAAAATATTGTAAACTTTGTATGAAATTTATGTGATTTAAGTACACTTTATGTGAAATTTTTACTTTTATACACTAATACATTAAAATCATACTTTATAATGGAGGTTCTTATGTTATAAAAGACTCCAAATATGCTTAGTTTTTATTCACGAGAAACTATGAGATCTAGTCTCATGATCATGTTAACCTAAACTTATTATTGAGTAGCTTATGGATTATAAACCCTTTTGTTTCAAAAGGTGGTATTTGTTATGATGAAGGTTTTTAAATCTTTCAATTATGTAGATAGTATAATTTATTTTTTCGAGGTGACTATGACATTTATCTCTACTTAGTATTATGTCATTAACCCTTAGCTTACATTGGTAATTAAATAAATAAATAATAATATATTATTTATTAACGTGAGGTGGAATCCTTGTGAAAATATATAATATTAACACAAGGTGGAAACCTCATGAAAATGAATAATAATATATTATTTATTAACATGAGGTAGAAACCTCATGAAAATAAATAATATTATTATGGTTATGTAATACTTACCAAATGTTTTAATTAATTGAATTTATCAAGATGGATGGACTCATTATTTTTACAATGTTCACCTCCCTTGATATTTTAATATCAATAGGGTTTTACCCTATTGTGAAATCATCTCTCGAATATGAAACTTTTATCATATTCAAACTTATTAAACCTACAAGTTTTGTGAAATACTGTGTAAATAAGTGGGAAGGAGAAGTTTGTATTGGGGTACAGAGTTTCTCAAAAATATGAATATCACATTGGTGGGTTTTTTTACCTCTTTGAGGTTTCCCCATAGTAAATACTTATGTTTTGTGTATTTTGTTTAGTATTCATTTATATACTTTGCTAATCAATTTCATATCTACATCCTATATATTAGTTTATCAATTTTTACATAAATGTGATTTCACAAATTTTTCATCTTTTGATTTTAAAATCCCACTTTTTCACTTTATATTTTTATCTCAAGACTAAAATAAGAATATTACAATTTGTTAATTTCATTTTTGTTTCCTCCCTAAATGATATTATATGATGGAAATTCTAGTAAAGAAGAATTACAAATTTTTAAATCAAGAACAATTTTCTCTTAATTTTATTTTATCTCACCTCCCCAAATCCATACATTTTCCATTTTTATTCAAAATAAATTAAAAATAATCTTATCATTTTTTTCTATCTTCCCCAATTTATTTGGTCATACCATTTTCATATGTGTAAATGAAATATTCAAAGACAAAATTTTATTTTTAATGTGCATCCCCTTAGGTGTACGACTCAAATTTTACCCATAAAAATCAAAAATGAATTTTTAAATCACCTCATGTAGCCTATACATTTTTTTGTATAAGAACAAATAGGAAAAAAGTAAAAATTTCACAAAAACCTATAAATTTCTCCTATCATACATTTTGTACGACTAGCCATACATTTTGGATTTTAGGCAGACAAATGAAAAAACTCATATTTTGAATACTTATTATTCCATCTTTGCATCATATGACATTTTCTTGGCTAAAACAATTGAAAATACCTATTTGAAAATTTGAACATCTATCTTCTTCATTTTCTCTAGGGCACCTTTGTATGGCTATATGACCTACTCTTTGATCAATAAAAGTCAAAAATCAAACTCTAATATTTAAATTCATATTTTTTTTAATTTTTAAATTATCTAAGTTGGGCTTATTTTTATCTTGGAACATTTTGAAGATATAAGACAAAATAAAACTACTTGTTTCTGATCTTCAATTTACTTTTTTATTTTATCTTTCACTAGAATGCACTTGTACAACTTCTTTTAGCTGAGAAAGAAATTAAAATAATTTATTTTTCCCAATGAACAAACTTCTTCTGGTAGATGGAAGTTATAAGTACAAATATAAATTCAATTTATAATTTGCTAAAAAATTGCTAGAGTCGATCATGCAAGTTGAAAATATTTTTAGAAGGGAAGACAATCTTCATTTACCATGGCCGAAGAAAATAACAAAATTTACATGATTAGCAAAAAACTTAAACGAGATTGCATGCAAGTTGAAAAAAAGAGTTGTATTTTCAATAATAATTTGCACCATTGAAAAATTCAATTATAACTTGGAGGTTTGCATTTACACGGCTTAGAAAAGTGTAATTTTCATTTGCATGAATTGCAAAAATAGAATTTGTAATTGTATAAGAAGGGGAAATGCAAAATAATTTTACAACTTGCATGAAATAAACATTTGATTTTTTCATTTGAAAGAAAAATTAAATCAATTTTCTAATTTTCATAGAAACCTAAATCAAATTTGTAATTTGCATACAATGGGAAAATGATTTTACAATTTGCATTAAAACTCAAAACAAATTTGTAATCTGCAAAGAAACTCAAATTGATTTTGTAATTTGCATGGAAACTCAAATCAATTTTATAATTTTCATGGAATAAAAAAATGATTTTATGAATTATATGAAACTTTAAAACAAATTTACAATTTGCATGAGAATGAAAAATGAATTTGCAAATTGCATGAAACACAAAATTGATTTTTTAATTTGCACCAAATAGAAAAAAGAAATTTCAATTTGCATAACTTTTGGAAAATTAACATGTGTTTGTACCACTTATAAAAAGTTAAATGGTTTTTGAAACTTATAGGAAATGTTAATGGATTTTGGCATGGGAGGCTCAAATGTGTTTTAAAATAGTTCAGGGTAAAAATCAATTTGGATATGAATTTTAATTAATCAATTAAATTTAATTAATTAATTAAAAAATTTAAATTTTTCAAAGTTTTGATGGTTTTGAGCTGAGTTCAATTTTTTAACCTTTTAGTAAAAATTGATTTTTCACCAATTTTTATCTATTTTAAAAAATTGTGACAACAAAGTTTGAGGGGACATAGTTTAATGAATATAAGATATCCTTAAATTTAATAACAGTCTTGAATAGATTCATCCTAATTTTGAGTTAATGTTTGAAAATGATCTAATGGTAGCTTTGAAAACTTATGCTTATGTAAATCAAATAAGAATACATCTTTAAATTTTTAAAGGTTGGTAAGGAACCATATAAAAGGCTGTAAAATAAATCTAGAGCTTCTCGAGTTAAGATTCTATGGAACGTTTAAGTAATAGGTGTCCACCTTTGACCCAATGGTCAAATGAGTTTATATATTACCTCAAATAACTAGCAGGATATCCTTGACCATAGAATGAAGAAAACATAATCATGACAAAATTGGAAGGATAAGGATGATTAAAGACCTCCCACATAAGGGGTTGGTCCTCTAGGATATTATCAAAAAAAGTAGCCTCTATCAATTTAAGTTTTTTCTACTTTCTATTTTACCTACATGGTTATTAGTCAGTTTGCTTAAGGTTATTAAGGTCATTAGGTAAAATACACTTAATATGTTTTCTAATTATTAGTTGAGTTGTTACCTTTTTGGTGACCTAATTTCTTACTATATATTGTACTTTTTTGGTACTTTTAGGCTAATTAATCAAATAATCAATTTGTAAATCTCTCTTTTACTTTATATTTTCTCTCACCTAATTCTAAGGTTTTCATGTAATCTATGATGTTCAGAGATATTGGATTAATTTGACATGGTATCAGAGATTTGATATGATGACCATTTTGCCATTTTTGAAAATTCTTGGTGAGTTTTTTCTTACATGTATCTTACAGGATTTCTTAATTTTTTAGGTTTTCCATAGATTTAGTGGGATCTCAATAAAATTTGTGTAAACTATTCAACTGGAGTACTAAATAAAAAAAGAATTCCATCAAATTTAGAAGGTGTCAAAACCCTATGATCAACTATAAATATTACCTAGTTTCATGACAATCAATTTTGGACATTTTAGAGGGTTTAGGGATTTTTTATGATTTTATGGAAATTTGTATAGATAGGGTATCCAAAGTAAAATCCTTTTCTGGGGTTTTGGATATCCTTAGTGGGTCTTTGGTGGATTTTCTATAAGCATTCCAAATCTATAGTTTCTGAGTTTGGTAGGAAATTCAGCCCTTGCATACACAAATTGGAGTTTCGAGCCTTTGTTTCACCTATATGACGTTTGTGGTGTTTTCATATTCAAAACCCATAGCATTAGAGCTTAGAGTTTCATCCATAGTCCATAACCCCAATATCAATATTGTTGGATTCTCATGTAGTCTAAAACCCTAATGTTGGGACTTTTGACTTCTCCTATAGTCTAAAACCTTGACGTGTATGGACTTTCAACTGCACTCATAGTCAATGAGACCAACATTATCATAGTTTTAGGTATCCCTAGTAGTTACATATAGGTATGTTGCCTCCACCTCCCAAAACCCTACTTCCATACCTCTTTTCAGCTCTAGCATCAAAGATCATAACTATCAAAGCACACTATAACTCTAATACATTGTACTTATTGACTACCACTACACCTCCAAATCTTCACATCAAAATTTAGGACTATAGGATTAGTCTATAAATCTGACAACTATAAGGAGGGTTATAACTTTTTATGGTTGTATTCTCTATGCCCAATCCTGATGACTATAGATCATAACTATAACCCTGATGACTACCAAGGGTCATTGTAATCCTAATGGCCAAGTCTAAGGACTAAAAAAGGGCACTACAATCTTGAAAGAAAACACTGCTAACTATAAGGAAGGTCAAAAACTCTAATGATGGTATTGAGGATGTTAAATTTAACCTCATGAAGTGTGACACTATTTATTTAAAAAATGGGTGTATTTTTTAGATGATATCACTCCCACATCAATCACATTGATCAAAAGTGAGGGGGGGAACATCCATAATAAGCTTTATCCCCTTTGTCATATGGTGTGGTCACATGAGGGGAACACTCATCTTATCCCTTTTAAATTTTTCTCTGAAGGACTTCAAGTATTTTTTTAGAAATAGATTCATAATTTTTTTCAACATTTTACTCCAAAGGGCCTCAATTTTTTTGGGGAAGTTGATTAAAAATTTTCCACCACTATTTTCTCACCCAATTTTTTCATGTGAGCTAAGATTTTTAAATAGCTATAACTTTTGATTGGTAACTCGGATTTGAGTGTCATCTTCTTCATAAGTAATTTATTTTATGTGTTATACACATTGATGACATTCTTGGGATCTTTTGAAACCAAATACTATACACTCTTAGATGCATTAGCCATTGAGTCTTACATCCCTCAAGTTCTTTCATATTTATGCACAATTTTCTTAAGAATCGTTCTCATTTATGTTAGACGTCTATATGATAATGATTATATTTGAAAATTTAGGGGGGATCGCTCTAATTGTTATAAGGGGTACTATGTGGTGTTGCATACTTTAGTTTTTTGCATTTATTCTTTACTTTTTGCAATGACATTTTTTCCTAGATCATGTATTATTAGTCATTTCCACCTCTTATAGCATTTAATATTTTCTAATGGGAAAACAATGTGCTACTTTCTCTAAGAAAACAAGGCTTTTATACAATAATTATTAATGAGAAAACTAAACCTATGGTAGATGCAGATAAAAATAAATGGTTTAATATATGTAATTAAGCACATGGTTATCTTAGTTTGTTTATTTCTCATGACTTATGTTTTCACATTGAATCTAAAACACCAAATGAAGTATGGACCACACTAAAAAAATATTTGGGAAGTAGGATGTGAGGAGAGGTTATGAACTAGAGAATGAGCTCATCAGGTTAAGCCTATATGCCTTTAACACACTTTATGATTTATTCACTAAGTCCAAATATCTAAGTTTATAGTAAAAATAATATGGAATTGATAAGAAAGATGACCAACTTATTCTGTCTATACTCTCCAAACTAGGTCCAAACTATTTTGTGTTTGTGTCCACTTTCCATACCACAAAAAGTGTGCTCTTATAGCTACATGGAAGATGTCTTATTTATATACCTTTATTTCTAATTTGACTCAAGAGAAAGATAAGTTGATATAGATGAACACAGTGAAGTCCTCAAAATCTCATGCACTTTTTGCTAATAAAGAGAAGGCTTCAAACAATAGATAGAATAAATATACCAAAAAGGATAAATATAAGGATGTAAAATACTCCCACCTACAAACCAAACAATGAGACCTCTTCTTCTAATCCTAATCTCAATAAATATTGGATCAAATGTGGGTTTTAATCAAGAAATCATGATGAAAGAATTTTTTTTAATAATTAGATTGACCAACTGACTAAGATGCCCAAGAAGTATAACACTAATTTACCTAATTATACCATTTAGAATTCATCAACCCATGAATCCTCTGAGTCAAATGACCATGGAAAATAAAAATCAAAAGATAATAGTAAGGGAAAGATAAAGGGCAAGGCCCTAGTTGTAGTTGTACCTCTAACTCCTACATGGGTTATTGACTTTGTTCACATCACATGGCCTCTTCATACATAGAGTTTAGTTCTTTAGAACCATGTGACATGTTCTCTATATAATTGGGTGACAATAATTATAAAAAGGTTCTCAAGAGAGAGTCTATTAAATTGAGTGGTGGAACATTCAATAACATTCTAAGTGTCACCTCATTTCTAACTAATCTTATATCAGTTTATTAGATCACTCACTCGATCTAGGCATGTGAGTTGAATTCACTCTAGATTTAGTATATGTTAGATAATTTCACTATGATATTATATTGGTAGATGGAATAGTCAACCATCAGACTCAATTATATAAATTTTCACACTTTGTTCCTAAAATTCTTCTTCTTCTTTGGACTCATTTGAACTTGATGACATTTATGGGCCTCAGCACACTTATGACATTGATGACTCTGCTTCTATAAATGACTACATCAATGATGGGGACACATCTCCACCATATCCTTGTCACCTTATAGATATTAAAGAGTTATTCCCTGATCAATCTACCCCTATTCCACTTCAAAAATTATAGGGAATAGGTATATTGATCCAAGACACATCAAACATCAGGTAGTCTATCCCATAGTTTTGGAGCATTCAATAGTCTTTCATTGCCTCTACTCCCATTACACCATCATTGTATAGATCACTTGGCCCTCATAACTTTCATGAGGAAAATAGTTCCTTGGATATATATCACACATTATTTTAAGATCCATCATGCACTTAGCAGACACATTCACTATTTTTGGGTGATCCAGTCTTCACTGCATCTACTTTTAATCCACAGTCACTCACAAGAACTCCATTACATGATATTAGATGGCTATAGGTAGTTTTAAACTCTAGTGAATATTTTTATCTCCCTTCTCTTATTTTATCTCTTTTATGGGAGGAGTTTTATCCTATGGGTTTTCTCATTTTTTTTCTTTATGGGAATTGCATTGTACTTGGGTACTTCACTAGGCCTCATTATTGAGACCCAAATTCTTCTACCCACCTAAGCTACATCATGGGGGATGTTAGTGTAGGATTTTTCTCAATTTTGGTTTTACCTAAATGGTTTTAGATTAAGGTAAAATCAAGTTTTGAAGGGACCCTAAAACCCTTTAACAAAGAAGGAAAGATGAAGCGATAACACCCAACAGGAAGGACATTCCTAAAACTTACTGAAAATCAGCAACAAAATCAGGTTTTACAAGGACCTAAAACCACAGACCAAAACCATAAAAAGAAAAAGAACACAGGTTTTACAAAGACTTGGAAATTCAAAATAAGTCTTAAAACTAATAGCCAAATTTTAGAACCAGTTATAACATCTAGTAGACAGGACCAGAACAAAAACTATAGCAACAAAGAAGACCCTAGTCTTCTAATTTTAGGATCATCTTCATAGCCTCATTTCCAACCATTGCAGTATCCTGTATGGATATTGCAGTCGAAGTAGCAACTTATTTCATGGCTTTCTTCCTCGAGTTATGCCTGGTCCTCTTACTTGGCCCCTCCAAATATTTTATTTCTTCATTAGCTCATTCTCCCAGGTTAGCTGCAGCCACACATATGCTTGAAGTAACCTCCTCCATTTTCGTTCTGATTTCCTTGATGAGCCTTCTCAAATTATTCTCATAATCCTTAAGTTTAATTGGAATATCACTCATTTGCTTCTCCAAATTATTGATTTTGATCCTATCAGCTTCCTGGTTATGTTGCATTATTTCTACTTTCTTCTTTAGCTCCATCATTTCCTTGTACATCCACGAATCAACTTGGAGAATAGCATCAGCTTTGAATTTGGCCGAATTCATGAAGGAAAGCTTAGTTTCCCTCTGCCTAGCATCACAATTATCATCTGCATTCTCCTGAAGAGAGGTGTCATCATTTTCAGTTTGGTCCTCCCTTTCCATCAATTTCTCCTCTTTTGTCTCTCCAGGGTCTTCATTCTAATCATGATCATCCTTTTCTTTTTCCCTAATCTCCATAGGATGATTGGAAATTAGAACCATATGTTCCTTTTCTCTAATCAAAGCTGGATCTTCAAGAACAATATTTGTGTCTTTAACACTTTCTCCCAACACAGTCTATTTATCTTCATGATTAGAATTATGTTCTGTATTACCCTCAATTTTATTCCCTTCATTTTCTTTCTCACTGTTTTCTTCATTTTCTCGATAACCTTCCAGATTAGAAGTCATCTTGATTAGGCTTTTTAAAAGGTCAGTGGGGTAAATATAATTAATATGTTTTCTAGTTATGATTTGAGTTGATACCTTGTTGGTGACCTAATTTATCAGTATATAACATGCCTCATTTGTACTTTTTAGATAATAAATCAAATAATTAATTTATTAATCTGTCATTTTATTTACATTTTCTCACACCTAATTCTAGGGTTTTTTTGCAATATGTGACATTTATATATATTAGAGTAATTGTATGGCCTCATGAGAGGACACTTGAAACTTAAGAATATTCATTTAACTTTGAATTTATTCTATAGTATCCATCATGGATAGAATGTCATGAGGAAAAAATTGTAAATGGGTTGGAGAGGTGAATATAGGCTTTAATTTACCATCCACATAAAACATAGGAACAATAGGCTCTTTACCACCATATTTTCATTATAAGGTAATATCATCACATGATTTGGAAACTTTAGGTAAAGCAACATACATTTTACATGATGAGGCAAGATAGGTCATGATATCATTTTGGATGTCATAAAGGTTAATACCACTATCTTGGCAAAGTGTTAGACTATTTTCAATTTTATGAGATATTAAAGGAATATGGGATGTGACTTCATTTTATTTATTGGAGATTGTCACATGATTTTTATCAAAAAATTTAAAAGAAGGATAAATAGAAGTATATTCTATTTTGATTAGAATATCACCATAGGAAGCAAAAGTGCAAGTTTATCTTCCATTTTTTAACTCAAAGGAGAAAGGGATAGAAGATGAAATATCACTTTCTAATTTTGATACATCATTGTCATAAGAGAAAGGAATATTATCATAACTAACAGTTGCACCTTTAATTGCATTATTTCTAATTGACTTAGGAAATTATTTCATTAGGAAAACTTTGGTAAATTCACTTTGATGTTTATCTTTAATTATAATAAATGTATAATCACATGCATCTATACTTTTTTTAGTATCACTTTCATATTTCCAACCTAAAATGATATGGGGAGAAGTAGTACATGCATTTTTATCATTTAGATCTAGATATTGAGAAGTAAGTTCATTGTTTGTATTTTCATGAACTAAAGAAGGAATGAAATCTTCAATTTGAATAATGTTTTCAAGATTTTGAAAAGAATAGAAATTAATTATTTGTAACAAGATCATCATCATCTAAATAAAATGTAAATTCAACCATTGATTCATATTTTGAATGCTCAAGTACCTCATCATTATAATCAAAAACATGAAATGCAGGAGAGAAATGAAATCTTGGTTCCTCGCATTCTTCTTTGAAATATGTGGAATCACAATCATAATCATAGGGGGAATAAGGATTTATTCCATCAATGTCACCATATTCATAAATATTTTCATTTTATTTAGTGGTGTTTTCATTATTGTAATTATAATAAGTTGCTACAAAGTAATAATGTGTTTTACAATTTTGCTTAGCCATAAAAACCTCATAATAGATATATTGATCATGGGGGATATTTTTAAAAATATAGAAAGGATGAATTTTATTAGGTTTATCAATAAGATCATACATGATGAAGGATCTAAGTTTTGACAAAACCACAAATTAAATAATATAAGGCCTAGGGAAAAATATAAAGAAGCATTCCTTAAGCTATGCCCATGAAAAAAAATTCAGATCTAGAATATAAATATAGAAATTTGAAATTAGAAATTTTGTAAGGAGAAACTCTAGTGTAATTTAGGACTTGGTTTAAATATAAATTAAATGTTTGCTAGAATGTTTTATGTAAAATGGTGTCTATAACATAAACATACTATACAAGTAAAATGTTTGAATGTAATAAAGTAATGTTTAGCTTTGCAAAATATATTTCTAACAATTTATTAGAAATTAATCTATTAAGCATGTGAAATAATTACAATTAATACTATAAAACTAAGGGATAAGGAGAGCATATATTATTTAGGGTTCTATTTTAAACTTAAATAGTACCTCAAATTCATATCTTACTTGTGAAGAATTGATGTGTTATGTTCATTAATCATTCTAATTTTTCTTATCATATGGACACTAGAGTCACCTCAAGACACTACCTTTGACATAGGTGTCCAACCATGTATATAATTTGAAACTGATCCAAATTTATCCCAAACCTATGATGTGACTTATAACTCTACCTTGTCCTTCTGAACAAGTAGAATAATGCATGAAATATAGTCAATAAGCAAAATAATAGCTCATTTTGCCTTTGACCTCCTATAACTCAATGAAAGGTGTTAGCACATGAACTGAGCTAACTATTAACAACCTAGTTGTTTGTAAATGTTATGTACATAACCATATACTCCAAATAGGGCCTCAAACTCACATTTAGTTATCCCTCCTAGGTATGTGTGTGTAATGGTGATTATGAAACTATATTCTATTTATCCTATTACAACCCTTGGTAAAGGAAAATGTGAATACAAATTGAATTTTGAATACTTATGACTTATAATTATAGAAATTTGGTATATAATGAAGTTAAATATATTTTAAATAAGACAAATTAAATGTTAATTGAAAATATTGTTTGGTGTTTATAAACTATACCATAGATTTATATATATAGGGAACTCTTTTTATTTTGAATCAAAACCTATTGGCATGTAAAATATGTAATAAAATAAACATATGGGTCCTATAAAAGGGTAATAAGATGAAAAGTGTAGAAAATGATGAAAGATAAAGGCTGGGCACTACTATAACTTTGGACACTACCATCAATTCTAGCATCCTAGGCCACTACGAGTGTCTAGGATCTAAAAACATAAAAATGATCATAACATAGGTAGGGATCCTTGAAGTACATTAGAAAATGGTATATTGGATAACATAAATATATGAATGATCAAATAAAAATATCAAACATAACATGAACTAAAAGGGTCCATGTGAGACTGCACCACTAGATACCTAACTCTTCATCAAAAGGTATATACGTGTAAATATATGAAAAATATACTATGAAATAATGCTTATTCTAAATATGGGTATCTACACATTAATGTGGGTACACTAATAGATAGTTCAAAAGAATAAACAACTGAAATTAAATCAATAAAATCTTTAATGATCCATTTCCTAAGCATACAACTAATGATATAATAGATACATCAAGGGTGTAATATGCATACAATGCATACCCTCCACTAGTTTCATTCTATTCTCATATAAAGGTACCAAATCCTTTGAATGACACAAATAGTATCTACCATAATTCAATACCATCTAGGCCATTTATCACATTTGTAGAGAATGAGATAGTAGATGATGACTCATATTTACATTTTTATTCATTCAAGCTCACAATGATCACCAACCTATTAAGCGTGTCATGGTTGATAATAGCTAAAGTGTGAATATGTAAAAAATCAAACTTATTTATCATTTAGGATAAACATATCAAGATTTATTTCCTACAACCATGGTCATTAAAATATTTAATGGTCACATTTATAGCACTATTAGTGAGATTACATTACCATAAGTTAGTCCCATGCACATGGCCACCAGATTCATAGTAGTACCCAATGTATGGATATTTGATATGTTATTGGGTACCCTTGATTTATCATATTGGCATAGTTCCATCCAAAATTCATAGATGTCTAAAGTATATTTATTCTAATGAGGTTATCATAGTTTTGGGTATCCCATATGAGTACCCACTATCACAAACATATTTGGTTAATATACAAGAGGTTTCAATTAAGCCACCTAAAAAGGTGAAACCTTCTCATAGATTTCCACATTAAGTATCTACACTTCCACAAAGGCCTATCCATGAAAGTCCAATTCGATAGAGATTTATCACAAATTCTATAAATCCTCTCTCTACTCCATGCCCCATATTGATATTATAGAGCACTAAGGGTAACTCACATAAAACACCAACATAGGATTCATTCACTCCATGATGGGTTTCAAAAATCCCAAGAGTTCATCATACTCAATAATAGGCACAATATGTTGTAGATCATCATTATGATAGTGTAAGTTATAGCATAGATGGTAATTAGCATTCAAATTCTCCATTTAGCTCAGTCTTAGTCATATAGTCCTTTCCATTCATGAAAAAGCTGACCATTAATTTTGTAGACACAAGACCTATTGATTATAAGTATCTTTATTTCATTTTCAAGTTTCATATTTATGTAAAAAATACAAACAAAATCATAAATTTCACAAAAATACAAAATTAGGACATATGCATACTTATGTTTAATTCCTTTACATCAATCATTTTGTGCACAATTATTTAGTACTTATTAATATTCAATTTCATCTCATATATGCATCACTAGTGTACATGAGTGAGTGTAGATCATACATGGTACTTGATTATATGCAATATAGAAACAATATTTAGGTAGTAGTGCCCTATATGGATAGTATCACACCCCCTATTAGCCACTCACATGGATATTATCCCAGTGAGCATAGGCTTTTGTTTATAATATCTAGACAACACACAAGAATTCTAAAAGTTGTACACACATCAACAGTACCATTGGTCCCTTATTACTCATAGCTTATTTATTTACATAGCATTACATCTATCTATATTTCTCACTTACTAACATATTGGTATCTTACTAGTTAGATATGTTAATGAATCTACTAGTGTTACAAATTTCTCATGTTGATCAATTACATATGTCATGCATACTTTTAATTCATTTTTTATTTCGTGTTTCATGTCATATGTGTATTATCTACTTGGTTTGAGGACATTTTAACATGTCCTTATGTGTGTCTCTAAGCCTTCATTATGTGTTTATATGTGTAAGAGGACATGTAACATGTCCTTATGGATGTTTGTATGTGTGTGAGAACAATTAAACATGTACTTATGTGTGGCTCTATGACTTTAGTCTATGTTTTTATAAAAGTGAGTTATATTTGAATGAGTCCCTTGTATGTGGCCCCTGGGCATTATATTATGTGTTTTATGTTCTTTACATGTATTCTTTGTTTATATGCATCATGGCCATGGTACTTGATTACTTGTTTGCTCAGATTTAGATGGCATGATGTACATCATGCATCCTCATAGTTTATTATGACATGAGGTATATCATTCATCCTTATCCAATTACTTATATTCATATTTGGTCACTTATATGTGTACCTAATTGCTAACATCTATCTTGACATTTTTACTATGTATGTTTGTTTCTACATGCATCTCGCATTAATATTATGCTCAATTTATCTATATGGTGATGTCATGATTGTCCATGTTATTTCTATTACTCATATTTACAAATTTTACATAACATGTATCGTATAGAGTTTGATTTTGAGTTAATTTATTGTGCAGGCTCAACAACTCACCTCAAAAGAAGGGGCATGCATAGTGGTTTGTCTTAGAGACTAAGCCCTCACAATATATTACACAAATAATTTTTCAATCCTCATGTAGTGAATGAAAGAGAATATTTAGAAATCATAGAGATAATAATTTTAGATAGTGTCACCCACCATTGTTATCTAAATAGAGTGTGATTATTGCAGAACACATAAAATAATAATTTATAGAATCTATTAGAGTCTCAAGTAGTTTAATATAGTTTAAAATGGGTTCATAGTATTATTTTTCATAAAATACTCAATTGTTTTTAGTTTGGGGGAATCATGTGTGGCATGTGTTATGAGTTAACACATGAGTTTTTTTTTAGAATTGTAGTTGTTATTACTCACTCTCATAATCCATATACATAGGATATCATATTGGGGATATGTGTATAGCATAAGACTTCTTCTTTACTCAGTTCCTATACTAGTTTAATATATGAAATGGAAATACTTGTCATTATCCACATTTTATACACCAAACCTATATCATGCTAACTTTTTGCACTAGTTTTGCATCATAAATGAGCCTTATTCCATCTACAGTGGTTGGTTCAACTTTTTGCACTAGATTTTTCACAAAAAACAATCTATTGGGATTCATACAAGGATTATAAACTAACTCACTATTTTGAGTATTCAATGATGGATTCAATCACACCTTTAGTTATTAATAACACTTAAATATCAATGAGAATTACTGAATGAATAGTCTAATCAAAAATTTTAAATGTAAATGAAACATCTAAAGATCCTACCCTCTACAGTCATGACTTTTACACCAAGAAATCATAATGGTTCATGTATGCAATTGAGTTTATTTGTTCCTTATTATATATATCTATAATTTCTCATCTTTACTTCTTAATTTCCATCTTTTAAAATTATTTATTCTATACATGTTTCATTTTTAGGTTTACATGAAACATAGTTCAACATTATGGCCTATATTTAAGAATGTTCTTCATAGATAGGTTTAAGTATGAAATTTTCCTTTTACTGTATTAATTTAACTTTACTACATTACTATAATGAAAGGGGAAGAAATTTAGACACATAAATTAACATTTAAGATAAAATAGTACACTTGTGACCATTTTTTTTATCACTTTCCTTCATTTTTTATGTGATGAATAATTCCTTCAAACAACCCAAATCACTCTAGAATGTATATATCTATATCAATAATTATCTCAATCTCACTATCAGATTGAACAATACCTAAATGTTAGAAAATCATACCCTTAGGAAATAGTTCCTTATTTGGATAAGGGTTCACCCTACTATTGTCCACCTTGATAATAGTATCCTCCCTCCAATTAATAGTTATCTCCTAAAATTCAAAATTTGGAAAAGGGTCATCCTATAATTTTAGCAAGCTCCATTTGAAGTAATTCAAAAAATACCACTATAAAAACACATTTCAAACCATTTTTCACACAATAGGCTTTCACATTGAAAAACAACAAAAATATAATTTCACATTGAGAGAAAATACCCTATTTCTCCCATTCTAATTACATACAACTATATAATCCCTAAGACAAAATATAAATATACCTTCAAGGTCATAAGTCATTTTTGAATAACTTATTTTCACTAGGATTACACCAACATCTAACATTTTATACCAGTTTCACACAAATCACTGTAGCATGGGATAACTACATGGAGGTTAATCCCTATTTAGAGTATTGTTATGTAGTCAATGCTTAACATATTGGGTGTTTATGTTAAATACAAATTCAATTATTGACCCTTTTTTACTCTTATGATTACATGTTGTCTATTGAGCTAGAATTTCTTGTGGAAAAAGAGTTATATAGTAGTCGTTATACTGAATCGAAGGATCCTGCATAGTCCACAAAATAAACAAGATAAGGTGAACATAACCTATAAATATTATAGAATTTTTATCTATTATACAAGGTCACCCTATTTAGACAATAATTCCCCCCATTATTGTCTAATTGTAGTGTTATTATCCAAGAACCCTATTAGTTCTTATTTTGGGTCTACACTCAACCAACACAGTTTGTTAGTCAGTCTCAAATATGGGAAGATTCTACATCTTAGTTTTATAGATAAGTTTATATTTCTCTTTTTTACTTTCCATATTTCGTGTATTTATATATTTTTCAAGTTTCAAATCAGTTTGTAGCATTTATTTCATATTTGTAACAATATAATTTTACACAAGTTTGCTATATTAGGTAATATCTTTCCGTAGTCTACCAAAATTTGATAAAACACTTAGATATTTTAGGTTATAATAATTATTAATTGGTAAATTAAGGTAAAGGTTTAAATTTAAACCATTTTCAAGCATGTATTGGTTAATTTTAGGTGTTTACACATATCTACGTGCAATAAATAAATTGGGTATTCTAGTACATGTTATTAGAAAAGGAAAACTAATTGCATACAATGGTAGAGTCATAATTAAAAGTTTAAACACATTTTTTTATGAATAATAACATAATATAGGAAAAAAACATATGAATTTTATTTTAAGTAGAAGGAATTGGCATGGGTTACTTATCTTTGACTAAGAAAATTAGTGAGAAAAATAATTATAGAAATCAAAAATTATGCAAATTTTAGAAAAATAAACAAGGTTACATTTACTAAAATAATTTTTGACATTAAAATGAATTATTTATGTTACCCAACTTGTATTACATTAATTAGGAATAGAGAATGTAAGAATAAAATGCTACAAAAAGAAGACAATTCTTGGATTTATTTGAAATGCAACATTAACATTTTTGAATGTGAATATAAGCATGTATTTAATGTAATCTTAAAATATCAAAAAAGAATAATAAGGTCCAATTCTTTTGGATATGTATCCACATCAATAATGCCAATCAATTTGAAATATCTATATGTCATCGAATCTACATTAGATGAAGCTTGGTGAAATCATTAAAAATGTGTTATTTTAACAATATTATTTTACAATGATAAAAAGATGGAAATCTACAATGAGAAAGAACAAATTAAATGTATTATCATCAATGCAATGAAGAATGAAGTTGAACCTAAAAATATGCATACTTGATGCATTTTTTGGGTAAGAGTAAATATTTTAATTCCATTTAAAAAATGTAACTACATGCACATATTTGTAATTGTGTATTAGTTGTCGATACATAATATAATTCTTGAAAAAAATTAGCAATTTTTCTCAAAATAAGTATAGAATATAAATACAATTTAATTATGATTCTTTTATTTGTAATAATTTCAGACATGAATTCTAAATGAATAAAAAAATAAAATAAGTGAACAATGAACGTTGAATAACCATAAAATTAAATATGCCATCAAAAATAAAAAACACAAACAATTCATATTTACAAGACACATAAAATATTTTATTGAATAATATATTATCTTTCATCAATGCATGTATGATTTATATGCTATCACTTGTATCTAAGAATACAAAAAAACAATTTCCATGGAAATCAAACTTGTTACAAATGCATTACAGTAAATATGGACATCAATTCTACACTTTGAATAATATGAATCTAGGAAAGAATCCTAATGTCTTATTTACACTAACTCAGTGTGAATAAATGGTGATATCAAGAGTTAATTTTTTTTTGAAAGTAACGCATTCATATTGTGGGAAATATAAACACATTAGGAACACTATTAATTTTATACATGATATTTATTCAATAATCAAGTAGCTTCTATAGGAGTGGAAGATATGGGCATACTCATATTAAGAATAATTGGATGTGAAAATAAACCTTATGAATACTTTGTTAGAAAATATCACATTATATAAACATTGCAATAGAAGATAGAAAATTGTGCTTATTAAAAATATGTACATAATTTTAAAAATGCACTTAAATCATTACCACATGAAGATATAAATATCTCTTCTAGTCTATGACATATTACTTCAATGAAGCAAGCTTGAAGGAAAACCATTAATAAGTACATGAAGAAAAAAATGCATCTACTTTTCCACATGATCAAAAACCATCATCTTTTTTAGCTTCTCTTCTCAATACATGAAAAGAGGTAAAAAAAATTAAAACCCACTTAAAAAATGCTAGTGATAACCTTATATAGGTAATTGATTGGCATAAAATAAGTTTCACATTCATTAACTAATACAACATAGAGGGATTAATTTATTTTTGCGTTCGCTTGTTTATTTACAAAATGTATTGCTATGTTGTAGCAAACCAAACCTAAGAAATTATAAATACATGAACATGAACTATACTTGTTACAGTATAAGGATAATATATTTGGAAGCCACCCATATAATTTTTAATTTTTAATAAATCTTATAATGTGGCACAAAAACTATATAATGTTTTTTGTATTCACAAATAAAAACATAGAAGACATATTACCAACAACAATTTCAAAGTTACATCATCATCTACTATAATTACCTGAGGATCAGATTGTATTTTGAATCAAACATGTCATATATATTTTTTTTGTATGTAATATATGTAATGACATGGTTTTCCATGCAAACTTGTTTATATAGACTCTATATATGTTTTAAGATATGATTATATGATTTTTTTCTCTTTGTTGAATGCACTAAATGCATAGTTAAAGTGTTTTCATATGTTTTATTATTTTGGAATAGTAGTGAAAATAAATTTTATGAATTTGACATAAAACTAATATGATATTGAATAGCTTGTTTGTGACATATATTTGTGTAGGGTCAATTAAATAGGATACATATTACATAAGGGGTATACTGAGTCATTCTAAAGTAGTAAGATAATGTTAATATTTAGCATTGAATTGAAATATTATCACATTATACTAATATTTTTAGTACACACACACACACACACACACACACACACACACACACACACACACACACAGACATACATATATATGTGTGTGTGTGTGTATAATATTAACCACCTGATGAGTTTTTTTTATTTTGCATTTGCAACATAGGTTTTTTTTTTGCATTTATCACCTTTTTAATTCATAAATGATGACATGAAGGATTAAGTGTAATTCATGATTAATAACCCATATAGGTTTTAATATTTGATTTATAACCTTTTTTATCACATGGCTATATATAAGGTGGAATAAATGAGTTTAGATTAAATTTTCACCTCATGGAGAAAAATGAAGTTGTAATTAAATAAAACTCTATCTAAATATTATTATACTCAACCAAAGGATTTGAAATCTTCATCCAATGTGCCAGTTTGGAAAGGTAAGTACATTGGAAGAATTATTATTTTAAATGGAAAGTGTTATTATAAATGTAAAACACTTTCATAAGGAGGACACACTTGTAGAGAAAAAAATAGCTAGCAACATGTATTGCTTGGTGGAGAGAAAGAACAACCAACAACACTCATTATTTTTGGTGGATAGAGAGAGAAATACCATGCCATTGTTACATTGGGGGATAAGGACACATCATAATAATAAATAAATATTTATAACACAATTATTTGGGTTAAGATCAGAGGTAGAATGCCCACTAGGAAGAAATAATGACATTTTTGTTAATGAAGTATGTTTGATATGTATTTATTTTTTTAAATAGATCATGGAAATGGAAATCTCCTTGTTAAGATATAAGACTAATTTTATTCTTTTTAGTGTTATGTATGATATATATATATATATATATATATATATATATATATATATATATATATATATATATATATATATATATATATATATATATATATATATATATATATATACACACACACACACATTGATTGGTAATTACTTTTGACCAAAGCTAGGAACTAGAAGCCACTTTTAATCGCTAATGCAAAAATTAGTTTGGGACACAATCAGGGGCCCAAAATCACAAAGAGAATTCCATTAATGACTAAACTACATTGACATAATGATATATCCCACATACCAAAAGCTACACTAGTCTTCAAACATTACTAACAACCAATATTGTCTCCTCTACCATGAAACCCATACACGCTCCATGGGAACCATCACCGACCACCAACGATCAAATACAATCTACTAAAGTTATAGTTGATACTCACATCCATACCATCTTCACATGCCTCAATGGGAATTAAACCTTGGTGGCTTTGATACATCCAAATGACTCAACGAGTGCACCCCCACCTAATTGGCTTCTTATGTATAATATTGTTTAAATTATTTTGATAAAATTAAGCATTCCATATATACTTTGGGTTGCATACCACTTTCCAACTATTTATTTATTAATTTAAATGCATCATACATCCTTTTATTTGTGTCCCATTACTATGAATTATGCCTCATCTTATATACTTCATTTTTATAAGACATATGTTGCATTCAAGTTATTTATTCTACCTTATATAATCTCCTAATCTGTATTTTACAAATTTGAGTTGAGTTTAATATCATCAAGGCTACACTTTATTTTACCTTGGTTGCATTGTCATTATAAAGCTAAATTTTAAAAGTTGAGCTAAGTTTAGAATATTATAATACATTCTTTCCACTCTAAATTTCACAATAAATTTAGAACTGTGTACTTTGTATTCTAGTTACAAATTCAAAGCATAATAGTGTTCCCACTTTTTGGCATAAAGAGGTCACATACACTTCTAATCTCCCCTAAAAATATCATGAGTTTTAGTAATTGATATTAATAAAATATTTGTGTTTTAGCATATATATACAAATATGTAGTGCATATACATTTTTCTATTTTTAAAAAAACTATTAAGTAATTTTTAGGATTTATTTTCAAATTAATATTTTTAAATTGTTTACCTAGTGGAACACATTATTATTATATTATACCTTATTGATAAAAAATTTTCATTATTAAAATATGTTATTTTCCTTATTATATTGTGTTCTAAAGTTTTTTATCTAATATATCATCCTTAGAATTGCTCTCTAATTATGTTGGTTGAACTCTATTTTTTTTGGCATACATCCCATATCCTTCACTGGGTTTTAATGATAGATATTAAATCTCTATTTTATATGATAGATTATTATTTTACACTTGAAAAATGTCACTCATGGCTCAAACCTTCATTTCATGACCTATTCTACTATTTAAATGTTCATATTCATCATCTTACTATGTGTAAATGTTTATCCTATAGTTTGACCCTTATATTCTAATTACCCATATCACCTATAGCCCATAGTCTACTTAAAACATACTTACTATCCTACTATGTATATTTCATATCTTCAAAAAAAAATTATCCTTCTAGATACTACCATACAAATTAGGACACTACCATCAATGCTAGTGTTCTAGTTTTGATGCTAGTGTCCTAGTTCTGACGTTAGTGTCTGTACCTTTAAAATGATCAAATTTGAAAATAAATCAGCATGTATGGGTTAGAATACCTCCCATGAGATAATTTCAAAGGTTATTTTATAAATATAATTCAAATTACATTCATTATCATCAAGTACAAAATCAATCACACATATATCTTATACCAAGCAAAAGCACCTCTCAAGTTTTCAAAACTGTAACATTCTTCCCTATTTAAAAATTAGTCATAGGATTAGTATTATTAAAAGTTTTAAGAATTAAAAAAATAGATGATGAGAATTATATTTCATGTTATGATCTATAGCATTACATGGACTCACATTGATCCCTGTTTGGATTGATCAACATCGATCTTTGTAGACCGACATCAATTCTTGCGTGAATCAATGTTGATCTCTCTAAGATATAAAAATAGGAAACCCAAGAGCTCATTTTGAAATATTTTTTTATATTTAAATTTTTGGTATTATAATAAGTCAAACCCTGTAACAAATTATAGGTCCTAAGGTGGAAAAAAGCCAAATTTAAACATGGTTAAATCTTGCACACTTTTTCTTTGGTGTTTAAAACAAACTTAGTTCTTTTCAATACCTTTAGTTCTTTTTGAATTTTTTTTGAGTTTTTCAACTAATGCGAAGGTGATAAAAATTTAAAACATACTTAATTTTTGTTCAATAAAATTAACTTTCACACTAGGGTACATACTCTTAAGAGTTGTTCATTTTATGCTTGTTTGTTGAAAGTTGGTTGATTTTAGCAAAATGAATGATCCGTGTATGCTCTCTCCCCCCGACATCCCATTTAGGGAAATCAGGTGACAAAAAGTGCTCATTATTTGAATATTTTATTCCAAAAGAATGAAAATAAATTCACTAAGGCCCTCCCCAAATCCATATGGTTTGGGTGAACCCAAAATGACTCTAAAGTCTTTTCACTCATATTTATTTTTCATGCATTTTGGCTTATGAGAAATATTTATATTTAATTTTTTCATTTATGTCATGTGTTTTGAGCCTATAATTTATTTAAAAATTAGTGTGAATCATTGTGATCTAATGGAATATCTTGTAATGCATAGTGAGGTATGGTGAAATGTGTGGATATAGGCATATGGAGTTATTTGATGACCTAGTTCCTAAGAATTAAAGTGACTTATAAAGGCTTGGTGGTGTGTAATGAAGTGTTAGATCATGTGGGTAAGGATTTGAGTTAGTCACATGACTCTCAAAGTGAGTCAAAGAAGTATGATCTTCATTGGTGGTTTTCTCATAGACCTTGTCCTAAGACCCCAAGTGGCATGATGAGGCATCATGGTCAAGTTGGGAGGCTTGTGAGAATATGTAATCATGTTATGAGATAATTTTACATGTTTATGAGGTTACGATAATAATAGTAAAATAATTTTTAATGCATGGTCATGGTCTTAAGTGTAACTAGCAGTTCAGAAACTAATGTGAAAAGAGACCTAGTATAGCCTAATGAGGGATCAAAGTTAGTTTCCAAGGTACTAGATCTCATTTTAGCTTTGAAATAGGTTTAAGATGTTTATTAAATAATTTTTATGAATTTTAGATCCTAGGGTGAAGTAAAAAACAATAAAATAAGTTTGAAGGTCTCCTATGTATGTAGAAAGAAGAGCTCTAAGCCCGAGAAGGTTTTTATTATGCTCATTATTACGTGTAAACTTTGCATGGTGTCCTAAGATATTTAAAAGAGATTTAAAATTTTCATATTAATTATTTAAAAGAATTAGGATGTGGTTTCAAGGACAAGGCTATATGAAAAAATATTAAGAATGAAAATTGGTCTAAAACCCTCTCAAAACCGTCTTAATGAACCGATTAGAGAGATCTTGTTAGAAATGGACCAGAATGGAGTTTTAAAGAAATTTTTATGATTGTAATGATATATTAATCTCCCATGCATCTCCAAGTGTTAGTGTTTTATCAGGATAGTAAGTGGAACCTATTGAAAAACCATTGTTTCTCATAAATCTGATGTAACAAGAAGGGTTGACCAACTCAAAGAATGAAAATCATTGGAGGAAAATGTTTTAAACTTTTAATTAATTCCCATTATGATTTATTATAATTTTATATAATTCAAAATTTCTAAAATGGTCATGGAGGTTGACCTATCGCTAAACTAGGATAATAGTGAAGATAGTGAGAAAAACCAGTCAAAGTGAGAATGTGTTTAGCAATGAGTTTCAGTGAATTAAGAATGGATAAAATTGATTGAGGATTTTTTTAAATACCTATTATTATTATTCACATTGGTTATATTAATTTAATATCATTGAAAATGTTTCAAATATTGTTCACAAGATGGCTTGTCTAGAGAGGGTGGATAATGAAGGTGTGAGTTTCAAATATGGATCTATGTGTTCCATATTTGATATTATACATATATATATTTGGGTTTTGAGTCATTATAAATATGTCCCAGGATCATAAAAATTAATTATTATTTTATAAATGTGTCTACATGGGATTTTGGAATCATGTTCACCTTGACTGGTTCTTATGGCATAATTATAGTTCCAGGTATGCAAGGTGGAGTGAAGAGTTTGAGACTCTTTGACATGAATAAATGGATCCAATGAACTTGAAATTGTTTTTTTTTATGTATATGATATATATATTATTTATATAAGGTGTAAAATCTCTTAAATAGGTTGAGATATGAAATCCAAAATGGCTTATCTAGTTGTGTAAGGGTTGTGTAAGAGAGGCTTGAGAAATTAGTCTGTAAGACCAATAGTTGACATAAAAATCAATGTTATATATATTTAATAATTATTTATAGGTAAAAAATAAACTATTAATATTAATTATAATCCATTTAATTTCCATTACAAGTTCTAAATACAACATGCTTCAAGACTTTATTTTCAGGGTCTTCAACAGTTTTCTATGTGTTAGTGAGAAAGATGTTTCTAAGTTATTTTGCCTAATATGGAAGTGTAAAAATAATGGTATGATTTTATATATATTTTATATGATATATTTAAATAATTTATAATTTTTTAAAATTTAATATTCATATGTTTGTGATCAAATATTCTTGACTATGTTTTGGAGTAGTCAAATAATTCTGAGTGGTCATGTCGCAAGAGTGTATTTGAGGTCTTTTTTCATGTTTTGTGATGTCCAATGGACATGGTGGTGATCATGGGTATATTATGGTTATATAAATGTATTTTAATGACATTTTTTTGTGTAATTTTTTGTTTTATGCTTAATACATTCAAGGCAGACCTTTTCTATGTGTGCAGGCCTAATGGCAAGTAGGCCTAATGACGTGGTTCAAGGAGTGATTTTGTCTAAAAGGTGGTATATATATGTGTGTATTTTATAAATGGTATATTTTAGGTGTATTTAATTTTTTTCATGCATTTTTTATACTTAATATGTTTCAAAGTGGTCCAAGTGTAATGTGTACTTTGTGAAAACCTAATGCACTAGGTCTCTATGTAGGCCTAAGAAGAGATTAAGGCCTAAATGAGTTTGGCAGATCTATATAGTAAATTTTTCACTTATTAAACGTTTATAATGACATATTAAAATGGTTATAAATTTATTTAAATATTATTTTGATACCAAGGTGGGTGAGAGCAAGAGTCTTGTACAAATACAAGGCATAATAGGCCTATTTGAGCTAGTTAAGAACCTGAGAATATAAAAGAGAAAAAGAGATATATGAGGAGAATAATTAGGCCAAATATAACATAAAATGGAAGTATATTTTCTTTAAATAACATTAATTTAAAAAAAATCATGTGGATGAAAAGGTCAATTGACCTAATGAGCCTAGTAAAAGGCATTTTGAGCAAGTGAGCCTAAAAGGCTATTTGAGATGAGTAAAAGGTTGACAAGGATTGAATATGTTGATTTTATGTTGAGAGATAATAAAATATGATTAATATTTATGTTAAAAGTGTATTATTAATATTTTAATCCATATAGATAAGATAGATAACTAAATATGATGTCACCATCCATTGGTTGAGTAACAAGGTATCTTGAGGTGATCAAGCTTATCTTAAATGAGTTGGTGCTTAGTCAAGAGGGAGTTGGATCTGCCTTGTAGGTTAGAACTTTCAAAAGTTTACTTGAATTGGATAGGTTTTTTCTAGGTTAATTATTGGTTTGGATCCTCCTTTCAAGTTGAATCTTGTTAAATACTAGTTGAGTGGGTGCTTGACTAGGTAGGGGTTGGAGCTGCTTGTGGGGTTGTTGTCTCACTAAATGTTTGATCAGTTACTTATAGGACAATATTCCAAGTGGTGTGTTAGTTTTTTATTCCCCATGATTATTTCCCACATATATCATGTGTTCATGTGTTTTTATCTTGTTTCTTATTTATGTGATTGCTTCTCTATGCATTGATTGTTTACTAGATTGGTTCGAAAGACTAATGAATGATCTATGGAATTGAAAGTAAAGTTTATACATTGATTCATCCCCCCTCAGTGGTTTTTATTACAATAATTGGTAGTATATCAAGTCATTTAGATAAGTCTTAACATCTTTAATGTGATTCTATAAGCATAAGATGGTTAAGTTTGTGATGGCCATGATTGATATTTGCATAAAAGACTACATGATGGTACTAACAAGATTGAATAAGAAGAAGAAGGAATATACTAAATCAAAGTCAAAAACCAAACCCAATAAATTTAAATACATGTTGAAATAAAGGTTTTGTATTATTTTAATGAAATTTTTTAATGTGTGAGATGCTTCAAAGATTTAAGAAGATTATTTTGTTGTGGATTAGGTACAAAGAAGTTGTGCTTGATATTTTGGAGAGTATATGGCATGTTTTCAAGTTAGAAAGGACAAAGAAAAGGTTATAATTCATCCATACATGTCTTGGTGAAGTTTTCATATGTCATTTGAACATTTGAAGAGATAAAACATGCATCCTCTAGCTAAGAAAGACTAGACCATCACAAACCATCACACGAGTATGAATGTAGTGAGAATTTTATGAATTTATTATAGGTACTCAAAAATTCAACCTTGGTAAAATTAAAATATGGAGATGATGTAATTATTTCCATAAAGGTTCCCAATACTTTTGGTGTCATGAGGATTTATCCTCTTCAATATATAATCTTGAAAATATCATCTAGCAATCTGTGAAGTGCAAAAGGACATCAAGTTTAGGTTACAAGAAATAGTCATTGAGCATTCAAAAATATGACTGTTGGGGTTTAAATTCAAATAACTATGCATGAAACTGAGATAATTCCTTTGCCTATAAAATTCAGGGAAGAGGTAAAAAACTTAATGGTGTAAAAATTAAAGTTGAATTAGATGTTGGAAATATTGTCATTGATGTCAAAGGTTTAGTATTATTGGTGATAAAGGCCCCATTGCATTTAATGTTGTTTATCTTGGCTAATATGAGTTAATATTTATTTAATATTAACGAATATATTTTTGGTTGCATATGAGACAAAATAAGGGCCAATGGAGAAGTCGAAGAGTCACGGGATAAAGACAAAAGAAGGATGGGATGCATTTTCCCATGAAGAGTCATCTTGGGGAATACCAAGAGTCACCAAGTGAAGACAAAAGAGTAAAGGGCGAATTTCTCATAAAGGGACACTTTGAGGAATATGAAAAGTCACCAAAGATAAGGACAAAAGTGGGAAAGATGTTTTTGGCCATGAAGGGTCACCACATGACTTTTCAAATGATTGGATATAAAGGGTCATCCAAGATTGGTGCCATTTTCCATGAGGATTGAAAGGTCACAAAGGGGGAAGGCCAAAGGTCATTTGGAAAGCTATAAATAAAGGCTTGAGTAGCCATTTGTAATGTGGATGTGAGAGGTTGATTTGATATTGTAATATCTAGCTTAGAAGAGCAATTGTGAGAGATGATTTGTATTTGTTATATCTAGCTTAGAAGAGCAAAAGTGAGAGAGAGAAAGGAGATGTTGTATTGATATATCATTTGTTGAGATAGCAACATTGAGAGATAGGTGTGTGGTATACACAAAGGGGTTAGTGCTCATGCATTTTTTTTGAGTTGGTGCTTGGCAAAGGGGTTGGTGCTCTTATGGGTTAGTGCTCATGAATTATTGTTGGGTTGGTGCTCGACAAAGGGGTTGGTGCTCCTGTGGGTTGGTGCTCATGAATAGGTGTTGGGTTGGTGCTCGACAGAGGGGTTTGAAGCTCCTATGGGTTGGTGCTCATGAATTGTAGCTAAGGTTTGTATTTGGCAAAGGGGTATGGTGCCCCTATGAGGTTGTTCTCATGAATATATTGGAGTTTGATTCTTTGTGGTTTTTCCCACATTGGGTTTCCATGTTATATCTGGTGTCTCTCTCTGTCTTATGTGATGTTTATTGTTTGAGTTTTATTACATATCTTGAATGATTGATTAAGTGGAATTTGGTTAAAGGAAATATTTATGAGATATATAATATATTGATTCACCCCCCTCTCAGTATATTCTTTGCTTAACAATTGGTATCAGAGCAGGTTCCTTTTGAAAAAGTTTTACAGCTTGAAGGTAGATCGAGAAAGCATGATGGCTGGGTCACATGAAGGATTTTCTACAAATAAGGCACCTTTGTTTGATGGGATGAATTATGATTTTTGGAGCATGAGAATGAAGGTTTATTTGATGGCCCTTGGATTCGACATATGGTAATCAGTGGTGGAGGAATATGAAGAGCCACAATCATCTACAATTACTCTAGTAGAAAAGAAGGCAAGTGAATGTAATGCTAAAGCTTTAAATGTTATTTTATGTGGGTTATGTGAATATAAATTTGTTAAAGTTATGCAATGTAAATATGCTCATGAAACTTGGGTAAAACTTGAGAATATTTACAAAGGTGATGGAAAGGTTTAGCAAGCTAAGTTGTAGACTTTTAGAAGACATTTTGAAAGTTTGAAGATGGAAGAAGAAGAAGATATAGAAATTTATCTCTTGTGAGTTGATCAGATAGTAAATTAGATTCAAGGTCTTGGAGAAACATTTGAAGATTCAATGGTGGTGCAAAAGGTTTTGAGATATCTACCAATGAGATATGATGTAAAGGTTTCGGCAATCGAGGAGATGAAAAATTTAGCCAAGCTAAAGATGGATGAGCTTCATGGTATTCTCATGGCATATGAGATGCGGATAGAACAAGATAAACCCTCAAAGAGAGAAGCAGCTTTCAAGACATCAAAGAAGGAGAAATCTAATATTCAAGAATCAAGTGATAGTTACAGTGATGATGAAGATGACAACGAAGCACTTTTCATTCGCAGGCCGAAAAGAGGAATAGGTAAATATCAAGGAAAATTACCTTTTAAATGTTTTAATTGTGGAAAGATTGGACATTTTTTAGCTAGATGCCCAGATAAGGTTAAAGATGAAGAAGAAGAAAAGCCTACATACAAGAAGAATTTCAAAGGCAAATCCAAGGGATTCGAGAAGAAGAGCCTGGATTCGAAGGATCTTAGCTCAGTTGAAGATAGTGGAGTCAGCGATTCAGAAGAAGAAAATATTTTATTCATGGCCATACATGATGTTGATCAAGAAGAAGAAGAGGAAGCTAAAGTAGATATGGAAGGAGAACTCAATTGTGCCCTAGAAGAGTTAGAAGTTGTTCAGAAGAAGAATCAAAGATTAAAGTGCCAAATCAAGAAAAATGAACAAGAGTCAAAAGAAATGATTGAAGATCTACAAGCACACTTTGAAGAAGCCAAGAAGAATGAAGAAGATCTCAAAGCATAGTTGGAAATAGCAAGAAAAGATTGTGAAAGGTATGTTATTGAAATTGCCTCTTTAAAAGAAGATATTCAGAAAGTAGTCAATGATAAAATAGTTAGTGATTCAAAATTTGAGGATAGCACTAACATGCTAAATAAGATATTGGAAAGTCAAAAAGCATATTTAGATAATACAGGGATCGAATTTGAAAAGAAAAAGAGCTATGTTGAAGCTCTTATAGAAGAGGAAATAAAAAGGGGAGAAGATAAAAATATAGAGGACATTCCAAATAGAGAAGGTTGGAAGGAATAAAGCTACAAAAGGCAATCAGGTCAGAGATATACAGACATATCTTATTTTTATGGCTATTGTTTTTATTGTAATGGATATGGTCACAAGAAAGTAGAATGTAGAAAAAGAGCTAACAATTTTAGAAATAAGGAGAAGGAAAGGCAAGTAGAGTCAAGTAGAAGCCATAACTCTTTTGCTCCTTTATCAAGCTTTAATGAAGAGACCATAGTGTGCTACAAGTGCAACAACTTCAGACACATAGCTCGGTATTGCAAAAGTGTGTTCGAGTTAGTCAAGAAGGATTATATTTTCAAAGCTCCATTCATCAGGGAGAAGGTTCAGACATGTTCATGGCAGAAGAAACAACATGAAGATTCTATGATGGTGTAGACAGCTCTGCATGTGGGAGGTAAAGATCAGCCATGGTTAATTGATAGCGGATGTTCGAGGCATATGACAGGAGATAGAAGTAAGTTCATCTCTAAATAATATCAATGGTGGTATAGTGAGATTTGGAGATAAAACCACTACCAGGATAGCTGGAAAAGGTACTTTGAGTTTGGATTATTGTAGAACTAAGACTAAAAATGTTTTGTATGTAAAAGGTCTTAAGCATAATCTGTTGAGTGTTAGTCAAATTTTTGATCAAGGATACACATTAAGGTTTCATGCTAAAGGATGTGAGATTAGAAGAAAAGATTCAAATGAGTTGATTGCAGATGCTCAAAGGACAGGGAACAATGCATATGTTTTTTCAAATATCTTCTCAAAGGCACGATCAAAGGACACATTCAAAGATCAGTGAGAGGAGTTGGGAGTAATTTCTATTACTTCCTACCATTGATGTTTAGCATCAAGTGAGGGGGAGCTAAGTGTTAGCTCCAGGTAGGCCCTTTGCCATTGATGTCAAAGGGGGAGAATAATAGGTATAGGTACAAGTGTAGAAAATAGGTATAGGGAATAGGTACAGGTTGCTACAGTAAGGGGGAGTTACTATATGTTTTCAGATGATAGGATATGCAGGTGATAGGATGTGGCAGTTTCAGGATTGAGGTTGCCATCAATGACAAAGGGGGAGATTATTGGAAATATTATCATTGATGTCAAAGGTTTAGTATTATTGGTGATAAAGGCCCCATTGCATTTAATGTTATTTATCTTGGCTAATATGATTTAATATTTATTTAATATTAACGAATATATTTTTGGTTGCATATGAGACAAAATAAGGGCCCATGGAGAAGTTGAAGAGTCACGTGATAAAGACAAAAGAAGGATGGGATGCATTTTCCCATGAAGAGTCATCTTGGGGAATACCAAGAGTCATCAAGTGAAGACAAAAGAGTAAAGGGTGAATTTGTCATGAAGGGACACTTTGAGGAATACGAAAAGTCACCAAAGATAAGGACAAAAGTGGGAAAGATGTTTTTGGTCATGAAGGGTCACCACATGACTTTTCAAATGCTTGGATATGAAGGGTCATCCAAGATTAGCACCATTTTCCATGAGTATTGAAAGGTCACAAAGGGGGGAGGCCAAAGGTCATTTGGAAAGCTATAAATAAAGGCTTGAGTAACCATTTGTAATGTGAATGTGAGAGGTTGATTTGATATTGTAATATCTAGCTTAGAAGAGAAATTGTGAGAGATGATTTATATTTGTTATATCTAGCTTAGAAGAGCAAAAGTGACAGAGAGGAGGTAGATGTTGTATTGATCTATAATTTTTTGAGATAGCAACATTGAGAGATAGGTGTGTGGTATACACAAAGGGGTTGGTGCTCCTGTGGGTTGGTGCTCATGAATTGTTGCTGAGTTGGTGCTTGGCAAAGGGGTTGGTGCTCCTATGGGTTGGTGCTCATGAATTGTTGCTGGGTTGGTGCTCGGCAAAGGGGTTGGTGCTCATGAATAAGTGCTGGGTTGGTGCTCGGCAAAGGGGTTTAAAGCTCCTGTGGGTTGGTGCTCATGAATTGTAGCTGAGGTTTGTACTTGGCAAAGGGGTATGGTGCTCCTATGGGGTTGTTCGAATGAATATATTTGAGATTGATTCTCCATGGTTTTTCCCACATTGGGTTTCCACATTATATCTGGTGTCTCTCTCTGTCTTGTGTGATGTTTATTGTTTGAGTTTTATTGCATATCTTGAACAATTGATTAAGTGGAATTTGGTTAAAGGAAAGATTTATGAGATATATAATATATTGATTCACCCCCCCCCTCTCAGTATATTCCATGATTAACATTAGACTTCTTATAAAATATCCTCAAAGTGATTTGGAGATTTGAATGTTCATATAAGTGAATTTATTTCAGATCAAAGTTAGAATTTGTTGATTGTGTTATTGTTTAGAGAACATAGGAGGACTAAAGTGGATTTAGAACCTCTCTATTAACCTTGAATAAATATTATGAGAATTTAATGATGTTTTCACCTCATTGAAGTCTTATTCCATGTATTAAAGAAGTTTTGAAAGTATGCCTTTGTATAAGCAAATCTCAATAAAAGAGGACTAAGATTAAATTTTGTGTTTTTGGAAGACATAAAATGACTTGTTGAATGGAATGGAGATATTTGTCACTTTGGATGGATGATCAATGTACTTGAACATATTCTTAAGGTTTTTAAGCTTTGGATAATTCTTTTAATAGATCATATTGATCCTAGTTGTGAAGGACTAGCTCAAAGACATGTTGAACAGGGGTATGAGGGTTACAATGATCCTTAGGTCTATAAACCCTAATGTGAAAATTCATGATGAAAATAACTTTTACTTGACCTATAGAGATTATTGGAGTGGTATATGTACTTGTTGAAATGTTTCTTATTGCATTTATCTTGATTTCAATGCCTATTTGAGTGTAATATGATGCCTAGGAAGCAAAGATAGACCAAGTGGTGTGAGAGTTAAAGATTGGTCTGTAAGACCAATGCTATCAGAGCTAAGAGTGTGGAAATGGATTCTAAGCCATAACTAGTGACCATATGTCTATAATCTATGATGAATCATCATTATAAGGTATACAAGGTATACATTTGATTTCTTATATAGTTGGGCAGAGCATGAAGAGAAGGGTTCCAAGATCTTAAAAATTACATAAGTGTCTTAAGGGCATAAGAAGCTAATAAGAATGAAGTGGTAGATCTAAGAAATGATAAAGGCTGAGTGTTTTCACAAACTTAGTATGATTTTATGTTAACTAAAAAGGTGCCTTATAGTGGTTTGAGCCATGATGGCTTGTGATGATTGAAGGGAAGTTTTTTGATGTTATGAGTATATGGAATTGTTCATGCCTGTTTGAGGTGGTCTTGTCGGCCCAAAAAATTAGCGTTGAGAAATGAGTGGATCTATTTCAATTAGGTTTCTATGGGACCTATTGTTGGTATAAGGCCTAATGAATAATTCATAAGGTAATAAAATGAGTTATGTATCTATTATAAATAGTTGGTTTATGGTTTCAAATGGCTTGATCTATGTGGAGCATGGAGTTAGGGGGAACTTGCTTGTTTTGTGAGTGGTCAGGTCCAAGGATCAGTGGAATATTTATGGATGACCTTTTGAGAATGAAAATACAAGGTGATAGTTATAGAAACCCTTTGTCATTAATGTCAAAAGGGGAGAGAGATTATATTGATGGAAAAGTTTCTATTGAAAGGATAAACTACTTGAAGTGGGTTTGCCATTAATGTGGTTTACCATCAATGAAAAAGGGGGATATTATTTCAATTTATCATTTATGTCATGTGGTTTGAGACTAGCATTGATGTCAAAAGGAATATGAGGCATGGTGATCCAATGGAATGTCTTGTAATGCATAGTGAGGTATGGTGAAATGTGTGGATATAGGCATATGGAATTATTTGATGACCTAGTTACTAAGCATGAAAGTGACTAATAGATGCATGATAGTGTGTAATTAAGTGTTATATAATGTGGTTAAGTATTTTATTTAGTCACATGAATCTCACAATGAGTCAAAAAAGTATGTTCTTCATTAGTGGTCTTCTCATGGACCTTTTCCTAAGACCCCAAGTGGCATTCTGAGACATCATGATTAGGTTTGGAGGATTGTGAGCCTATTTAAGCATGGTATGAGATAGTTTTACATTTGGCTGAGGTTATTAAAATAATATAACAAGTTTCAAGGAATTATCAAAGTTTTAACTATAACTGATAGTTCAAAAACTAACATGTAAAGAGACCTAATGTGGCCTAATGAGGGGTCAAAGTTAGTTTCCACGGTAATATATATCTTTTTAGAATTTATATAGTTTTAATAGGTTTATTAAATCATTTTTATTAATTTTTATGTATTGATATGAAAGAGAAAGCAAGAAAACAAGTTCCAAGGTTTCTTATGTATGTAGAATGAAGAGTTCCAAGCTTGAGAAGGTTTTTATTATGCTCATTGGCATGTGTAACATTTGCATGGTGTCATAATATCATTTATATAGATTTAAAAGTGTCTTATAAATTATTTCCAATCATTAGGAGGTGGTTTCAAGGATAAATCTATATGAACAAATGCTAAGAATGAAAATGGGTCTAAAACCCTCTTAATGACCCGATTGGAGAGATCTTGTTGGAAATGGCCTAAAATGGATTTTTAAGGGAATTTTTATTATTTTATGTGATATAATACTCTAAAAATAATCTCTAATTGGTAGTTATTTATAAATATAGTAAGTGTAACCTACATAAAAACCCTTATTTCTTAGAAATTTGATATAATAGGAAGGATTCACAAGATCAAAGAATTAAAATCATTGGAGAACAATGTTTGATAATTTTAAATAATGACCATGATAATTTATGAGAAGGTTATATAATTAAAAATTAATAAAATGGTCATGGAATTTGGCATATTACTAAACTAGGCTGATAGTGAAGACAGTGAGAAAAACTAGTCAAAGTGAGAATGTGTTTAGGGATGAGTTCCAATGAATTATAAATGGATATAATTAATTAAGGATATTTTTCAAGACATATTCCTCCTTTTAATATTTTTTATATGCCTTAAATTTCATTGAAAATTTTTAAAATAATATTCTTAAGATGGATTGTCTAGAGAGGGTGGACAGTGAAGGTGTAAGTTTTAAAAATTGATCTATATGTTTCATATTTGATATTATATATATATATATATATATATATATATATATATATATATATATATATATATATATATATATATATATATATATATATATATATATTTGTGTGTGTGTTTGTGTAATATGGGATCTAATTCATATATTTTTAATGTTTTAAAGTGTATATTCGGATGTTGGTGATCAAATATTCTTGACTATGTTTTGGAGTAGTGAGATAATTCTGAGTGGTCATGTTGAAAGAGTGTCTTTGAGGTCTTTTGACATATTTTTTGATTTAAAATGTACATTTTTGTTATGATTTGGTACTAAATTTTATATAAATTTATTGTAATGACATGGTTTTTTGTAATTTTTTGTTGTGTGCTTTAGATATTTAAGGTAGACTTTTTATGTGTGTGCAGGCCTAATGGCATGGTTCAAGGAGTGTTTTTTTATAAAAGGTGGTATGGATATATGTGTATGTTATCAAGGGTATATTTTAGGTTTATATTATGTGTTTAAATAATTGGTGGAGACTCAATATGTTTCAAATAGGTCCAAGTGTAATGTGTACTTTGTGAAGACCTAATCCACTAGGTCATTAAGTAGGCCTAAGAAGAGATTAAGGCCTAAATGAGTTTGGCCAAACTATATAGTGAATGATTCACTTATGAAACTTCCATACTAAAATATTCAAATTTGTATACATGTATGTAAATATACTTGGCTGACCAAGGTGTGTGAGAGTAAGAGTCTTGTATAGATACAAGGCATAATAGGCCTATTTGAACTAGTTAAGAACATGAGAATATAAAAAAGAAAAAGAGATCCTTGAGGAGAAGAATTAGGTCAAATATAAAATCAAAGGGAAGAAAAATATCTATCATGAACATTAATTAAAAATTTATGCATGTGGATGACAAGGTCAATTGACCTAATGATCCTAGTAAGAGAAATTTGAGTAAGTGAGCCTAGAAGGCTGTTTGAGAGGGGTAGAAGGTCTAGAATTATTAAATATGTTGATTTTATATTGAGAGATCATCAAATCTACATCAGAGGTATGTTTCAAGAGTATGATATATATAAATTAAGAAGAGGTCACCATCTGTTGGTTGAGAAACAAGGTGTCTTGAGGTGATCAAGCTTATCTTGGCTGAGTTGGTGCTTAGTCAAAGGGAGGTGAAGTTGCCTTATATGTTGGAACTTTCAGAAGTGTCTTTAAAGTGGATAAATTAGTGACAAGTCACTTATGGGTTTGGATCCTCATTTTAATTTGAATCTTGCTAAATATTAGTTGAGTAGGTGCTTGACTAGGTAAGGGTTGGAGTTCCTTGTGGAGTTGGTGCCTCACTAAATGTTTGATCTATTACTTATAGCATAGTAATCTAAGTGGTTTGTGAGTTGGTTTTATCCCCAATGAGGGTTTCTCACATATCTCTTGTGCTCATGTGTTGTTATCTTGCTTCTTTTCTATGTGATTGCTTATCTATGCATTACTTGTTTACTAGATTGGTTTCAAAGACTACTAAATGATCTATAGAATTGAAATTAAAGTTTGTACACTAATTCACCCTCCCCCCTCTTACTCTTTGTGCTTCCAAAAAATTAATTTCCTCTTCATGGGTTCTTTATGGAAGTGTTGACCTAGGAATTCATCTCTCAATATCATTTCAACCCCACTCTACGATGGGGTATATAAACTGAACTAGTGAATCATTGGGATGGTAGTTTGAGCAGTTAAACTATCTCCATTAGTGAATTCTTTCCTTAGAATGTATGATCAACTTAGACATCACATTACATTTATCAAGTAATATATGTAGTGGTTCTAAAAAGGATAAGACCTTTCCACAATAATTTAGTTACTATGGATTTAATTGATGTGAACATATCTTATGTTGGCCACACTTGGGACCATTTAAAAATGCACAAAAATTGATAGTTTAGAACAACCCTACTTGCCATGGACATATTTTTGATGTAGAGAGAGTAGCTTGAAGTTCCATGTCATAGTAAAAACTCTTGATATAAGAGGGGACCTAGAAACCTTACTTTTCATGCACTTTTACTTTTTTTAGTAACAATTAAAATTTCTCAAGAGTGAGTATATTGACAAAATTTGACATTGTTATGAAACCTTGTCATTTTTAGGATTTAGGATGTTATACTTAGGTGTCTATGTCATTTTTATCCTTTTCTTGCATGATTCTGATTCGAACTATCTTTTGTGTCTATCTTACCACACCAAAAAGAGTATTTTTGATACATCACTCCTTTGTTTGAGGAGGTGTTATGCCACCCATTTGACACCATACCATTTCCTTAGTCTTTTGACAAATCTTGTTTGTGTGTGTGTCACTTCAATGAAAAGGATGTCATTATGCTACCCAATTCATTTCAAATCTTATACCTTTAAGTCTTGAAATAAACCATTGATCACATCTTTAGAGCATGATAATGTCATTAAGATTCTCAAATAATTTCAAAGATTTGTTTTCCTTGTATCCAAATTCCCATTTCAAAACCAAAACCATGTGTGCCTTTAGGATCTTTACCTAGTGTCGTTATGCCATTCAGTTTTGTCTAGCTTGTTCTTTTTTAAATAAGCCTAGTTTTTTAAGTTGAGTTCATAATTAGCCTTGATAATTTTAAGTCCAAACATTGATTTATTTCTGCCTATGCCTTGTGTAATTTTGGCCTAGAAATTGATCATTCTCTTTTAGGTTGCGTAGCTTAGTTTAATTATTTGTTCAATTTGAAGAACTATTTCTTGTGCCTAGATTTGGGGAGAAATAACCTATCTTCCAAGTGCCTTTTGTTACATGCCTTAAACCAATTAACCAATTTAATGTTTAAATTTGACTACCTAGTTTATGTTAAAGTGTTTCATATTTGTTAGATTAAAATATTGTACCTTCTTTTGTTTAAAGTCTAGCTTTTATGCCATTTCCAAAAGACCTAGTACATGCATGTTTTGAGCCTAGATTTTGTGCCTTACTCAAAACACTTACCAACTTTCATTTTCTTTAGATTAAACATATTTGAAACACTTTGTACCTAAAGTTTGGCATGTTGGTTTTTATTCATCCACTTGACCATTTATTTAAGACATTTTGTGTTACACTACTTTGTAACAAGTTTTATCATAGATCATTTTGGAGATACAGCTCCACTTTTAGACTAAGTTGGACTATGTTTGGACCATTTGTCCTTTGTAAGTTACTTTTAAGATTTTTTATAAATCTAAGCCCTTTTATGAAACATTTATCATTGACTTGGATATGTTTCATTAAACTCATAGTGGATCCATGTACAAATTAGGTTATGATAATAGGGTCACATGTGATGACTTTGTTCAAGACACCTATTGGGATGATGTTTTTTGTGAGATAGATCCCTATCCTCTTTAAAATACTCAATATAAGGAACAAATCCAAGATCCTCAAGACTAGTATGCAGTGATACCTTCTTTGGGTCGATTAACATACCAAATTCACCCTCTCACTACTCATATCACCTGATCCCCCACCTATACCATTAACCCTTCTTAATATTGTGAAAGCAACCAAGCTCCATAGCATCCAGTGATTACCATTCTAGGCCCTCATCCTTTACCTTGTGTAATAAACTAATATTTGTAATGTCTTATCATTACCATTCTAGGACATTGTCATTTAGCTCATGAGAGCAACCATGCTTCGTAATACCCTACTATTACCATTTTAGGACCTTTTCCTTTAGCTCATGATAACAACCATGCTTCATAATACCCTACCATTAACATTTCAGGACCTCATCCTTTGGCTTGAATAAGAAACCAAGTTATAAAATGCCCTAACATTACCATTTTAGTCTATTCCAAGTATGTCAGCTCATTATCCCAATAGAGTTATGCAATTACAACTCAATGGGTCATAGTTACCATCATAAATGACAACTATCCTTTATTAAGCCCATTGTAGATAAGCTTATCATTACCTAACCACCAGCTTTTATTCAATAATTTCCAACCATCCGCCCACTTTAGAAAACTCATGACAGTCTTTGAGCTAAAATAGATCCAATCAATACCTCTCTAACCAAGCTAATCATTCAAAGACCAAGATGTGTTTAAAACTAGTATTTTACAACTAATTATAGACCAAGTCTAAGAGAACAAACCAATCCATGATGTTTTATTGGAGAACCTATTTGTGACAGGTCAACCTATGATGAATTACCTTTTGATCCTTTACTCATTATTGAGGAGTCTCACTCTGATGAACCAGTCTTTGTTGAGTCACTTCTTAATGATTATGAATACCTTTGGGAAAATCATTATCTTTACCATTGTCATATTTTTAAAGAGCCTCCCTTTGACAAGATAGTCTCTATGGATTTGTCTCTTGACCTTTTTTCCCTCATTGAGGAGTCTCACTTTGATAAACTAGTCTATGTGGATCCCATTATGCCATCATATACCATTACTTATCCAATACCAAACATTCAAAAAGACATCATTATAGTAGCATCCACACTAAATGAAGAATCAACATTGAAGTTAAGTTTTATTCTTGAACTAACATCAGATCTAGCATCAAAAGTAGAATCAATGTCAGTCTCAACATCAGATTCAAAGTCCCTTGAATTAGTCTCAACTTTAGAATAAGAATACATTCATCATGGTTATAATATTGGTTATGCATTCCTCATGAATTGATTTGAATACATTTGTGATCCTTATATAATTTTTAAGGATGATTACTTCATCTTCGACACAAGTTCTCTTATTATCTTCTATGAGGATTGTGTTGCCTATTTCTATTCCATTATTCTTCCACATATCATTATCATAACCTAACATAGCCATTATACTAACATTTCACCTCCCATAAATGTTGATTGGGATCGATAGAGTCATACCTTGTTGAACTACATCTATGGTGACATATCAGTTACAAAATATCAAGGGGTAAAAGACCACATTCATGTAAAAAAAGAATAATATCCTATTAAAACATTTTTTAAGGCACTAGGGGGTGATCAAATTCCAACCTCAACATCTTCTAGTGAAACCTTGTTTGAGGTACTAGAACATAATCAAAGTCAAAAGTCAACATTCCTTAGCAAAACCTTTTTATAGGTGCTATGGGATAATCAAGACAACTTCATTGGTGAAAACCTCATTGAGGTGCCAACTATTGAGCATAATAGTTATTCACTACTTGATGAAGGCATTATCAAGGATAACATCAGTATAACTTCCAATCTACAACATAATTAGATGATATCTACTCTTAGGGCCAAATAATAGAAAAAATTGATGGTCTTATCGAGAGCATATTCAAAATTCTTTGACCTCACCATAACTAAAGTTATGTTGAATTCAAAATCTAAAAATTGTGGGTACCTAAAATTCCCAATCTTCACTTATTTCCCAACCATTATACCTTCCATTATCATCCACCTTTACATTACCAAACTAGACCTATCATCCAATATTTATCCATATTTACCATCCCTGGATGCACTCTCCTTTATAAAGGCTACAAAAATACCTTGTTTTAACATTTGGAAGAAACAAAATTAATGACCAATTAAGATCACAGTAACATTTTTGGAGTCCAAATATGCATCAGGTTCTTAATAAAGTAGTTATTCATAAGAGGTGTGGGCTAGTAATTTACATGATTGATTATTCTAGTTGTGTCATTTGATGATCATGATGTGCATCTCCACAATAGTAGGAATAATATAATTATATACCTTTCAATATACCTTTCCTTTTACCTTACCATTTACTTTACCTTTTCTATTTTCCATTTACCTTATCATTTTCATTTTCCATTCCTCTTGTCATTGTTTCATACCCTACCATTTACCTTACCTTATCACTTTGGGGTAACCCTCTTACCATTATATCCAATTACCATCTTATCATCTTCCTTGTGTTGTACCATATGTTATCCCACCATACCCATCACTATTAGACCAAAGCTTGTTTTGACCTACCCTACCTACCCCTTTTGACCTTGTTTTTGTTGGTTCTCTTGGCATCTTTCATGAGGAAATTTTGATCTAGTTTCAACAATTTTATAATTCCATGTTTAAATGACAGTCTCTAAAAGTAGTGTGATAATGGATCTGACAAGTTATTTTTCATTTTAGTTTGATTGATGCCATTGATTATAACTACCTATGGGAAAATTAGTATCCCACCTTGTGTTACTAATTATAACATATGGGAAAATTAGTATAATAGACTTATAACATTATTTCCTAATTATTACTACTTATGGAAAAATTAGGAAAAACACCTTTACCATGCATTGTCACATCACCTTACCACTATTATACTCATTTACCTTGTCATTTTTCCTAAAATTTGTAAACATGTTATTAGTTGGTCAGATCTCATCACTTTTTGTGTTGGTGGAACTAATGTGACTTGAGGTCCTAATGGGACTATGTAGGTGGTGCTCAATTCACGTTGAGGTCAGCTTAGTCCCCCTTTTCCATATGATCTCATCATTTTTAAAGTAACTTAAGCCAACTCTCTTGACATTTTGGAAGTGGAATCTTGTCAATCTCTAATGAGTTACGATACCTCAAAATTTTAAAAACATTCAAAAATTTCAAAATCTAAAAACATTTGTCCTATTTAAACCTATTCATTCATCCTCGATCCACCCTACTGGGGCAAATCCATTATTGGTTCCATTACATTCCACTACCATTGGGGGTGTTACCTTCCCTTTGCATATATCCTTTCTTGGGGGCACCACCTGTTTCTCATTCCATTTAGTATTCACATGTAGATATTGACTTGGTTTATATGGGATGCTTTCTATTGATTTTACTTTCACGGGCTTTCTGTGTGTTTGTTTGCTTAGTTATTTATTTGTATGCTTGATTTAATTATTGTTCCTTAACTCAGTATATATATTCATTGGGTGATTCTTTGTACATTATTCTTAAGTAAATCATATTCATATATCAACATTTTCATCATGGTTTTTATCATTAATGTATTATTTTCAATTATTTATTGGATTGGTAGTTAGTCTTTATGAATATTTCAGCCATGTTATCATGGTGTTTCATATCATGATGCATATTGTCATGTGATATAGAATAAATAAACTTGGTAAATATTACAAGAAATGGATTCATATAAACTTCTCCTTGGTAACCTTGGTAAATCCTCCCACCCTCCTTGACCAAATAAACACATTGACCATTATGGTTGTATCAATGTTAATAATGACAATCATCTTCGTATTGGTAGGTAAAATCAAATCATTCACTTTTTATCAATTTGTATTCTTCTAAACATATCTTTCATCACTTTTTACATCCTCATGTTATTGATTATTTTTGACTTCTTCAATCACTAGACCATTGCATCTACGCTTGTATTTTCAAATCTTTAATCTGTATAATAGATTATATATTTTAGTTATGGTTGTTAATCTATCAAACTAGGGAACAACCAAATATAATTTTTTTAATCCAGGTTATCTTAATGATTATAACTACCTATGGGTAAATCATTATTTTGACTCATTAACCCTACTAGGGCATGTGCCTATGCCATTGATTATTACCACATTTGGGTAAATCAATGTCTCAAACTTCGTTACTGATTATAACCACCTTTGGTAAAATCAATATTTTTAAATCAAATGCATTCAAGAATCATATCAATTAGATTAATCTCAGCCATGGGTTAATTTCATTCTTCTTCTTGCTTCTTTTGGAGGGACTATCCATCAAGCGTATGTATTAAGCATTCCCTTAGGGGGCATCACTATAGGATTCCCAAACAATTTTTGGAGTTTCTTCTTTGATCATTCCTTCTTAACAGCCTATTTTATTATTTGATAATATGTTATTTTTCCTATATATTTCAACATCTTCTCAAGCAAGGGTAAACTGTAGACACCTAAAATTGGCTACAACTAGCTTATAACTAGACTTTAGACTAATTCCTACCAACCATTGAAAATTAAGCTTAAGAATAACTAAATGTCTCAAATTTCATGTGTATCATTAATCAAATATAAAAATCATGTTGAGACATCCCTAAGTATGGTATGCTATAATATGTAATAATAGCCTCTCATGGATTCATCCATAATCATCTTGTGGCATCACAACTATCAATTTGGCCTATGGACCTATTAAGTGGAGAACTTGCACACTTAAATAAATATTGAAAGAGCTAAAAGTCTAATGAAAATAAATTATTTAATTAAACAAGATTGAATTCATAATTTAATTATCCATTTATAATTAATGAATATCTAATAAATAAAAATCAAAAATCAAAATGTCCTAGCCTTTCATCATTGCCTTTATGAGTTGTCAAGCTCTTTGAAAATATCCTAAAATATTTAATTTAAGATCCATGCCTAGTAATTACAAATCATAATTACTTGACAATTATTAACTCTACTATAATTAGTTCTAACTCACCTAGGTTTATTTTGAACCTATTCCAAGCCTAAACTCAACCTTGACTCACCTTGGGTGAGAGTTAATTCCTTAGGCTATAAATGCAAGGCCTTGCCTATTAAACCATAAGCTATATTGGTACAAAGTTATTATGCACAAATATCTTTAAAAATCTCTTTAATGTAGTGTTATAATGCCTAAATGATTAGTAAGTAAGGTTACCATTCCCACATCTTAAGCCAAGCAACATCACAATCCAATGTTCTAAGGAGAAAAGGAACCAAGCAACCTCCATTGTCAAAGACTTATTAATACACAAGTTGAGCAAGCCATTCAACAAATCCATTTGGATTTCCCAATGAAGGTAAAAGAGTGATTGTTTTTTATGTTTTTATTGTGATTTCATTTAGTTTTTGTTAGTAAGCTCTCCCTAGTGTCTAGGCTAAGAGTGTAAGTGTTAGTGTATTTATTTGAGTTTTATTGATTGAACTAACATAATACTAACCTCCCTTATTGGATTCCTTGATCATAACATTTATAATATTTCATAATTATTGACACACAATCCCACATAAGGGGGATAATTACATCGATCTAAGGCCCTATTCAAATAATTTGATTTGTAGAAAATTTTCATTGATAGAGGGGTCTTTGAGGTTAACTTGAATTCACATGAGCCCATTAACTCCTATTTTTTAAAGTGGCATGTCCTAATCAGAGGGTGTAAGGTTTTGAGCTACATACAAATCTCCAAAACCTATATTCACAATCCAAATAGATAATATCTAAGATTAAATTAAACATTAATAAGCACAATTAAAAAATTAGAAAAGGACATGTACTTCATTATGGAAAAAAGTAGCGAAACTAGGATATAAGTGTCAATGTTAGTGACCAAATTCTAATGGTAATGTTTGTATACACATAATATTCTTATTAACTTTACTATTTACTAACAATTTTTCTCTTATAAGAACTTGTTGAGTTCTAATCTCTCTAGGTGTACGTCTTAAAGGGTGCACTAGGAAAGGGGTGGGAAGACCATTGGTGCTTCATAATATTATTATGGCTTTGTATCATTCCTACCATTTGTCAAACCACTTAATATAAACAAAACCTTCTCATGTGTACTTACCTAACCCTTGTCTCCTCTCTTTCACCCTCCTCTAGTCATTTTATGTCTTCATTAGCCCCTCCTAAGCCTAAAACCCTTTTTTACAATTAATAATAAAGAGTCAACTAGGCTGACTCTATATTATAATTGATACTTGTTTCTATCAATTAATAATATAGATTCAATTAGGTTGACTTTGTATTATAATTGATACTTGTTTTTATCAATTAACAATATAGAGTCAATTGGGCTGAGTCTGTCGGCTAAACTTTTAGAAAGGTTTAGGGTTGGATTTAGCTATATAAACACAACCATTTTTATCATTTAGGAAAATAGGAGAAGAAGATAAATATATTTCACATATGTTTATCCACCATTCTACTTGAGGAACATAGCTTAGGGTTTCATACTTTCTTTAGAGATATGGATCTTGTCTTGTGGAGAAGTCGTTTAGATGCATTGATAGGTTATGTAGCCTAGAGATGATTTATTCTTGTCAATATTACATACCACAACAACCTCTTATTAATCAAAATGTCTAAGGGAGATATTTAGGATAGATGGGTTTGTCTTCAAAGGTAAGTATTCCTAATTTTGTTCCTCCTTTGTAAGATCAGACAAATATGCATTTGTAATTCTCTCCCATGTATTAGGATTTTGTATACATTGATGTGAGTATATGTCTTATATGAATGTTTAATTTTCATGTTTATTACCCCCAATTTGTGCCATAATATTTGGTGAGCACTAGATTATACTTTATTTTACTTTTGTCATTTATGCATTTGTGAATATGAAAACATAGGACCTAGTTAGGGTTATTGCATAGTTTCTCTTGACTAGAGGCTTTATAACCCTCCCTAGTGATATTATTGTGGTAAGATATCCCTTGAATATATCTAGAATATCCATATTTGTCATGAACTTAAATATCTAATCTATCAATAATCAGAAGTGTAAGTATAATTTATCTTTTTTGATCTAGGATTGATTTATAGATCAGTTGCATTTCCCTTTGCATACATTATAGTAAACTCAAAATGAATCTAATCCTTGTAGTTTTTATTTCATTTCATCATTTTTTTAAATACATAATCAACCCATACTAATGTGTATCCTTCTAGCCTATCTCAGTTTCATCATTTACAATACACAGTCGACCCATATGACTATGTATCCTTGTAAGCTATCTTAGTTTTATCAATTGTAATATACAGTTAACCTATACAACTATGTATTCATATATCCAATAGATTACACTTGACATGTTTCACTGTGTCTTTTTGCATCCTATTAAATTGATTTTTATCACATACTCTATCAAAACTGTCAACTCTATACCTATTAGCTGATATTTTTATGTGTGTGGCTGACTTTGTCCCTATTTTTATTTTTTTTGTAAACTCAAATTCTTCCTTTAAGCATCATGAAATCTCCTATCAGACATCCTTAATCTATTTAAATGATATATGTAATATTATTTTCTTCCTACCTTGGGTATCTAAGAGGATGTTCACTCTTGGTTGTAGATTTTCATTAAATCACTCTAAGTCTTCCCAATATTAATCTACCCCATACCGTATAGTCAATCCAAAAAATCCTTAAATAAAAATCCAAAATCATGGAAATTATACACCTTATAAAACTTTTACTCCTTTTAAACCTTAAATTCATAGACTCATCAACACATCCACTTCATAAGTTAGAACTGCACATTATGTTCCACCTATTACAATAAATGCTCATGATCCTCTTGTTACACCCATAATAAGAACACTTAGCATCATCACTTCACAAAGTAACATGGTTTAAATCAATCAAAAAAATGACCTAGATGATTCCTGTTGGGTGAATATTTTGTCGGCCAGCTAACTGGTGACCAAAATAGTTCCTATCACCACAGCATAAGGAGATCAGTCAGCCAAATATGTAGGTTTACTGCATCAGTTAGGAGACAAATCTGTCCTCTCATCAAGGGGAGGTTCCCTATAGATATGCATGAGATGCAGGAGGCTATATACTATATATATATATATATATATATACAAAAAAAAAGACATAGGGGGTAGGACAAACCATCCATCTCTCTTCTTTCAGAGATGATGCTGACAAATAGAGGAGAAATACTGGGTGATGGGGAAGGTGCTTCTCTTCTTTCAGAAGCAACTTTTAGCCAAGAGCCAGATTCCTTCCTAAATAGTAGAAATCCTGGTGAGGTAATAGAAGGCACTTTTCTTCTTTCAGAAGTGCTTGTTCTTGCAAATAGTAGGACTCTTTCTGGTAGCAAGTAACCGGTAACAGGGGTGCTGAGTGACCAGCAACCTGAGAGAGAAAGACACAAAGAAAAATGGGGGCACAATGTCATCCCAAGGCTATTTACACAAGAAAGGAAAATGCAAACACATTGAAGGTACTTATGGGAGCACAAATTCTCTCCACAGTGGGCCTTCAGGACACCTTCTTGATCACCTCCACTAGTTCTACTTGTTAAATCAAATAAACAAGAATGATTTCAGAAGATAGACATAAGAACAATCTCCTAAAGTAGCACAAGCTATAACAGCACAAAGTCTGCAAGTAACTTGCTTTCTCATTCAATCAAAGAAATATGAATTACAATCTAAGTTCAAAGTCTCAGTAATGCCTTTCAATTTGGGCAAAGTTTCACTTCTGGTAAGGGGAAGATCTCCCTTGTAACAAATGAGAGATTACAATATATAGTGCTCCAAGAAAGACTTGGGTGCTTGTTTTCCATAGAACTGCCCATGCTGTGCATTCAATGCCTTGAATGAATTTCCAAGTTTGTCAAAGGACTGCATTGAAAATAGGGTGGTTGTCTTAACTATGACATGTCATTTCATCCCATGTGTATTCTCCTAAGTCTGGATCATTTGGTCTATCCCCTCTGACATCTGCATAGCTATCCATTTTTCCTTTACTTGAAGTGAGACAAACAGGTGGAGCCTTCAATGTTTTTAGGCCAAAATATCTACTTAGTGGACTATTCCACCTACTGAAATTACTTCTGCATAGATATTTTGGGCTTTTCCCTCTTTCTACTTTTGTCTTTTCCAACTTTGTCTCTTCTTGGAATTTAAGCTCTCGAGGCTACGTTCCCAGCTTTACTAGCTATTTACGCTCCTCTCAATGGTTCTCCCCTTTGGTGTTTTGGCCTTCAAATGCATTTGGGTCCATGCTCAAGCCTTCAAAGATCAAAGGTTATTTCATTGTCATGAATTTTACATCTGTGAGCCCATCACTTTATTTGGCAATTCCTTTGGCTTTGTCGTTTGATCTTTCCCCACCTACCCTTTGGGGCCTGAAGAAATAGTCTATTTCCTTCAGTGAGAGCCTCCCATAAAGGTACCTACCCCTTGAGATCCTTTGGCCAGCCTTTGGGATTTATTTCCTTCAGTGGACTTTTGTTGGTTTCTTTCCTTCGTTGTTTCTTCTGTCGGGCTTTTGCTTTCTGTCAGGCTTTTGTCTTTACTTCAGGCTTTTGTCTTCTCGAGTGAATTCTTTCAGCCTTCTTCACTTAATCATTTCCATCAGACAAAAAGTCTAAAAGAATTGTTCCTTTTAGACCTTTGAACAAATCCAAAGGAATTTTGTCTTTTCTTTGACCTTCAAACCAATGTTGCCTGCCCTCCGCAAGGGCACTTGCCTCTAAGGCTTTAGGGCAGCCCCTTGAACCTACCAATTAAACCAAATTTGGTTCAATAGTTCAATGTTCTAATCAATTCATTCTTCATTATTTGGCTAAGTGTTGAACCCATTTCTTTCCTACAAAGTCCGTAGATTCAAGCCTGCAAAGTCCATAGATTTTTGGAAAGCTTGAAAAGTGAACCTGAATGCTCAGAACAATTTTTGAAAGGGGAAGAGAGGATTTTGGTTTGTAGGACCGAAATAGTTCAAATGTTGTCCCAAAAATGAGTGATATTTTTGGGGGACAATAGTTGGCTCTAGAAGGAGATCTTCCCCTTACCAGAAGTGAAACTCTACCCAAATTGAAAGGCATTATTGAGACTTTGAGATCATATTTTAATTCATATTTCTTTGATTGAAGGAGAAAGCAAGTTACTTATAGACTTTGTGCTATTATAGCTTGTGCTACTTTAGGATATTTTTCTTATGTCTATCTTCTGAAAGCATTCTTGTTTATTTGATTTAACAAGTAGAACTAGTGGAGGTGATCAGGAAGGTGTCTTGAAGGCCCACTGTGGAGAGACTTTGTGCCCCCATAAGTACCTTCAATGTGTTTGCATTTTCCTTTCCTGTGTAAAGAGCCTTGGGACAACTTTGTGCCCCCATTGTTCTTCGCGTCTTTCTCTCTCAGGTTGCTAGTCACTTAGCACCCCTGTTACTGATTACTTGCTACTAGAAATAGTCATGTTGTTTGAAAGAACAAGCACTTTTGATAGAAGAGAAGTGCCTTTTATTACCTCACCAAGATTTTTACTATTTAAGAAGGAATCTAGATCTTGGCTGAAAGTTGCTTCTGAAAGAAGAGAAGCACCTTCCCCATCACCCAGTATTTCTCCTTTATTTGTCAGCATCATCTCTAAAAGAAGAGAGATGGATGGTTTGTCCTACCCCTTGTGTCTTATTTTATACACACACACACACACACACACACACACACACACACACACACACACACACACACACACACACACACACACACACACACACACATAGCCTCCTGCATCTCCTACATATCTCTAGGGAACCTCCCCTTGATGAGAGGAGAGATTTGTCTCTGGCTGATGTAGTAAATCTGCACACCTAGCTGACTGATCTCCCTATGCTGTGGTGATAGGAACTATTTTGGTCACCAGTTAGTTGGCCAACAAAATATTCACCCAACAATTCCCAATTCTTTGAAAACATTTATGATAATACCATTTACACTCCTAACAAGAATGGTGGCTTTACCAAGATTCCTTCTTCTTCTACCACACATAGGACAACTAACACTAATGTTTTGAATCTTCCATCCAATCACCCTCCTCCCACCAACACTAATAATTCCCCTCCTAAAAACAAAAATACCCACCTTAAAATACTAATGTAAAAATTGACACAACTCAAATTATTCAATGTAAACAACTAACCATTCCCAAATGATGCAAATGAAACAACATTTATTACACATGACTAGTCAACCAACTCAAGTCATCATGTCTCAACCAAATCAAAAAAAATTCCCTCCTTTTAGATATTTCAATGGGAATATCATCTCTCAGCCTATAATACATAATAAAATGATTCAACATCTTCAAAATGAACCTTTAGCTCAATTCATTGCATCCATAGTTACTAGAAACATTTCTCCAACTATCACATATGATGGTACTAAGGACCATACTATATTTATTAATTATTTTGGTAATCTCTATAAGGAATGGGTCCAAACTAACACCTTTGTTTCCACCAAGGTATTATCCAAAACCTTTTTTGGTGATGCACTTGAATGGTAAATCCAACTTCTTACACATTCCATCTCATAATTAGAGGATTTAGTCAATGCTTTAGTGAAGGACATTCATCATGATAACATTCTTGAAAATTACCTTAACCATTTCATAAATGTCAATCAACTTCTTAATGAATTTTATCACACTTTCATCAAATGATGGAAGTCTCTAGCTAACAAAGTGGACCATAACATGAATGATGGTACTCTTTTAAAACTATTTTTTATTGCTCTTAAAGCTCCCTTTTAAAACAAAATTTGAATCTTTTCCCCTAAAACTTTAGAAGATGCCTTAGACCAATCAAAAAGGAAATACTTTCTTATGACTCAATTTGAAACACCTCAACAACTACTAAATAACCTTTCCAATCATTTTATCATAACATTGATTCATCCAAGCCTCCCTAAAATTAAAATAGAGAATCTAATTCAACCAATTTTAACCCAAGCCACCCTCCCTTGAGTCTAAAAGCAATTAAGAAATAAATTCCACCATCTAAGCTCATGAGCTTTGATCTTTCCAAACCTCCTCCAAAATGGTACAATCTTGATAAGTTTTGTTGGTGGCATGTTACTATAGGTCATTCTCATGAGTCTTTTCATAATCTTCACCAATTTATTGTTGCTTCCTTGATTGGTACACATTTAAATCATGATACTCTATTAAATCAATGCTATCAATACTATCTTCAATCCTCCTAACTCTAATATAAGGAACCATAATCAGATCAACATCAACTACCTAATGATCAATAAAATTGTCTCATACCTCTACCTCATCTACTGATGTTGTCCAAACCATAGTTGATCCTTCTTCCTACACCATTAAGGAAAGGATAAATAATATGAACAAATTAAAATGGGTATTTGCATTTTTCCAACCTCAACCTTTTAGGTCACATGAGTTAAAGGAGTAGCTAGTTTAATGCCTACTCCAAAGTGCATCATACCTGGTCCTCCTTTGCTTTATAGACCTCTCCTAAAAATCCTATTTCAATTTCAACACCCTTAAAATATAAAAAACCAACACATTTACCTATCTCTAAATTCACCTACCAACCTAATTTAATTCATTTTAATGGTTCAATTTCACCTCACTCCATCTCATATGTTGGGTCATCTTTTTATGCCCATCCCTACATCCAATTACCCATTAGGTAATCTTAAGATGCCCACTCTTATTCTACAATGCATAATAATAATAAAAATTATCTTTAATAAATATTTTGAGACATATAGACTTGTATTTCACATGCTCATCTTTGATAAAGATGTTAACATAGATTTAGTTAGGATTCAATCCATAATGTGTGGAGGAGCCAAAGCTTGAAAGTACAGAGCATAGAATTTTAGTCAATCTCAACCATTAAATTAATTAATAATAAATTATACATTAATATAGGATTTGTATTTCCTATATAATATGAGGCCTATTATGTCTCCTCAAACATCTCTCACTATAATAGGGAGATTATTCTAACAACTTTTATTTTTTCTCCCCTATTATTTCTCCTAAATCTCTATGTGAGTTCTATAATCAACTCACTTACAATAATATCCATAATGCTTCACATACTTATAATATATTCACATTAATTTATTCTACCATTCCCTCCCCTAATGTGAACCTAGGGATGTTGGTTTCAACCGATAATGCATCCAAATACTTTATTTGAAAAAAATGCCTTTACAAATTTATTTGAAAACTTGTGAAGCAGAATTGACTCATGACTCTAGAAAAATTTTGACTGAGACTTTCAAATAAAAACACATAATTATTCAAAATTACAAAATACACTAAAAAAAACTAATTAACAACTTAAACATCTTGTAATGTACCCAGAGAGGGGTATAATAGTAGACTAGCTAGTAGAATAATGAATAGTGGTTTAGTACCGCATGCATAAGAAGGAGTTGGGTAGATGGAAACTAGTATAAATAAAGGGTCATAAGATATTGTAAGGCATCCATGAATTTATTTTTAATAAAGCTTACTCTAATAAGAGGTTCCCCCTTGAAGAGGCCCATGATATGGAGTTGTTCCTTCAATAAAAGGAATTTGGTATGTGTAATCAGCATTTTGAGTTCAATATATGCATTTTCTATTGTTATTATGTGAGTGTGAGTATGAGGTTCCTATCATCTAGTATCATATCACTTTTTTAGGCCAATTTTTTTCATTACAAAAGAAATTGACATTAGCAATATAGTTTTCAGTCATTAAGTTTTGTGTAGGAGATTTTAGAGAGAAATTTTTGAGTGGTATTATTCTGTAGATTTAAGAGAGGTATTTTTGTGGATATATTATTATATTTTTCAAAATTCAATTTTTGAAGATCCAATTGGATATATGAAGCTGAAATCTACCAATTCAAATTGTAGATTTCCATGTTTTCTCAAAATAACTCAACTATTCTTCTACATACTTCTCTCATAAAGTAATGAATCACGTCAAAAATGTTTTAGGTTTTGTGCACCTATGTCTCATATTTCCATTAAATTTTCAACTTTTAAATTTCATTAAGTATTATATAATTTATCATAGTTTTAGTGACTGCCTATTGTATGTAAAAATAAATAAATAAAATATTGGTCATATTTTAAAGGATGCATTTTCGATTGAAACCAACATCCACTTCTATGGTTCTCATGGATCTTCCTATTTTCTCTATAGGTATTCTTACTAGTGCATTAACTCAACTTTAACAAATTGTAATGTTAGGTAATATCATACTAAGTTTAAAACATTAACCAACAACATCTCTATTACATTCTTCATTCATTGTTTCATCAATGGAATTAAGATGATATTCAAGCAAAGGTTCAAATGTGGCAACCTCAATCCATGATGGAAGCATGAGGCTTAACCAAGCTCACTGAATATCATACCAATTGGTCACTCTTCAAGACATATTCCTTCCAGCATCCTAGCACAACACCACCTCTTCAGGGCATCAATAAACCATACATTGATTCCCTTTTGGATGCAACTCCATAGGTTCTAAATGAGCCCATTCAATAAATCACCATGCTCAAGCAAGCTCTTGATGAGCCCAAGTTGACAATCATATAGCCCAATTAGGGAACTGAGTCTTCAAATCCCTCAAATAAAAATATTAAGGGGGATGGCATGTATCCTCAATTCCTTCATTAGAATGACTATTTTGAACAGCCTTACCCTCACTTTGAGGATATTATCATCATGGTTCAAATTTCACTTCAACGTTTAGTTATAGTGAGCATGTTCACCCTATTGATCTACATGTTCATTTTCGAGTATATGTGAAATAAATGGAAGCATAATAGGACACATGGGTGTGCCTTTATCTGGTCTTCAATCTTTTTTTTGGTTTGGCCTTCATTTGGTCCTCCTCCTATTTCCTATATTGTTTCAAAGGTGAAACATTTTTAATGGGTATGGAATTTAATGTACCTAGAGAGGGGTATAATAGTAAAATAGCTATTAGAATAATTAATAATTGTTTATTACCACATGCATAAGAAGGAGGAGTTGGGAAAATGGAAACTAGTATAAATAAAAGGGTATAAGATATTGTAAGGCATCTATGAAGTTATTTTTTATAGAGATTACTCTAATAAGAGGTTTCCCCCTTGAAGAGTCCCATGATATAAAGTTGTTTTTTATATAAAAGGTATGTGGTGTGTGTAATCAATATATGTGTATTAGATTATTATTGTGTCAGTTGTGAACCCTAGGTTCCTAACACATCTATAAATAACAAAATATTATATATATAGACAAAAAAATGATAATAGACAATTATGAATAAATAAAACTAAACTCAACAAAAAATTCAAACCAAAAAATAAAACAATTAATAATAAAACTAGAAACAAAACCCATGAATATAAAAAACTATAAAATAATAAATTAATATTAAAAACTAAATATTAAATTAAAACCTAAAATAAAATAAAATTATCATGAATACTTAAATTCTAATCAAAATTTAAATAAAATTTTAAAAATGTAACTAAATTTAAACATAAGATCTAAATACATAATACAAAATAAATACTACATAATAAATTCAAAACTAAAGACAAAAATATAAAATAAAATGAAATACATAATTATTAAAAAGATGAACCAAAAAATCTAAATGAAACCCTAAAAATTAAAAAAAAACTCTATTATTATCATTATCTGCTTGTAAAGATTGATGATAACACTGAGGAAGGTGTTGTGAGAATGAAATGGCAGATTGGAAGTTGATAGCAGGGTCGAGGCTAAGGTGGGAAAACTTGTAGTGGAGTCTACAAATCACAATTACTTATGCAAATATAGAATGTGAGCTATGAGATTAGAGTGGATCCAAGTTGGGGGGTTTCAATCACTTACTTCAATCATATATCTAGGTGAAGAGTGAGATTTATAGGTATGGTAGTCGTAGTTTAGAGTGGAAGATCTTAGCCAAATGAAGGATGGAGGATGCATATATTCTTGTACATTGGTGAGCTTGAAAAATATTTGCATGGACCAAGTGGAGAGCTTGACATCTGTTAGATGTGAATAATGTTGAGGAATTAGTTTTTTAGATGGATAAAATCATAAAATCAAACTCTCAGATATTTCTAATGCACAAACATAGGAGTATCAATGTTGGTTGAAAACTCATCATCCTTTAATCATTGTCATTCAATTGAATGCAATTGATATGAGATTATTGTAAAAACAAGTCACACTAATCTAATGTAATTTGACTATAATATATATAATACATATATATAGATACACACACACACACATATATATATATTTATGTATGTATATATATATATATATATATATATATATATATATATATATATATATATATATATATATATGTATGTATATATATATATATATATATATATATATATATATATGTGTATATATATACATAGATATATATATATATATACATATATATATATACACACACACACACACACACACACACACACACACACACATATATGTATAAATATACATGTGTGTGTGTGTGTGTGTGTGTGTGTGTGTGTGTGTGTGTGTGTGTGTGTGTGTGTGTGTGTGTGTGTGTGTGTGTGCGTGCGTGTGTGTGTGTGTGTGTGTGTGTATTATTCTCCTTCCTCATGCATACTTAAATTTCCTATAAATTTGAAATAAAAAATTATAGAAAACTAGATAACTCCAATATGTATTTTTTTATTTTTATTTTTCAATTTTTTTGGTATGCAAACGATGGATAGAATGGTGTGAAAATAGCAGATAAAATGTACAAAATGGAAAGGGATAATAATTCAAATGGTTGATGAAGCCAATAGGTTCTCATGTGGTCTACATTACTAGACCATTGGTAGTGTGCAAGAAGGAGTGGATGAGCAAGAATGGCATTTGTATGTGGTCCTCACTGTATAGCCATCAAGTCACTATATTTTAATAGACAGGTGAATAAAAGGTATAGAGTATAGGGAAAGTGTGCCCTGATACCACTATTAGGATTTAATCCATAATGTGTGGAGGATCTAAAGATCGAAAGTGCAAAACATAGAATTTTGGTCAATCTCAATCATCCAATTAATCAATAATAAACTTTACATTAATATAGAATTTGTATCTCATATATAATAGGAGGCCTATTATATCATCTCAAATATCTCTCACTATAATAGGGAGATTATTCTAACAACTTTTATTTTCTCTCCCCTATTATTTATCCTAAATCCTACATGAGTTTTATAATCAACTCTCTTACAATAATATCCATAATGCTTCACATATTTATAATATGTTCACATTAATTTATTCTATCATATTTTTCATGTTATTTTTGTCTCATGTTCTTTTGTTTTTGTGCACTTTACTTCTTTTAGTTTCATTTTACATGTACCATTGTTTCCTTTAGATTCTTTGATTTTGTTGCACTTTATAGTTTTTGAGTTACATTGTAATACATTAGATAGGACCATGTCTTCCTCACAAACATACTTTATTCATATCATTATTTCCTTTTAGTTATTTGGTTTTATTTCACATTATGTTTGCCATTTTTTTCCATTTTGGATCTTAAATATCTCTTTTATTATTATCATTTTAACCATTTATGTCATTATTTACCTTAGTATATGTATCATTATTTGAACCTTATTTACCTTCCCCTCTTTTAAGATGACTATTTACCTTTCCCCTCTTTTGGGATTACTAATTTTATTGGTACTTGTGTTAGATCCCGTGTAGGTTAATATGGCTTCTTAGTGACATGACTCTCATAGCATAGTTTTATCCCTTTCATAGCACTATTTTACCTCCTTGTGATCAGCTACAAGCATATTCATCATTGTATCACTTATTATATGGAAAGATCTCTCATGATCCCCATCATTAAGTTATCCTTTTCATTTGAGGCTCACATCAGTCAATTTTGATATTGCACACTTACTTGTGGGCAAGTCTAGGATTTTTTAGACACCTTGGTCTTTAGATCATTTTCTCTAGTGACCAAGTGTAAGCTCTCTTGTGTTTGTCACCTATTTCACTCATTTTTAGTTATTAAAATATATATGGAGGAGGAGGAATATAAAAATCCAAAATAGTTAAAAGCTAAAAAAAAGTTAAAAATCAAATCATAAAAGAAACAAAAGGCAATGATAAAAAGGCAAAAATAATCTTAAAATTTGAATCACACCAAAATATGTGATCTATATTTGGTACATCTCCTATCTTAGTCAAATCTCAAACTCCATAGTTGACCTCATGATGGATTTGAGGTCCATTGGAGTGTGGTAGGTCAGTAGACTTGGGTAGGATGTCTCATTATATCATATACTATCTAGTGTTACCTAATTTCTCACACAAGTACCCAATCTTCATATTAGACAGATGGCTTTGTAAGGGGTATCGAGGAATTGGGAACACAATATGGGAAGGTAGGTCCATTTTATTTTTCATGCATATATCCTTAATGTGTATCTATGTACTTCACTTATTATTCCAAGCTTTGTGTTCATTAACCAAAGTGTCCTAAGTCATTGGTGTTGATAATTCTTAGACACTCTCACTTTCCTAATGTGTCTCATTCTTGATATATATGTCCACATCACCCATGTGGTGCCTCACATTCCTTATTCACATCCTATTTTCCTTATATTCCCCTTGATGGATATATTTTTTAGCTAATCACATCCTTGATCACCTCTACCTACTTATGCCTCTTGGTTTATAGTGTGTGAGGTGAATTATAAGACCTTGGATAGGACCAGGCCTTCCTCACAAACATCCTTACACCATTTCCTTACCACGCCATCCCATTATCATACTAGTCATGTCATTAGGTGGTTGTGTTTTCTTAAATTATATCTTTAAAAAAACACTAAGTGTGAGTTTTCATCCTTTATATCTTTTGATTTTCATCTATCCATCATGCTCCTATTTGATTTTTGTGGACTTCACTTATCTTACATATGGAATTTGAAATTCTTACATGTTTCTCTTTATGTATGACTTTTTAATGTTTGTCTTACATCTTGAATTACATTTCATTTTCATTTATTTATGATTTCTTCATTTTCATTTAACATACTTGTATTAAATCTTGATTTAAATTTCATTTTAATTCATTTGTGTTTTATTTATGTTTGATTTTGCATGTTTATCTATATAAAGTTACTTTCACTTTCTTTCATATCTTTTTTAGAATTTTATTGCATTGATATTTCATTTGTCATTCATGTTTTACATGTTTCCCAACGTGATTTAGTATGTCTTACATTCATTTTCACCATTTCTATTTTACATACTTCCTAGTGTGGTTTAGTATGTTTTACATTCCTTTTTTCTATTTCTATTTTACATGCTTCCAAATGTGATTTATTATGTTATTCAATCATTTATCATCATTTTTTCATTTATATGCTTTATATTTTGGTTCTAAATGTGCCTTAACAATCTTAATTTTCCATTTTTTATAAGTAAATTAATTATTTTTTAGAGTTATTCATTGCTACTTTAACCATATTATGTACATGTGCATTGATTCTAATGTTAGTTTTATATGCCTAGGGTTTCTCAAATGTAGTTATTACACCCTCCATGATCAAGACTGGGATATTTGCATGTAATCATTCATCTAAAGGGTAATTCAAGGTATGTATATGGTACTTTTAGTTACATTTCATTTTATCATTTCTTTCTATATTTCATTTTTAGTTATCTAAATTTCATGTGTTGCTATGTTATTTCTCAAAGAACCATCCCATGTTACACTCATGTGACATGTGATGAGTTATGAGTGGGGCATATGTATACACATAATATTTTTATTAAATTTACCACTTATTAACATTTTCTCTCTTCAAATAACCTATTGAGTTTTAATATATCTAAGTGCACGCCTTAAAAGGTACACTGGGAAAGGGTTGGGCAAACCATTGGTGCTTCAAAATATTTTTATGGCATTGTATCATTCCTACCATTTGTCCAATCACTTGATATAAACACAACCTTATCCTATGTACTTACCTAATCCTTGTCTCATCTCTTTCACCCTCCTATAGTCATTTTCTACCTTCATTAACCCTTCCTAAGCCTAAAACCCTATTTGATAGTTTACAATACATAGTCAACTGGTCTAACTCTATATTTTAATTGATACTTATTTTTATCAATTAACACTATAGATTTTATTAGGATGACTTTGTATTCTAATTAATACTTGTTTTTATCAATTTAATATACATATTCAATTTAGAGAAATTTTTAGAAAGGTTTAGGGTTATATTTAGCTATATATACACATCCATTTTCATCATTTAAGATAAGAAAAGAATAAAAAGAAGATAAATATATTGTGCATCTAATTATCCACTATTTTACTTGAGGAGCATAGCTTAGGGTTTCATACTTTATTTAGACATATAGATCTTGTCTTGTGGAGAAGTCTTTTGGATGCATTGATAAGTTGTGTAGCATAGATTTGATTTATCCTTATCATTCTTACATATCACAACAACCTATTTAGAAGCACCTTGGCCAAGGGATATATTGAGGCTCAATGAGTTCATATTTAAATGTAAGTATTTCTAACTTTGTTCCTCCTTTGTAAGAGTAGATAAATATGCATTTTTACTTCTCTCCCATGCATTAGGATTCTATATACATTTGTGTGAGTATATGTCTTCTATACATGTTTAATTTTCTTGTTTATTAAACCCACTTTATACCACAAGCTTTGGTGAGAACTATATTAGAATTTATTTTTATTTTGTCATTTATACATTTGTGAATATGAAAACATAGGACCTAGTTAGGGTTATTACATAGTTTTGCTTGATTGGAGGCTTTGGAACCCTCCCAGTGATATTATTATGGGAAGAGATTCTTTGACTAGGTCTAGTGGATCCGTCTTGGTCATGACCCTAAATATCTAATGTATCAATAATTGGAATTGTAAGTAGGAGTTATCTTCTCCAAACTAGGATTGATTTATAGATCAGTTGCATTTCCCTTTGCATATAATGTTAAGGTAGTTAGTGAGCTAATATTTATAATCTAATGAATCCCTATGGAAAATCATCATGACTTATTATAAATTTAAATTTAATAGGTATATTTTTACATCAATTAACAAGCTAAGTTTTGTCTCTTCATATTTTAGTATTCAAATTATTGTTTGGAATTATACTTTGTATATTTAGCATATTTGCATAATTTAGCACTATATCACAATATTGTGAATCTAGATTATTTTTTTGACTAATTTTAGAATATTTTATCCATTTATTTTATTAAAACATTACCTCATAAATATTTTCAAAAAAATTATAAACATTTGGTGAACTCAACCTCTAAGTCTTCTTATTCAAACCTTAGCTTTCCCTATGGTTTTCATCCTTGTAGAATTTTAGATTGTTGTGATTCCTTTTTAGATTTGAATTTTTTTATTTTTAGTGGAATATTTGAGATATAAAAAATTAATATTTTTTTTAAAAAGATAAGGAATCATTAATTTATCATCTAAATAAAAATAAGGAATTAATTGATGCATTTTTATATCACACGAGATGAAATCAATAAATGTGTTAAGACTAATGCATCCACATCTAGTTATGATGAATCTTTAAATGATATTTATAATATATTTAATTTAATTATCCATCCCATTAAGTACACCATTGATTATTACATATATTGGGGGAACAATAAATGTCTTCATGTCATTATTCCTTGAAGATCAAAAACATATTGTTGCATCTTTCATGGGAAAAATCAATGCCTACAACAACACAAAAAATGGTCACATCCCCTTTGGTAAATTATCAAATATAAAATATAAATACTAATGGATATACTATGAAAACTCTTCTCCAATTTATTTAAGCTTTTGAAACTAAGGTTACAACTATTTAACAAAATGCTTCAAAATCAACTCATGTTATTGATTCACAAGATGTATTGCATAATACTCATTCACTTGAGATATTTTAACACCCTTTTATAATTGCTTTTATAGTGCCTAATTTCACACTTTATGATGGTAAAGGTGATCCTAAGAAAAACCTCTGATATTTTTATGTCACATGCCTTGATTATGCTTCCAATGATAAATTATTGAAAAAAATATTTCTAAGAAGCCTAAAGGACTATACTTTGAGATGGTTCTATGATCTACTAGTATAATCAATGATAGCATTCAAACCTATAGCAGATCAATTCCTAGCACATTTCTCTATAAACATTACAAAAAATATGTTATATGTACAAATTTAAAAGATCAATCAAGGAACCAATGAGCCTATCAATGAATATGTTTTGAGGTAAAAGACAATGCTATCAAAAATGAAAAATCCAATGGCAGATAAAGAGCTTCAAGATATCTTCAATCAAAATTTTATTTCCCCTCTACCTGATTTTATTATTTTTAACAATTTAAAATACTTCGATGGCTTATGCCATATTATCTTAGATCAAGAAATGAAACTTATTTCATTTAACAAGCTTAATTATGTAGCTAACACATCAACCACTTCAAATACCAAGTTTCATTTGAAACCAAGCTATAATGTAAGACCTCCATAGGTTAATAAGGAAGCAATAACAATGGTGAATACATTGTCATAACAACCTTATTGGCTCATCTTATCCAATTCACCTAAGAGACAATTTACACTATTACCTAAGTCTCCAGCTTTGCTCCTTTAAAAGCTTGTGGAGTGTCATCTCATATCTCTCCCTCCTCCCTAAGAGGTTGATATGATTTGACCTCTACCAAAATAATATGATCCAAATACTTATTTTGACTATCACCAAAGTGTTAGGCATTATACAAATATATGTTTTAATTTAAATCACAATATATAATACCTCATTATTAATGAAAATATCACATTTGATGATTTACCAATTAATTAAGGATCACAAAATGGTGACCATTAGAAACAAAGGATATTCAATAATCCATTACAAGATAATTATAATGAAACACAAAAATTTCAAATGGAATACAATTCACATCTTCTTCCACCACATTATGGGCACCAACTAGATGGTATTATTAGCATGCTTACATGTGAGATACCTCATATGGTTCAAAGGCATTCTGTCACATATGATGATAGCAAAATTATGGATGATGACTCATTTATTCACTCCTTATTTATTATAGCACATATTTTTCATCGGCTTATATGTAGTGTTATGGTTGATAATGTTTCTAGTGGTAATGTATTTTCCATTATATTAATCACATATTTGGGATATTCACATGATGATTTATACCCTTCGACTAAGATGGTTAGATTATTTGATGGGAAAGAACAATATGTTTTTCATGAGATTAATTTTATTTTATAGTTTGGTCTAACATTTTTTTCCATAACATTTTCAATTATACCACATATAGGGAGTCTTTGATATGTTATTGTGATGACCTTAGATTCATAAGATCCATCTGGTTCCCTTCATAGTACATATATGTCTCAAGTATATTTATGCCAATAGGGTAATCACAACTTTAGGGGTTCAATATAAACATCCATTACAACAATATAAGTCTATTCCAAGATATATAATTATACAACCTAAAAGGTTAATCATGAGCAAAAGGATAAGTAAAAGGCAATACCCTTTCTTGGAAAAATGGTACTATAAAGTTCATTTCATTAGAGATACATAGTGGACTCTGTGAAAGCATCATCTATATCTTAAAAACCTCAACCATTTACTGAGAATATATTAGCATGTTTTAGAGAGGGTACAAATAACTATGGACACATAAATTAACATTTATGCTAAATTCATTCACTTCTCACCACTCTCTTACACACTTTGACATAGACTTATCTCAGGGCTCTTTTTATCACTTTTGACCACCTTGTAAACTCTTTTAAGCCAATAAAAAAACTCACAAATATACTTTTCCTTATTCTTATCAACCTTAGATATCCTTTAGGCCCAATCTAACACTTAGCATGATGAAATCACCCATTATAAAATATCACCTTCAGAAACTATAGAACATTTTTCTAGTGTCCCTTTCCCCTCTAATGTCTTCTAAATAAATAACTGCTAATTTTCAAAATCAAAAGTTATAGGATGGTTGGCCTATGTCCCTAATGAGCCCCCATTTGAATGAATTTCAATGATATGATTATATAAATACATTTCAAACCATTTTTAACCCAAGATGCTTCCACATTGAAAATCACCAAAATCATAATTACACATTGAGATAAAAGTACATATTTCTCCCAACTTTGTTTGTATAGAGCCCTAATAGCCCATAGCTTAAATATGAATACATTTTATAGGTAACAAGTCATCATTAAGGAACTTCAGTATTGTACTAGTATCTATCATATTTCACCAATTATTCACACACCACCATGTCATGGGAAAACTACATGAAGTTTGATCACTCTTTAGAGTATTATTATGTAGGAAGTGTTCGACACATGGGGTGGTGATTTATTATTCAAATTAAATCATTGACCCCTTCCCCCTATTTTTTTCATTGTATTCACATGTCAAGGAGATAGGGTTTTTAAGGAAAATTAGTCATATAGTGGTCTTTTTAAGTGATCATAATCTCTCACACCAGATATAGGCTCTCCAAATGAACATAAAAAGAACCCAAAAACCTTGATTTCCTAAATACAAGTAGATAGGAGCACTGAATAGTGGACAAGATTTCCACCCCTATAGATTCTTTCCCCTTGTGTTGTTTTCTAGGCCTAGATCCAACTATTGATTCATGTTTCTAATAACAATATCTCCTTGCATAACAAGTTTTAGTCTCTGATTCTTCCTACGAATATAGTTTCTAGCTAAGTATTTGTTTTCTCTTTACTCTTTACTATTTTTAGTAAGTTTATATAATACATTAGTTAAAAAATAGTGAATTCTATTATTGGAATATTATTCTCCTAATTTTACATAATAGTGTTGTCATTTAGGGTTTTACATAAATCCCAAATTTGATAAAACATATTGATGAACCTAACATATTATTCAAATGTTTTCCAAACCCTAACCATAGATTTTGTTAATATTTATATCCTTCTTGTTGATTCCACTTGATATTTTTGGATTTATAGATTGGATAAATTTTATTATAACAAAAAAAATTCAAGTTTTCATATCATATTATATGCAATCTAAAAAAGGTATTTCTATTTCTTTAAGAAGTGTTACATTAGGTGGAATTCTAATTGAGCATACTCATATTCCTCTTTGTCCTAATATGGATAATAATAAATGTGTACCAACACCTTTAAATTTTCTTACACCTATAGAAATATGTGGATTTAAATGATAGTAATTTTGAACATGAAAGCTAAGATCAAGATAATAGTGGTCCTCAATATGAACATTAATATTTACTCCCTCCTATAAATGGGTAATAAATCCAATTAAATAAAGAGGAGGTTTTATAGATTTTTATAGAAAGACTTCATGAGAAACCTCTTGATCATACTATCAATTTAAAAACTCTATGTGTCAATCTTCTTAGATTACTACTCCATTGGATATCAAGAATGTAATTATGTGTCAATCTTCTTAGATTACTACTCCATAGGATACAAATTTTTCACAACCTATCAAAATGGGGGAAACTTAGAGGATTCATCATATTACCATGTAAATTAATTCTCCATCACTAGGAAAACCACCTTTGGTTATCACACATTCCTCTTCCCCCAATTTAAAATACCTTATGTAAGAGATCCAATCCTTGAAAACTAAGGTGTACATTTGGAACAAGGTGCTTCAAAACTTAATCAGGCATTAGATACTCATGTTTTATTACACATTTTTTTGGCACAACATATATAATTATATACTCTACCTATAGGGTTTGTGACACCCCAGCTTACACTATATGATGGAAAGGATGATCCTAAACAACATCCCAAAGCATTTCACGTAGCATGTTTGGATTATGTGTCTAATGATAGATTGTTGACTAAGATATTATTGAGAGGTATCAATGAATATGAATTAAAATGGTTCTATAATTACTACACTAATTATTACAAGCATTCAATCCATTGGTCGATATGTTTCTATCACACATGTTAATAAATATTAGTGAGAAGGTCTCCTATGTTTAGAATTCACTACTCAACTAGAAATATAATGAGCCTATCATAGAATATGTTTTAATATACAAGACTAAGTTATCTTAAATGATAAACCCTATATAATATATATAATTATGGGATGTATTTTATTAAATTATATTTACATCCTTTCACAAATCCATTATGTTCAATAATTTAAACTTGTTCATAGATTTGTGCCTTACAATAAAGGAAAGAGAATTCAAGTTACTAGAAATGAACAAGATTAAGTATACAAAAAATTCAAGTGGATTACATAAGATTTAAATAAATCCAACATACGAGGTAAGGCCAAATGATGCAAAAAAAATATTTAGAGATCTTCTTCAACTCAAATCCAATAAGAACTTAATCTTCCTTTAAGACCTTGTAGATCAAATCTAGGCCTAATTGCTCAAAGACTATTATTATGGTTTAATAATGGGTTTGAATGGATCTATTTCAATATATGACACTAATAAAATCCCTTTAAAAAATATCTCTTACAAACTTACACTTCAAAGTTTGTTATGGACTCAAAGTTATGAGTTTATGCCTCAACTAGGCTTAGTAATAGGTCTTAACACAAACTACGCAAGACTTAGACTTGAAAGGGTATTAAATGAAGTTTATAAAATTCATAATCAACTATAAAAAAATATTAAATCCTTTCAGACCTCATATGTTCTTGGATTCTCAAGAAAAGGAAGAAAATTTAATCAATTAGCCATGTTTTAGGCCTTTATTAGGCCTTTTGAAAACACAATCAAATAAATATATGTCTGTACAGTCTCAAAAATATTTAAACCATTAAAATATATTAAAATTAGATAAAACACACCTAATCACCAAGTTATAGAAATTTATAGTGGATAAAACTAGTTTTATAGCTTCTTTTCTAATGAAACCCTAGTTTAGAATTGTATAGTCTGGAATAGGGTTGAGAGCTTTATAAATTCAATATATGGAGATATAAGTGGTTTAAAAGGTTTAAAATAGTTTTTATATGTTCTTTAAACTTCCTTTTATTTATTTTAATGACCAAATTTTCTTGGATGATACTTTGTGTCACTAGAAAAACACCTATGTCAACTGACTATGTACATAGAACATGGCTTTGAGAAGGTTTTAAGAGACTTAAGAGAAAACTAGCATCACATGAGCATCAATAAGTATTGAAACACATAACCATACATCAAATATTCCTATATCACATTATAAATCTAATGATAATTTTCTTTATTTATTCAATCGTGTCTCTTGAAAGAGTACAAACCTACTGAGAAATAATAGCAGACTATCATTACATCTAAAGTTATGAAAATCTATCTTTTATGTTTGTTTTTAGCCTTAAAATTATCCTCTTCTATAGTTTCAATGTTAATTAGTTTTTTTATGACACTCTAAATCTTGAAATGACTTATTCTTTTTTGAGATTCTCCTCAACCGCTTGTACTCAAGATAGAAAATGACCTTATATATTTAATCTTTTAGTTACAATTGCCTTATTTGACCTTTTTAGGATGAATATGAATAATATAAGGACTATAAGACTCATAGTTACATCCTAGACCCATAATAAACTCATTATAACTCATCATGACCTTTTATTCAATATAAATATTCATATATTTACAAGAAAATCATTTAAAAATTCAAATTAGACTTTTGGCAGGAAAACTTGCCAAAGACCTTAACTATACTAGGATAGACTTTTAAGGCCTCAAAAATGGCCTATTATTATTTTATAATACTCCCTAAGATTATAAATACTCTTGACAAGGGAAATTTAACATACTTACAATGATGCACTTGCATCAAACCATCGAGGTATAAAAATAATCTCTCATAAACTCTTATTCACGAGTTGTTTTATGTTGTTTCCATGTTTATTGATCTCTAAGGTTGACATACAATTTGAATCCCAAATTGGATGATATTTACACTTCACCAAATATGGAAAAATTTATTACCTCTTGTCCTTTTGATCACCATTTTGTTTATGATAGCTTCAAGTTGATTAGATGGTTTCTTGAGTAGTTATTGTTCCCAAAGAATGATCTGATCATGTAATTATTTAGTTTTTATCTCATTGATTTGTCCTTATCTAAAAGGATATATATCAACAACCTTGAAAATAGGTGATATTTCAATATCCATTTGAATTTCCAAATCATATGCATTTGCTAATAATTTCTGAAGGACCTTACAAGGTCCAATATTCTTCAACTTCAGTTTGTTATATTCCCATCTAGGGAGTCTTTTTTTCTAAGATGGGATAATACAAGATATCCTACTTCAAAATGTAATTATTTCCTTTTAAAATAATCTTTATTTTTGTACTTACTTTAACTTACCTCTAAGCTTTGCTTTACCTATTCATGGAGTTCTTTCATAATTATTGCAAATTCTTAACCATCTACACTTCTCTTTTCTTATTGGCCTAGATTTCTCAATTCATACACACCTATATGATGCATGCCATACAAAATTTGAAAAGGACTCATACATGTACTTATGTTTGGTGAATAATTATAGGTAAATTATATTTTTGATGGTATTTGATCCCACTATTTGAGATGAGCACTCACTAAGCTCCTAAGGATGTTCCTAAGGCTTCTATTGACTAATTCAGTATAACCATCTATTTGAGGATGTTATTAATAATTATAGTTCAAATTAGTACCTAAATTTATCCAAAGATTAATTTAAAAATAACCAAAATATTTAGTGTCTCTATCAGAAATAATATTATTAGGTAGACCTTGTAGTCTTAATATCTCTTTGAAGAAAAAATCAGTAATGTGAGTTACATCACTTGTCTTATAACAAGGAATAAAATGAGCCATTTTTAAAAATATATCAACCACCACAAAAGTAGAATAATTACATTTTTGTGTTCTAGGTAACCCAAGAATAAAATCCATACTTACTAAATCCCATGCCAAGTTGATATAACCCTATATTTTAGCTTCTCCCTTTTGCATATTGACATACTCTACATCTTTCAATAAATTTATTTACATTAACTGACATACTTGGATAATAATGTGCACTTAGTTGAGAAAGCATTTTATCGTGCCCAAAATGTCTTTCAAGGTTTCCAATGTGTTTTTCCTTAAGTAGATTATCCCGCATGGATCCTTTCAAAAATCATAACTACTTACCTTTGAACAATATCCATTATTATAACATATAATTCATCCATGGACTTTTATCTCTACTTGTAAGATCCTTTCATGATTCATATGCTTCTTTAAATTTTGTATCTTCCTTATATATATCCTTTAAAACATCAAAACCCATGATGTTTGTCTATATATCCTACATAATTAAAATTTTCACGCTTATACAATCATAAACTTTGTTATATTATACACTTTTATGTTTGATAACAAAGGAGAAACTTTGAAATAATTTAACCCATTTAGCATGCCTTTGATTTAATTTACTTTGATTTCTAATAAATTGTAAAGCATGGTTATCAATGTAAAGAATAAACTCTTTAGGCATTAAATAATACCTCTATTTCTTCAAATCTTGTATGATAGCATAGAATTATGTATCATATGTTAAATACCTATTTTTGGCCTCATTAATCTTCTCACTAAAATAGGCAACTAGTTTGACTTATAGACTTAGGATAGATCCTATAGCAATCCCACTTACATCACATTCCACTTGAAATAACTTACCAAAATTAGGTAATGCCAAAATAGGTTGCTTTATAATCTTATTTTTTTTAAAATTAAAACTTTTATTATTATCCTCAATCCACATAAATGGTTTTTGTCTCCCTTTGATGCTCTCCACAATAGGAGCATAAATACTACTAAAATTTCATATAAACATTATGTAAATACTAACTAGACAATTAAATCTTCTTACCTCAAAAACATTCTTTAGAGTGTGTCACTCTTTTATATCTTTGAATTTATCTTTATCCATTTTCAATCCCTCTTGAGACAAGACAAAAACAAAATAGGTTAGCTCTATTTTCATAAAAGTACACTTTTTGAGGTTGATTAGAAGCCTTTCCTCTTGCAATTTTCTTAAAACCATTCTCAAATACTCAAGATGTTCATCCTTTTATTTACTATAAGCCAAAATGTCATCAAGATAGATAATAAAATATTTACCTATAAAAGGTTTGAATAACACATTAATGAGTCTCATAAAAGTGTTTGGGGCATTTTTCAATCCAAATGGCATTACTAGCCATTCATAAAGACAATAATTTGTTTTAAAAGTTGTTTTCTACTGATCCCCTTCCATTGTCCTAATATGATGATATCCACTCTTGAATTATCTCTTGGAGAAATATTTGGCACCACTCAAATAATTCATTGGATCATCTATTCTGGGTAAGGGAAATGTATACTTGATAGTGATCTTATTTATGGCACTTGAATCAGTATACATTATCAAACCTTCATATTTATTTTGTGTCAGGATATTTTTCACTACACAAGGACTTAGACTTTCTCTAACCAATCCCTTATCCAAAAATTCTTGTACTTGTCTATTGATTTCTTAATTTTATATTTGGAGTCATCCAATAGGCTACCTTGCTAAGAAGGTGAGCCCTTGGTATAAGTTTTATTTGATTGTTAATGTTCTTTTTTTGAGGTATCTCACTTGGTAATTCATCCACAATAATGTCAATGAATTCATTTAGAAAATTTTGAACTTCTATGGGTAGTTCATTTAACTTAGTAGTAGTAATTACTATTTTTGGCTTACCAATGAGTACATAACTTACTTTATCCTTCATTATTTATTTTAATAATTCCTTACCATTGGTTAAAAACACTTTTTAACTCTCTTCTACTAATGTACCTTCTAATTTCAAGGGTGTAAGAATATGTTTCCTATAATCCTTTTCAAAATTGTAAGTATTATGCCTACCATCATGTGTTGTCTTCTTATAATATTTCCAAGACCTTATTAGAATAACATGACAAAATTCCATAGGAACTACATCACACATGACCTAATCTTCATAAATTCATATCTATAATTCTACTTTACATTTCTCATTCACTAATATTTAATGATATTTTTGTAACTAATATACTTTTTATAGAGTTGGATGAGTTAATTTTTTCACATTTAGTTTTCTAACCATTTTAATAGACACCAAATTATCAGTACTCCCATTATCAATAATGACTTAACAACACTTACCTTTTATTTTTCAAGTGGTCTTGAAGAGTTTCTTCCTTTGAGGTGGTTATTTTACATCCTTGGTGGGACACCCTCTTCATGAGAAATGATTCTCTAACTTCAAGAGCATCTTCATGGGTAGGTGAAATCACACTTTTTTCCTCTTCATATTGTGTTATCTAAACACCCCCTTGACTTGCAGATGAATGTTTACGGAATTCATAATACCTATGCCCAAACTTACCACATTTGAAACATGTACCAACAAATCCCCTACATTTGCCTCTATTTAATGACCTTCTACCTTAGAAATAATACCTACCTCTTGAATATTGTTCTTACCTCTATGAACTACTAGATTCTTATTGGTGTATTTGTAGTTGACTCCTTCTTCCTTGTTGTCTTCTACTTTTATAAATTCAACCTCTTCCCCTTACATGTTAGGGATATTTTCTTAATAATTTTTAATCTTATTTTAAGGCATACTGATATGCCTCTTCAATTGATCTAGGTGAAAGGAGACTAGTATCATCTTGAACATTAAACTTTAAATCCATTTATATATCTATCCACTTTCTCCATGCCTTCCTCAGTATGGCCTAATATTATGGTTAATCTATAGAAATATGCAATATAATCTTTCACTAAAATATCATTTTGTTTAAAATTTTAAATTTTCCTAAAAATATTGGTTTGGTAATCTTTAGGCATAAACTTATCTTTAAGTTTAGCCACCATCCTATCCTAGCTCTTGATTTTAGGCTTTCTTTTTCTTCTTTTCTCCTCTTGTATACCATCCCACCATAGAGATGCATGACCCTTGAGCTTTGTCATGGAAAATTGCACTCTATTGTCCTCATATACATTTTAATAATAAAATTATTTTTTTTAAATAACTTATCTAATCAATTAGGTCTTATACATTGAAGTTGCCTTCATACATAGGCAACTATAACTTAGGTTTATCATTATCCCCTAAAATTTCTTTGACCAATATTTCTTATTCCCCTTCTTCCTCTATTTATACAACCACTTATTATTGAGGTCTATCATCCTCTTTATCACTAATGTATCCTATAAACACTCCTCTCTTTTGTGTAAGTTCCATGGCCTGCATCCTTGCATTGATATTTTTTATTTCCTCAAGCAATACTGCTAGAGTAGGGATCTTCTTGGGCCTCCTCTACCTATCACTCTTGTTTCCATATATTATTATTATTATTATTATTATTATTATTATTATTATTATTATTATTATTATTATTATTATTATTATCTTAAATAATTTATACTTTATTAACCCTTGTACAACTAATTTTATGGATATGATACTACAATTTGATGCAAAAAAATTGCCTTAGAGATCTTCTTCAACTCAAATCTAATAATAACTCAATCTTCTTTTAAGACCTTGTAGATCAAATCTAGACCTAATTGCTCAAAACCTAATATGATGGTTTAAGAATAGGTTTGAATGTCTCTAACTAATTTTTTTACTTTTTGACACTAATAAACTCCCTTCAATAAAGATCTCTTACAAACTTACACTTCAAAGTTTTTTATGAACTCAAAATTTTGAGTTTAGGCCTCAACTAGGCCTAATAGCAGGTCTTAACACAAATTACACAAGACTTAGACTTGAAATTGTCTAAAATGAATTTGATAACATTCATCATCAACTATAAAAAATTAAAAAATCCTTTTATACCCCATATGTTCTTGGATTCTCAATAAAAGGAAGAAAATTTAGTTAATTAACCATGTTTTAGGCCTTAATTAGGCCTATTAAATACACAATCAGATAAATATACATATTTATAGTTTAAAATATATTTAAACCATTAAAATATATTAAAATGGGATAAAACACACATAATCACCACGTTATAGCAATTTCTACTAGATAAAACTAGCTTTATAGCTTCTTTTCTAATGAAACCCTAGTTTATAATTATACAGTCTAGAATAGGGCTGAGAGCTTTAAAAATTCAATATCTAGAGTCAAGAGTGATTTAAAAGGCTGAAAATAGTTTGGATATGTTATTTTCACTTCCTTATATCTATTCTAATGACCAAATTTTCTTATATGATCCTTTCTGTCACTAAAAACACCTATGTCAACTAATTATGTAGGCAAAATAGGGCTTTAAGAGGGTTTTAAGAGAGTAAAGAGAAAAGTGGCATCATATGAGCATCAATAAGTATTGAAACACATAATCACACATTAGATAATCCTATATCACATTATAAATCTACTAAGAATTTTCTTTATTCATTTAATCTTGTCTCTTGAAAGAGTACAAACCTACTGAGAAATAATAGAAGACTATCATTAGGTCTACAGTTATCAAAATTTATCTTTTATGTTTATTTCTAATCTTAAACTTCTCTACCTATATATTTTTAATGTTAATCAATTATTTTATGACACTTCCAATCTTTTAATGACTTAATTTTATCTGAGATTCTCCTCAACCGCTGATACTCAAGATAGAAAATGACCTTGTGTGAGTAACCTTTAGTTACATTTTCCTTATTTGACCTTTTAGGATGAATATGACTGAGAGAAAGACTAGAAGACTATTATTTATGTCCTATACCCATAATAAACTCATTACAACTCATAATTTCCTTTTATTCAATATAAATATTCATATATATACAATAAAAGCATTTGAAAATTCAAATTGGACTTTTGGCAAGAAAACTTGAAAAAGACCTTAACTAGACTAGGACTAACTTTTAAGGCCCAAACATGGCCTATTATTTTTTGATAAGACTCCCTAATACTCTAAATACTCTTAAAAATAAAAATTTAACATACTTACAATGATGCACCTACATCAACAACTGATAATAAGAATGATAAAAAAATAGCAATAAATACACTTTCAGAGCCTACTCATGTATTGTCTTATCAGCCCCTCTAAAATGACAATTCATTAATCTAATAAAATATTAATCTAATGTTATCAAAAATAAATATAATGTAATTTCATATCTCTCCTTCCTATTAAATAGGTTTATATGAATCAACCTCTTTCAAAGGTTTTGACCAAAATGTCTTTTGTGACTATCAAAGAATATTGGGCGGTACTACTAATAGATGTATCAATTGAGACATAAGATTAAATATTTCATATATTTAAACATCATTAATGTGGGCACATAAATATAGATTACAAAAATCCAACCAAGTAAAATTAAAATAATGAAAATATTCAATGATCCTTTTCCTTAAAACATAGCTAATGGGATAGTAGATACATTAGGCATGCACTATGCATATAATGTGCAACCTCCACCAGTTTCTTACCATTATTGTGTAGAGTAAAAAAATATTTTTAATGTTATCATCGTTACTTATCATATTAAAGGTACATCTAGGTTACTCATCACATTTTCATAACATAATATAGTCAATGATGACTCATATTTACATTCTTTGTTTGTTTAAAATCACATTGATCACTAGCCTATTCAGAGTGTTATGGTCAATAACAATTCAATTATGGATATGTGTAATAAAACACTTATTTATAATATTGTATACATAAAAAAATACATGATTCCCATAACCATATTCATAAAATGATTCAATGGTCACAATCAGAGCTCCATTGGTGAGATTGCATTACCATTACAATTTGGTATCATACATGTGGCCACTAGATTCAAAATCATACCCAATGCAAGGGTATTTTAAATATAATTAGGATACATGTGGTTTTAAAATATTCATGTAGTTACTTTTATAGTCTACATATTCTTTATATACATATATGCTAATGGGTTTATTATAGTTTTGGGTATTCCTTGCGAGTACCCTCTATTACAAATAAACTTGATTACTATTGTAGCATCAATTTTCACCCTTGGAGAGTTTTCTTCAATCCCTCTCCAATTGAGATAAACTATTATAATCACCCTAATATATGGGTCACCTATGGTGGGGTTGGCCATTTGAAGAAGGTCGACTTCCTTTTGATGATCACCTATACTAATGTTTGTGCTAAGAAAGGGGTTATAAAATGGGAAAGGGCTCTTTAGAAATTTAATGAGGTGATGCACGAAATAAAAATGAGAACTCACATAAGCATGAATAAAACACTTAGGAAGCATAAGATAATGCTACCTCACATAATCTCACAAAACTTAGCTAGCTGCATAAGTGTTTCATAAACTAGGTTCAGGAAGCAATGAATAAAGGCAAAAAGGAGTTCTAAGACTCACTAAGAGCTTACATCAATGACAAAAAGAAAACTAATTTAGACCTATAAATAACTTGAATAAAAATAAAAATTATAAATAAATAAGGATAATGGGCATGGAAGATTCTCCTTCACATTGCCATCATGCACAAGCTTTGCTACACACAATTCAGAGGGGAGAGATAGGTAAAGAAAGTTTTTATTGGTTAGAGAGGTCTTTCATATAGATTTTTATAGGGTCTAGCCTTAACAAATGAGATTATATACTCTTTTATAATTGAGAGATAATTTTTTTATCAAAATTCCCCCTTTTAAAAATGGAAAAGAGCAAGAGATATAGGACAAAGGGGAGAGAGAAGGGGAGCATGCCACCCAAGATCATTAATTGAGTTATCATCCCTCTTGATTTCTAAACCATATTTGATATAATTAGGAATAAAAGGATTTGATAAGAAATAACTTCTCCATTGTGCTCTCCAAACCCTGAATCCCTTTTATTTGATCTTCTACACCATCTCCACTTGTTTTCATTATGAGGATAGAGTCCTCATATCCATAAACTTGACAGAGCCATACCTAAGTCTACTTAAGCAGTTGTAAGTACATGTTTGTCAAACCTATAGCTTTTTTGAAGGACAAGACACTCCTACACATCTACCCTTACTCCAAACTTAAGCATAGGTCTATTTTATATTGAAAACTAATCCATTTATTAGTTTTCATATAGTCAATATCCTTGAAGATCTTATAGACTGCATAACATCATTCTTAAACTATATTAAGTCTAAACAGACTTATTCTACCTCTGAACCTTGTGGGAATGAAGAATACACTAAAAACAAGGATATCCCTTCATGAAATGACATTAAAACCATAATAAAATTGAGTTTGCATGCATTGGACCCTCCAACAGAGGTCTTGACTGAGGTTCAATGGTATTCTTTGAAATATTTTCTCTAGTTTGACCTTAGGTTACATTTGTTCTCAATCGAAGTATCCTATCTTTTATGTTTAATGTCATCCATTGATATTGAACTAGGCCTTATATATTATGACATTTATCAGCTCCATATTTATTTCATGGGCCTTGCTTTCAGTCTTGGTTGTTTCCTACACTTTCACCACGTGGTGGCCTCATATTCATCCTCAACAATATTGACCTTTTAACCTTACACACATTGTTGATATTATTTGGTATGGATTACACATGTTTCATTTATTTACCCAATATTTACCATAGTCATGACACTTAGTAACTATGCATTTATCTTTGAGATTCACTAACTTGTTGACTTCTTGCTCACCATTGATATAATTTTTCATGATGGATTATGCACCATCGATCTACTTAGACCCACTATCATCATTACTCACTACACACCATTATATTTCCATTTAGTTACCTACGATATTGACACTTTCCAGTCCTAAGCTTATCCTCAATAAAAATTTAATTCAAATGGCTATTTTATAAGGCTCAAATTTGATGTCTGTGTGTATGTCCCCCTCTATTTGTTTAACTTTAAACTCTTATATCTGGAGATAGAGAACTCATTACAATATGAAATTTTCAAGGGAATTTATTAGCATGAAAAATAGCATGTCCATGTTGTCTTTTTGCGTTGACCAATTTCTTGAGTCTGTTTATCAATGTGCAATTGGACTGGCCTCTTTGTCTCTGCATGATGTGTTTGTGATGGTCTGATTCTTATAGGTTTGAGCTTGAACTTTCAAGGCTCAAATGAGTTTTTGAGACCTATGAAACCTACTTTATGTTCATGAAGGTCATGTTCACCATGAGAACTTGCTGATCCTTTTCTCCTTGTAATCTTAGACTTGCTTCCAATCCATTTGGTCACTTACTCAATTAGGAACTATGTTCAGTTGATCACTCCATACCAAGACCTCTATAAATTGATCCATCTAGGCAAATTTCCATATGTAGGCCAAAATTGGCCAACATTTTTTGTGGCATCCTAGGGTTGCTTACCTACTATGAAAATAATAGTATCCTTAAATTAATCCATTGGGCATATGGAGTCACAGGGTTTACTCTCAACTATCATGAAACTAACTCAAGGCTGACCCCTTTCTAGAAAACTTCCTCTTGAACCAACAAGGACCAAATAAAACAAAACAACAACTGTGCCCAATCCACTTATTGAAAGGAAACACATAACAAAAAGGAAATGTGCACAAGGCACTTAGAGTAAAGCATAGAAAACTACTCTAATGTGTTACAATATCATATAACATCTACAAACTCTTTTAATAATAGGGCTTTAAATGAATGCTATTGAATGGGATGGGTAATAGCTCTCCATCCAATTGGGCAGGCTAAAAAGCATTATATTGTTTGCATTCATGGATCAAATAAGAACCATTCAACAAGCTGATAAACTTGGTATGGTTTCTTGGCTTGGCTTTATTTGAGTCCCATTTGAGGACTAGGTCCATTTCCTTAAAGTCCCTTATTGTCTCTCTCTTGTCAAAGGCTTTTTTGACTTGAGCTTGGTGTGACTCTAATGTCTTCATTGTAAGGTCCCTAGTTTCTTCATGCTATATGAGATCTATCATCCTCATGCTCATAGGCTCACTCTCCATCAACTCAAGCTAATGGGTTAACTCCAATGCATGCATTTCAAGAGAAATGTGCAAATTGGCTTCCCTTCCATATACAAGGACATATGTACAATTTCCAATAGTATCTTTGGGAGTCACTCTATTAGCCCATAAGGTTGTCCTTAGCTTTGTATGCCACATTCTTTGATTCTCTTCCTTGCTCCTCTTGATAATCCTTATCAATTTCTTATTTATGGACTCTACCAGTCTATTGCCTTGGGGGTAGTAATTAGAGGATATACTGAGGTAGATGTCTATCTTAATTTTCCATTCACTTGTCTTCATACCAACAAATGCTAAGGAATTATCTAAAATTATAGTATCTAAGACACCAAACTTAGTTACTATGTTGTCATAGAAGTCCAATATTATTGTTTCATTATATTCTTTAAATACAATTTCTTCCACCCACCTGATGAAGTAGTCAGTTGTAGTGAGCACCCATTTATGGCATGCACTAGAAGGTGGATTTATCATCCCTATGAAGCCCAACCCCCATAGCATGAAGGGTTACTCCACCTAGATTGGGTTGAGTGGAAGAGATGCTTATCTTTGTTTACCTATAAATAAATCACATTTTATGACCCATGCATAGGCATTATTGAAGAGGCTAAGCTAGTAATAACCAACTTTCATTACCTTTTTTGTTATTATTCTTAGAGCAAAATGGCCTTCTACAGGTCCATCATGAAACTACTCTACGATCTTTGTCACTTGATTATCATCAATGCACGTAAGAAGTACCCCATTGAGGTCCCTTATAAAAATAACAAAATTAATTAATGCATAAGGTATGGACTGAAGCCTGAAATACCTTTTTTTGCTTTATCTAAACCTTGAGGGCATTCTCTTATCATCAAAAAATGTGTCATGTCTTGGAGCTAGCTTTTATAAAGTGGAGGTGCATTTTTTTGTGATTTGTCTTGTGTCACTAAAACAACTTCTTTATCTTATTGAAATTCATCCACCATATGCTTACACAAGCCTTTGCCTCTTACCAGCTTAGTGACTTTAATCTCCACATCATACTCTATGACTTTGGTAATCCAATTATCTCTCTGTTCATTCAAATCCTTGTTGAAGAGGAAATCCCTAACTCTAGGATGAGACACCATAAGATAAACCTTGTTATTATAAAGCATTGGCCTAAACCTTTTGAGGCTTCTCAAAGATGCAAGAACATACTTTTCAATAAAAGTGTACTTTACCTCATATAATGCATCTACTCAACCCTTCTAATGCCATAATGGATATCATGCCTTCCTCCCTAAGTAGTTATAATTAGTTTTATATATTTAATTGATTGATTATTTGTGTGCTTAATTATCACATCTATCTACACATCTTATTTCCACATTCATCTTACATTATTACTATGTTTAGTTTACATACATAATGATGCCATGCTTTTTCATGTTATCGATATTACTTAAATTTCCATTTTTACATCACAACAACCTTATGCATAACTTTTTATTTTGAGTTAATTTCTTGAGATCAAGAAATCACCTCAAAAGAGGGGGCATTCATATAGGTTTGTCTTAGAGACTAGACTTCCAATATCAATACATGGATATGATTTAACAAATATTACACAGCTGACATAGTTCTAGACTCAAAAAATACATAAAACATCACTTTGGACATGAGTACCACATTAGAAAATAGAGCATAATTCTAGTGTCCTTCCTATTTTTGTTGTCTAAATGCCAAAAAATTAGGCACTTCTAGAATTCATTATAACCTCAGTTTCCCTCAAATAGTGCTCAACAGTTTCATAGTCTCGATTTCCATATTTACTTAGTTTGTCTCATATTTGCTCAGTTTGGAGGAAATCATGTGTGGCATGTTATTTTAAGTTAGAACATAGGTTTAATTACAATAAAAATTATTTTACTCAGTCTCAAAATCTATATACACCATATATCAATTGGGGGCATGTGTGCAACACATTATTTCCTCTTTGCTTAATTTTTTCACCAGTCTTGTAGATGGAATGACAAATTCATGTCATTTTCCACACTGTATACATTAGACCCAGATTATACTCAATATTTGTGCTATTTTTTCACCAATTTTTCACCATAATTTAACTTTATTCCATATGCAATGGTTGGTTCACTATTTTCACTAATATTTACACTATTTTTTACACCAAAAATATCTATTGGGATTCATACAGGGATTCCAAATTGCTTCACTAATTTGGATAGGTGATGATGGAGTTAAGAACACAAATTTAGTTATTAATCACACCCACTTATCAATGAGTATTGGGGCATGTTAATTCCAATCCAAGCTAATAAATGTTAATGAAACCATAAGCGTACAACCCAACCACAGTCACTAGTTTTGCACCATTTTTTACACCAGGAAAAGCACAATAGTGTGTGTATCCAGTTAGATGTATTCATTATTTGTCACTCTCTATTTAATTATATTTAACTTTATGATATTAATATTAAGTAAATATTGATATTACATGTGTTTCATTGTTGGTTTTTGCATGGAGCACAATTCAGTGTTGTGGCCTATATCCAAGACTACTCTTTGAAGGTAATTTTAGGTATGCACTCTTTTTCATTTTACTCTAATATTTACACTTTACTACATTATTATAATAAAATCAGGGGAGATGTAGACACATAAGTTAACCTTTAAGATGAAACCATGCACTTATGACCACTCTCTTACACACTTATCTCTAGACCTATCCCAAGGCCTTTTATTATCAGTTTTGACCATCTTACACACTCCTATAAGCTGATAAATGACCCTTGAATATACTCACTCCTATTATTTTCAACCTTATATATCCTTTAGGCCCTATCTAACACTCAACATTATGAAATCACCCATTGGAAAAGATTACCCTAGTGGACTATAGTGCACCACTCTAGTGTCTTTGGCCCCTCTCTTGTCTTCCCTCTAAATAATGGAATATTTACAAAATCAAAAGATAGAGGATGTTTGGAATATGTCCCTAATGATCCATATTCAAATTAGTTTCTAGGATATTACTATATAAACACATTTCAGACCATTTTACACACAAGATGCTTTCACATCAAAAATCACCAAAATCATAATTACACGTTGAGAGCAAAGTACCTATTTCTCCTAATTTTTATTGCATTCATCCCTAGTAGCTTATATATCAAGTCTAAATACATTTTATAAGTCAAAAGTCATGATTAAGGAACTTAATCACATTAGTATTACACCAGCATCTAGTATATTGCACTAGTTATTCACCACCATCATATCATGGGATAACTACATGAAGTTTAATCCATCTTCAGAGTATTGGTATGTAGGAAAAAATAAACACATAAGTGTTAAGGTCTCACCCAAATTCAAATGTTGACCCCTTTTTCCCCATTATTTTTATTGGTATTCACATGTTAAAGAGGTAATGTTTTTGAATGAAAATCCATCATATAGTGGTCTACACAAGTGATTTTAAGCTCATGAACTAGATATAGTCTCTCTAGATGAAGACACAAAGAACCTACAAACCCTTATTAGCTCACTACAAGTGGACAAGATCAATTCATAGTATATAGGATCACCCCTCTAGTTTCTTACACATAGCACAATTTTCCAGGCCTATATCTATCTATTGATTCCTATTTTTAATCTCCAAATCCCCTTGTATAGCAATTTTATGTCTTTGATTCTTCCATAGATATGGTTTCTGGCTAAGTTTATATTTTATTTCCACTTTTCTATTTTTAGTAAGCTTATAGAGTAAAGTAGTTTCAAATCAGTGTATATTATTATTGGTATATTATTCTCTCAATTTTTTACTGTAGTGTTATCACTTAGGGTTTTACATAAATCCCAATTTTGATAAAACAAGAATCAAAAATATAGTTACACCGATAAAGTATCATATCACTAAACAATGTTTTCCACAAACCATTATAGATTCTAATACTACTTCATGAACACATAGTCCTATGAGGCATAGGCAGAGTATTATAGATTCTCCAATCTAAAATGTGGCACATATACATGATCCTTGGAAACATGACCATTTGTTTGTATCTCATCTTGATCTTAGATTATTCTATAAGAATCCATTAGATTGGATCATTGGCTAGTATTCTCATTCAAAAATTCAAAATGTCCAATAAAATAAAAAAATCAATAAAATATAAAAATATTTAGCATTTACATATTTACTAGCTTTTGCATATATTGTCTACTTTATGTTATTAGATAACATATTATTTCCTCTTTATACACACATATGTATCATGGGTAATTGAGTATGATATAGTCATACACTAGATCCATTATATATGCATATACAGATGATGGACCTTTCCTCTACCCACAAGACACACTATGTTGGGGCATTTTCTTATATTGATCATGATTGATACAAGTTTTATTATTTTATGATCACTTTACATTATCATGTTGAGCTTATATAATAATGCTTGCATATGTCTATACTCATTGTTACATCTTACACATTTTTATAGATATTTTATTGTTGACCAAATTTTGGCCCTTTAGGCCAAAATTAGGCACCCCTTTTTACAAAAAATGTCTAAGTCTATACCTTTATCCAAGTCTAGTATGCAGGTTTCATTCAGAAGAAGTGTTATTATACAAAGCTCAAAGTCTTTTACATAAAAACCCCAAGTTTTTTATTTTTGAAAGATTTATTCTTTAGTCTTTTGAATAAGTCTTTTGAAATGAATTATTTTGGGTTTTTGTTCTAATCCTTTGCTGAATTCTTTTAAAAAATTTGTCTGAGGACTTTTCATTTGATAGAATTCTTTCAAGAAAATTATCTGAGGGAGCTTTTTGAAGACGAAGTCTAATTCCTTAAGGAAAATTATCGAGACAAATTTTTCAAAGGGTATGTTGTAACTTTTTTGAAGGAATTTTTCAAGCTAAAAGATCACTTGTAACTTTTCCAAAGGAATTATTTCAAACATTTTATTTTAAACAACTTTCTTGAAGGGTGTCTTTCTCATAAGAAATCATCCACTTCAACTTTCCCAAAGGGTATGTGATAACTCTTTCAAAAGGCATTTCAACTTTTCTAAAGGGACATTTTCAAAAGTTTGAAAGATTATTTTGTGGAAAGGTGGACCATTTAAAAAAATATGAAGGGTATCTTTTCCTTTAGAAGATCATTTCAAATAGCTGAAGGACACTTTCAAATCTTATAAAAGGTCACTTGTAAGAAGCTAAATGGTATGTTTCCCTTAAAAAAAAGGGTCTCTTTAATTTTTTCAAAGGGTCATTTTAAAGAATCAAAAATATCTAAATAGAAATTATGAAGTAATTCTTTCTAAGAAATTATCTGAATAATTCTTTCAAAAAACTTGAAAAGGTGCCAAAGTCCATTTCCTTCAGACATTTTATTCATATAAATTGTTTAAGGCATGAAGGACCAAGAAAAAATCCAAAGGAAAATAACAAAAGAGATAAAATACTTGAAAAAATTCTCTTATGAAAGTGCTCAGACACGAAGTCCAGAGAAATAAAAGTCTGAATAAAATGACCAAAGGAGTGACAGCCTGCAAAATGTCAATTTTAGACTAGAAAAACTAGCCATTGGAGTTTAAAATAAAGGCTCGATTGGAAATATAAGGCAAAGATAATGGTGACAAATGGTAATATCTTGATCATCTAGTGTATATCAAGCATAAATAGGTAGGTTGATGGTTCAAATTGCTACACCAATATAAATTTTGATGAGCTAGTAAAGAGTAGCTAGCATCAAAATAGAATTCCAATATATTGACTTATCTATAGCAAATGTCATTTGGAATATCTTGATTTTATTGATGTAACTGAGGGAAAATCATCATACATAATGTAATGTAACTATTTATTTTCTTAGGGTGACACATGTCCAAGTGACCCTTGAACTCCCTTGGCTTGACCTCTCTCTCAAAGGCTATATATATGCATTCTCTTGGCTCATTTTGGGGCCTCCACTAGTTATTGGGAAAAATATAGCTAGATTTGTATTTGCAAAACTCTTGAAGAAATATACAAGTGATTTTTCCATTCACACATTGTATTATTGAGTATAGGTTTGAATCTTGTTGATAATGACTAGTGAAAAATTACTTTTCTATCATGTCAATCCATGGTCACTTACCAATGTGAAAAAGGGATGTTATTTTAGGTCTCTATTAGTATTTTTTAATAAGTGTATAATATTCTTAGAAGTGGTATATGTTTATTCCCTTTATGGAATCATTAAACACCCTCCTAAGTGTCAAATACCTTCCTAAATTTAACTAATGAAATATTGATGTAGCAATGTCTTTTTATTTTGAATTAGTGTGAAACATCCTTGTTTACCTTTAAGTAGTGGATTTTTATTCAAATAGGATGATAATACATATTTTTTCATCACCATTTTGTATTCTTAGCTATTTTTCTTAACCCTTTTCACATACAATTGATAGATTAGAGAAAGCTTTAAAGGTGCATCAAAGGGAGCTAACCCTTAATCTAGAGTTTCATCTCAATGAAATTTTCACCCATAAAAAGTGAGATGATTCCATTTTTCACTTGGATGAGGAGAAATAATCATATCTTCAAGGGTGAAAATCCAAGCATCAACAAGTTTTGGGATGCCTAGTGTGACCTCTAAGTCCTAAAAGATTGTTCAAGATTGGTGTTGGTCTTGGCATTGTTGAGGAGAAAGAAACATCTACATTCAATACCTAGTGACTCTATTAAAGAATTAAAGTCTTTAGTTAATGATTAGTCCTATTTTCCATGCCAAAGGTGACCACTAGGTCTGTTGTTAAAGGTGTACCCTTCAAATTTATGGAATTGCCTCCATATTCCAATAAAAGATGCAGGCTTGTCAACATTCATCCTTATAGAAGAGATTTTGTGTTTAAAGATTCCAATTTTGTGTTACATTCCATCCCTAAAACATATATTAATCATTCTAAAATGGATAAAAGACAACCTTTTGTGCCTTTCTCTAGGGTATCTCCCTTGCATCTTGCCTAATATGATCAGATTCTAGGAGTTGCCCTCAAAAGTGTCCCATCTTTTAGTGGAGATGGTCCAATTAATACCATTAAACATATCAAGAATATAGATAATTTTTTTAATATCCATAATATTACCCAAGAAAATGTAGCTATTAGGCTATTGGCCTTATCTTTCAAAGGAAATGTCTTGGACTACTATGGGACCCTACCTATATTTATTTTCTCATGGGATAAGTTAGGGGATTTATTGACTAATAGGTTTAGAGAAAAAAGTGATCACCTATCTCTTTCTGATAAATTAACCACAATAAAAAGGGAACTTTAGGAATTCATGCATGATTTTAATACTAGGCTCCAAAAGACATGGGATAGAATCCTAGCCCTTGTGAGACCTACCCCAAACAATGCATTTTTGTACTACTTGAAAGCATTGAATAGTGACATTGCCATGATGATTCAATCTATGAGTGGAAAAACATTACCTTATATAAATGAAATAGCCATAAATTCTGATAATTTTCTTTTCCAAGTGTGAAAGATATCTCCTAGACCTCTAATGCCACTATTCCCTGATTTACATTCTCCTAGTCAAAGTGCATTACCCACTTTAGCTCCTTTGCCTAGTCAAGAAAAAAATGTCATTTCTCCTCAAAATGAAATGAATGAATTAAAAATCCTATTTAAAAGTTGTACTAATTAATTTTTTTCTCTCAAAAGGAGAAAATCCCAAAGCTATAGGCCTTATTAGTCCTACAACCAATTTAAACAAACAGACATCCTTTTTAGGGCAATAATCAAGGACAAGGCCAAATCACCCATGTCAAGCCTTATCAAAATTATAATCCTAATGATCCCTCATCATCCAAATCCCTTGTTCCTACTCAAAATAATTATTTATATGAATATCCCAACTACCCTTCTTTTGATTAAGGTCAAGAACAGGTTACTTATGCCAATGAGATGCAAAATCAAGGCATGACTACACAAGGTGATCAAACACCTAAATTTTCAAATTTTGAGCTACCAACACAATTCAAGATGGAGATTAGATAGGTTTAGTCTGATTATACTCTCATTAATCATTTGGAGGGTGAGTTTTGTGCCATTAATTATGTGGGGAATACAAACAATCAGAATGCTAGTGTGGTTACCAACACTAGATCAAAGAAAAGGGTTGTTGAAGAAGTTCAAGAAACTAATCAAGGACATATTTTGAATATTATATTAGCTTATATTGGAGGAGGGCCTAATTTATCTCCTAAATCAAAATAAAATTAGAGGTTTTTAAATTTTAGGATAGATGCTACAACCTTACCTCCACAAGCTACATCATAAGGTGCAACTGTTCATAAAGAGAACCCCAAGGTAAGTAATCATTCCATTAATGTTGTGGACCAGATGAATAATATTCATATGAAAATCTCATTATGGGATTCCCTATCATTACCAATTTATAAATATATACTCTAAAAGGAATTTTATATACTAGGTAAACAAGCTGGCCCATCTAGAAGTGACAATGTGGTTTTGATCAATTGAACTCAATCTATAGATGGTAAAGTGAAGAAAGATGAGAAGAATCCTTCTTTATACCTATCTATAATTATTGGCTATTTATTGTTTCATAATTTCATCATAGATAGTATATAAATCACATTGGTTATGCCCAAATATATAGCTGATAAACTAGGCTTAAAGTATGAGCCAACGACTAAGGGAGTCTTACAATTGGATGGATCACTAGCCAATAATTTGGGGATAGTAAAATATGTGAATTTGATAATTCATAATTTTCCTAATTTTTAAATTCCCCATGATGTGGTAGTAGCATATTTACCTCCCTATTTTTCTCTTTGCTTGTCAAGGGACTTTAAATCCAAGATAGGTGGATATTTGGAAGCTAATTTTCCTACACAGTGTTTAGAAAAAAATATGGAACTAAATTAAAGATTGATTCAGAACCTATCCATAGAGATCACTTGGAACCATACTCACTTAATTTATAAAATTTAAACTATGCTATCATTGATGAAGAGGAGTTTCACATTGCCCAATCCCCATCATCTTCCTTTGAAGGAGTTTCTAATTTGTTTCTAGATGAGTGGGGAGATAACAACTATGAACATGATCTTAAAAATTTTATTTAATAATCTGGTCTTGGGGTCTATTATATGCATGAGAAGGATTCTTTCATGTCTAATCTAATGAAATCAAGTGAGGATGTGACTGGCTTGTGGCAGCTCTTCTTTGATGGGTATAGAAGCAAGATTGGGGTAGGTAGTGGAGCTACATTGGTTTCACCTTCAAAGGAAAAGTATTTTTCAACTTTTATATTATAGTTCTCTTGTAATTATAATATATCTAAATATGAAACCCTCATTCATGGCCTAGAGTGGGCTGTGAAAAGAGGTGTTAAATAATTGCAAGTATTCAATGATAGCGAACTTGTTATCAATCAAGTTAAAGGAAAAAATTTGACCAAGAACTCCCTACTCAAGTCCTACAAGCATAGAGTTTAGGACCTTGTAGAAGACTTCATGGCATTCAATATTAATTCTATTTCAATGGAAGATAATAATCATGCTGATAGGTTGGCATCTATTGGTACTCAATTTGATGTTCTAAAAGGCATAAGAGAAGACAAAAACTAGCCCCATCTAAAGGTGATTGTGAGACCATCCATACCAGATAATGTCAGCAATTGGTAGGTCTTTGATAGTGACCAAAAAATATAAATTTTTATACAAGAAGAGGTTGAGTTTTCTTCCAAGAATCAATCTAAGTTGTAGCAATAATATGGAGGGCAGATTGTCCAATTGAAGTCCAACAAGCTTCCTAAAGGCCTAGTGAATCTTGAAAGTATATTTAATGAAGATGACCCACTAAAAAAGGAGAAGGTAATCATGTCAACCAAGAAATGGAATTATTAAAGGGTATAAATATTTAAATAAAATCTACTTTCTCTTGGAAAGGTATGCACTATTCAAGAGAGGCATGATTTCATTAAACTATACAAGGAGTTTAGTGATATTTTTGCATGGGAGTATAGCGATTTGAAGGGTTTTGATCCTAGCTTGTATCAACATGCCATATATTTAGATGAAAATTCCAAACCCATCAAGAAAAGATAAATTCCAATCAATCCCAATATTGAACCACTCATGAAGAAAGATCTCATTAAGTTGATTGAATCCAAAATCATTTTTCCTATCAAGCATTCTTCCTAGTTGGCTAATTTAGTCCATGTTAGGAATAAAAATAGAGAGATCATTTTGTGTATATAATTTAGGGACTATAATAGAGTATCTTTGAACCCACTCCCTTCTATGGAGAAAATTCTACAAGTGGTGGTAGGTAGAGAGAGGTTTTTCTCTCAGATGGTTATTATAGGTACGATCAAATTTTGTTGAAAGAAAGTGACCAATAAAAGATCACCTTCACCACCAAATGGGTAACATATTCCTATAGGAATATTCCATTTGTATTTTCAAATGTTGGAGCTACTTTTTAATGTGTAATGGATATGGCTTTCAAAGGACTAATCAATGACATTGTATTGGTTTATCTTAATGATGTGATAGTTATATCCAAGGATGAAAATGATCATTTGAAGCACCTGAGGTATATTTTTAAGAGGTGTAGAGAGTTTTGGATCTCTCTAAACCCAAATAAGTGTGTGTTTATTGTTCATGAAGGCAAACTTTTAGGCCACATTATTTCCAAGAAAGGTTTGTCCATTGATCCAGAAAGGGTAAGTGTCATCTTGTCATTATCTTTACCTAAACATAAGAAGGGTCTACAAAGATTCTTTGGTAAGATAAATTTCATTAGGATTTTCATTCCTAATTTTTCTAACATGGTCAATCCCTTGACTTCTATGCTAAGGAAGGATGAGATATTCACTTGGATAGGAAGGAGAAAAGAAAGTTTTGAAGAGATCAAGCACGCCATTACCCAAGCCCCTACTCTAGTAAGTCATAATTTATCTAAAGACTTCAACCTATATACTTTTGGGAATGAAGAGGTAATCTCTACCATGCTTACTCAGGCTAATGATGAAATTTTGGAACAACCTATCTTTTTTAGTCAAGGTTTAGAAGGCTATGAGACAAGATACACATATGTTGAGAAATAAGTGCTTTCAGTTATAAGGAGTTTGAAGAATGTAAAGCATATGTTGTCTAGCAACAAGATTCACTTTTTTGTGCTTAATCCTAGTGTAAAAGACTTTTTGTTCAGTATATATTTGAATGATAAAAGGGTAAGTTGGATCACCAAGTGATGAAATACAATGTGGAAATCAAAACAACTAAGTTAGTGAAAGGAGGACTATGCAAGCATCTTGCTTCAGATTTGAAAGAGAAAAGGGAGGTTTTTTTACACTTCATGATGATCCTACAGTATATGTACCTTTATCCATAAGGAACTAGATGTAAAATATGATTCATTTCCTTCAAATTGGTGAGTGTCCACAAGGTCTTGACAGAGCTAGAAGAAGGTATTTTAAGTTGCAATCTATTCCTTATGTACTTGTTGATGGAGTTATTTTTAGAAAGGAATTTTTATGTATTTATTTGAGGTGTATTGATTTAGATCAGATTGATAAAGAATTGTATTATTTCCATGATGGGCTAGCTGGTAGCCATTTTTCTCCAAGAAGTACAACTGCTAAGGTTATGAGTGTTGGATACTTTTGGCGTAGCTTGTTTAAAGACACCCATGCTTGGGTAAGTAAATGCCAAAAGTTTGATTTTTTTATGGCAAACAAAATCTAGTTGCCTTGCCTCTTCATCCAATCTAGGTTGAGCAACCCTTTATGCAATGGGGTTTGGATTTCATAGCTTTGATCAATCCTCCTTCTAGTGTTGGTCACAAGTGGGTGTTGATAGCCAATGATTATTTTATAGGATGGGTGGAAGTTGTAAATCTTAAGGAGGCAAATGAAAACTCAATCCTAGACTTCTATGAAGGTATAACAACTAGATTTGGAGATCCTTCAATAATCATTTTAGATAATGCATTAGCCTTCTTAGGAATAATGACAATTGAATGGGCTTTGATGCATAGAATATATCTTAGCACCTCCTCCAATTACTATCCCCAGGGAAATAGACTAGTTGAGTCCATAAATAAGAATTTTATCAAGATCATAAAGAGAACTATGGAGGAGAATCAAAGGACTTGGCACACCAAGTTGAAGATAACCCTTTGGGATTATAAGATCACCTAAAGAAGAGTAATTATGAACTCACCATACACACTTGTGTATGGAAGGGAGGTGAGGCTTCATATCTCACTTGAGTTACTAGCTTTAGACCTCACATATTAGTTACAGTTGATGGAGAATGAGAGCATGGAAGCTAGGTTATATGAGTTGATGGAGCTTCAAGAAACAAGAGATCAGGCTATGCAAACCATGACAACTCACCAAGAGCAAAAAAATAAGTATTTTGACATGAAATCCATGCCAAGGAGTTTCAAAGAAGGAGACATTGTCCTGAAATGGGATGAAGATAGGGCCAAGCCTGGAGACATAAAGTTTGATGATTTTTGCAATGGCCCAAATGTGATCACATAGTATAAATAGCACAATGTTTTCCAACTCTCAAGGTTGAATGAAGAGCAGTTACATATCTTAGTTAATGGGATATATCTAAAACATTGTTTCTAAGTTTCTCTTTTCTTTTGTACATAGTTCCTATTTTTTCTTGTGTTTCCTAAGTGCTTATGCACATGTGTGATTTTGTCCTAGTCTTGTTTTATTTTGTCTTTGTTTAGTATTTTTATTGTTGTGTGGTGTGTTTCCTTGTGTTTTATTTTGGCATAATCCTTTTTAGTCATCTTAAAAAATCCATTGACTCCATTGGCCCTGAGTTGGATATGGCTACTCGTATAGTTAGTATAGCAGGCATGCTACCCAAGTGAGTCACCAATTTTTTGACCAAATTTTGTCCCTTTAGGCTAAAATTGGGCACCCATTTTTGTAAAAAATGTCTGAGTCTATACTTTTGTCTAATTTCAATATGAAAGTTTCATTTAGAATAAGTGTTCTTATACAAAGCCTAAAGTGTTTTACATAAAAAACCCAAGTGTTTTCCTTTTGAAAGCTTTGTTCTTTAGTCTTTTGGCTAAGTCCTTTGCAATGAATTATTTTGGGTTTTTATTCTAAGCCTTTACCAAATTCTTTCAAACTTTTTGTCTGAGGATTTTTTGCCTAAGTTTATTTATTTTAGACTTTTCATTTGGAAAAATTCTTTCAAGAAAATTGTCAGAGGGAGCTTTTCGAAGATGAAGTGTAATTCCTTCAGGAAAATTGTCGAGATAAATTCTTCAAAGGGTATGTTGCAAATTTTTCAAAGGACTTTTTCAAGCTAAAAGATCACTTGTAATTTTTCCAAATGAATTACTTTAGACATTTTCCCCAAAACAAATTTATCAAAGGGTATCTTTCTCACAATAAATCATCCACTTCAACTTTCCCAAAGGGTATGTGAAAACTCTTCCAATAGGCATTTCAACTTCTCTAAAGGGGCATTTTCAAAAGTCTAAAAGATTGTTTCATGGAAAGGTGGACCATTTCAAAAAATTCAAAGGGTATCTTTTCCTATTGGAAGATCATTTCAAACAGTTGAAGGACACTTTCAAATCTTCTGAAAGGTCACTTACAAGATGCCAAAGGGTATGTTTCCTTTCAAAAAAGGGTCTCTTTCACCTTTTTGAAGGGTCATTTCAAAGAATCAAAAATATCTAAATAGAAAGTCTGAAGGAATTCTTTCAGAGAAATTATTTGAAGAATTCTTTCAAAAAACTTGAAAAGGTGCCAAAGTCCATTTCCTTTGGACATTTTGTCCACAAAAATTGTTTAAGGCATGAAGGACCAAGAAAAAAGTTAAAGGAAAAGAATAAAAGAGATAAAATACTTGAACAAATTCTTTTGGTAAAGTGTCGAGATAAGAAGTCTAAAGAAATAGAAGTCCAAAGAAAATGCCCAAAGGAGTGATGACCCATAAAATGTCAATTTTAGACTGTAGAAACTAGCCATTAGAGTTTAAAAGAAAGGATCAATTGGAAATAAAAGGCAAAGATAAAGGTGAAAAATGGAAATATTCTGAGCATCTAATTCATAATAGGCATAAATAGGTAGGTTGATGGTTTAATTTTTTGTATTGTTACATAGCTTGATGAGCTAATAAAGAGCAGCTAGCATCAAAATAGAATTCCAATAGATGAACTCATCTATGGTAAAATGTACTTCAGAATATCTTGATTCTATTGATTTAATCAAGTGAAAATCATATTATATAATGTAATGTAACTATTTATTTTCTCAAGGTGACACATGTCCAAGTGACCCTTAAACTCCCTTGGCTTGACCTCTCTCTCAAATGCTATATATATGTATTCTCTTGGCTCATTTTGGGGCCTCCACTAGTTATTGGGAAAACTCTGGCTAGATTTGTACTTGAAAAACTCTTGAAGAAATATATAATTGATTTATCCATTCACACATTGTATTATTGAGTATAGGTTTGAATCTTGTTGATAATGACTAGTGAAAAGTTACTTTTCTAGCATGTCAATCCATGGTCACTTACCAATGTGCAAAAAGGATGTTGTTGTAGGTCTTTGTTAGTATTATTTACTAAGTGTATAAGAGTCTTAGAAGTGGTATATGTTTATTCCCTTTGTGGAATCATTCATCACCCTCCTAAGTGTCAAATACATTTTTGAATCAAACTGATAAAATACTAATGTAGCAATGTCTTTTTGTTGTGAATTTGTGTGAAACATCCTTATTTACCTTTAAGTAGTGGATTTTTAGTCAAATAAGAGGATAATACATATTGGTGCATCACCATTTTGTTTCCTTAGCTATTTTTCTTAACCCTTTTCATATACAGTTGATAGATTAGAGAGAGCTTTAAAGGTGCATCAAGGGGAACTATCCCTTAATCTAGAGATTCATATAAATGAAATTATCACTCAAAGTAAGAGAGATGATTCCATTTTATCATTTGGATGAGGAGAACTGATCATCTCTTCAAGGGTGAAAATCCAAGTATCAACAGTTATGATATAGAACATTTTGTTAACACATATATGTAGGGATTACTATGATATGCTTAAGCCAGTTACTTATATTTCACATTTTTATATTATTGGCATGGCTTACTTGAGTGTACTAAATTTTTGTTATTTTTTGGAATGTGTGGCACTTGAACATGTTCCTTGTTTCTTGGCCCAAGTTTAATTAAATGTTATCTCTTTAGTGTGCAGACATTTGAATATGTCGTCCCTTTAAGTGTTCAAACTTTGAACATGTCCCTTGTCTATGGTCTCCTTAGACTCCTTTTACATGACATAGAGGTGTTCTTGCATGTGTGATTGATTTTTTTTTGATCTTTTGATTGTTATTCCTATACATTTCCATAATCCATATTAAGTATATTAGGGCTTTAATACGTTTGGATGCTATGAGTTTCATTGATAAATCTACTTAGAGAATATACCACTATATGATTCTTTACTACATGTTTGATATATTTATAACATGGTTATCTTATCCTTACAATATAAGGTGAAATCATGTTACATTTCCCTCACTTTAAAATGGATGGAATATCAATGGGGGCTTGACATAGAGACATGAGTTCACATACACATACGGTTGGAAAAATTGGTAGAATTTGATACAATTTAGATATACACTTGGGTTATAATATTATGCATTTGTAACCAAAATTATAGATTTGATACATATTTTTAATTAATACTATACATAATTTATAGAGTAGAGGTTACATTTTGATAGATATTTAAGCTTGAGACATCTTAGAGGTATATATGCCATGCAAATGCACAAAATCACAAGTACATATTCATATTATATACACATTTATTCACCAACATTACCAACATGTAATGAATAAGATTTCATTTATCTATATTAGTTGGCTCCATTGAGTAGTGCGATCAAGATTCAACACACTTGATGGCCTTGGCACTACTTCCATTTTATAGGTTGAGATGGTTATATCATTTGACCTAGGTGAGATTGGTTATATTAGATAGATTATTTATACACTTGAGTTGTGTGATTGTGATTTGGTGATATTTATGGCCTTGGCACAACTCATCTTTTCACTAAATTAGGAGCATGATCACTCTCTAGTTCTCCTTTACACATCTACAAAATTTAGTGTGAACTTTTTTCTCTAAATTTTTAGCAAAGAAACATCATTACCAAATCAAACTACTAAGGAGAAACATGGTTTCATGAACACATAGGTGTACTCCTTCCTTTATATTTTTTATATCAAGTATTTCAATTATTCAATTTCAAATTATATGAACTAATTACACTATAACATGCTCTTGGTAGCAAGTATTACACAAACAAAAAATTCAAATGGGACTAAATTCAAAGAAATATGTGTTGTATATACTAAGGTACACATTTATTTACTTTAACTTTATAATTTCATCCTTATTCATTACTAGATTAAAGGGGGGAATGTAGATACTAAATTTAGAGTTTATATGATAAACTAGTCTTGTTCACTTGAAAATTATCACTCATGTCTCAATCCTTCAATTCATGACCTTTTCTTTGTTGAAAGTCTTGTGTTCACCATATCACTATGCCTAAATGCTTATCTTATAGTCTGACCATAATATTTTGATTATCTAGATCACCTATAGGCCATGGTTTGCATAAGCCCTGATTAATATCTTACTCTGGTAGTTACATATCTTTATCAAATTTTATCCTCCTAGACACTACCATCTATATTAGGATATTATCATATACACTAGTGTCTTAGGTCTTATTTTAGTGTTAGTACTATTGTAGGCTTAATTTTCACCCTTAGAGAGGGTTCTTCATGTTCTCTCCAACTAATCTACACAATGGAAACAACCCCAGGCTATGGGTATCCTATGATAGGGTTGAACATCTGGAGAAGGCCAACTTCCTCTTGATGGATCAATTAAACTAATAATTCTACTAGGAAAAGGGTTAGAAAGGGGGGAAATGGGGCTCATAACAAATCTAACAAGGTTATGCACTAAATTTAAATTAGGCTCATATGATTGAGCCCACACTAGATCAACATAAGACAATACTAACTCACACAATATCTTAAAACTATTTAATTGTATAAGTATTTCATGAACTAGGTTTAGGAAGTAATGAGTGAATGGAAAGAGGAATTATAAGACTCATATTGAGCATCCACCAATGGTAAAAATAACATTAATTCATGCCTTCAATAGTTGTAAAACACCTAAAAATAGGCAAAAAATGAGGACAATGGACATGGAAGATTCTCATTGACAATGCCATCATGCACAAGCTTTGTTAAACATAGTTCAGATGCAAGAGATAGGTAAATAAATTATTTTAATTCATCAAGAGGTAGTTTTTTAAAAAATATATAGGGTTTATCCTAGTCAAATGAGAGTCTCAAAAATCTCTAACTAAAATCTAAAAATTGAGAACCTTTTGACCAATGTGAAAGAATGGGAGATATAGGGGAGAAGGAGGAAGAGGGAGGGGATCAGATAATTAGAGATCTTTAAATGAGCTACCATTATTCTTTAATGAATTATCAACCACATTTTATCCAATTTAGACTAATCCATTATAGACAAATTAACTTTCACTTGTCCTAATAGCCTCTAAATCTTTTCATTATTTGAGCAACATACTAGAAGACGAGATTTTTTAGGGTGATGAGTCATGACCTTACTATGAAGAAAACCCTTGGAGATCCTAAAAATATATTAAATGCTCCAACTACCCTTTCCAACCACTATATATCCATTTTGGAACTCCTTTCCACCTTCCACTTGGATTCATCATAAGGACAAAATCCTCATATATTTTGATCTGACAGAGCCATAACTATATCTATCTTGAGTGGCTATAGGTACCTTCTTGTCAAGGAAATGACTATTTTGGAAGATAAAACACCTCTCTATCTCATTTATATCTACCTCTACTCAAAAATAGAATGTATCTTTACTATAGATTGAAAACTAATTCATTTATTAGTTTTCCTATAGTTATCCTATTAATGAAAACATACATGCTACATAGCTTCATTCTTGAACTATATTAGGTTTAAACAAACCGATTCTACCTCTAAACCTTGTGGGAGATGAGAATCCACTACACATGAGGATCTTCCTTCTAAAATATAAAAAAACATAATCATGAAATAATCCTATAACTTTGGGAAATAGGGTCGACAGATTCTAAATCTTTGACCAGAGGTCCTGACTGAGTTTTAATGGTGACATTTTATTATTGACAATTTTGACTGTATGAATATATCTACTTAAATGGTGTTTAATTAAGATTTAATTGTGATATATTCCCTTTTAAATATTTTCTCGTGTTTTACCTAAGTCATATTTGATCTTCATTTGAAGTATCCTAGCTTTGACTCTTAATAACAACCATTGATCTTGATCTGGGCTTCTAAAATTGTAACATTTATTATCTCCTCATTTGTTCAATGGGCCCTACATTCAATTTCATCTAGTTCCTACACTTGCATCATGTGGCATCCTTGAATTTTACCTAATATTTTTGAAATTTAACCTTATGTACACTGTCGATCTCTTTTTTCATGGTTCAAATATGTACCATTGATTTACCTAGGATTTACCATAGTTGTGACACTTAGCAGCTCCTCATTCATTTTTAGGATTCACTAATTTATTGACCTCTTACTCACCATCAATTTTCTTTCATATGATTAAATGTGATCCATTGATATTTTTGAACCCACTGACTTCATTGATCACTGTATACAATTGGATATTCATTCAAGCATCAAAGTATTAAGTGTGGATCCCTTTGGGGATATCACATGACCATAGAAATAAATTTTGGGGGCGTAAAGAGATCCAAGGATGTGGGGGTTATAATTTTCATGTTCTTCACATGTGAGTGGAATATTCCTTGTATTCATAATTTCTATGTATTCCATATTTCATAGAGTTAGTTGTTAGGTGCCTTTTCCTATGTTGACTTCCTTGTCTTGAGGAAGCTAGTTATTTTTTGGAAAAGGGAACTCCTTCCTTATTGAGTAGAGTTGGTTGTGATCACATGTTTATGGGAAAATGTGCCCTTAAAAGGTGGAGAAGATGAATATGGTGAATTTATCCTTGGTAGATATTTTAGATAAGCTTGATGAGGTGGAGGAGGGTTGTCACATGTTGGATAATGCTTATCTTGGATAAGAATTACACATTTACTCCTCTTTTTATGGATTTTCTTCATTTTCTTATATATACAAAGTGTGGTGTGGCCTTTAGAAGTTGATGGTTTATTTTCAAGGTGTGGCTTTGAGGATTAGAGTCATATTTTAGGTGTTTTTCAAAGTGTAGGTGTTTATTATAGGGTGTGGTTTATCAACTTGTGAGATACATCATTGTGCAAGTGCAGGTGAAAGTGTAGAATTTTATGCAGCACTTTCTATAGGATATTTTTCTATCTCTATGAGAGTTTATTGTAATCTTGTTTTATATTACTAATCTATTTGAGAACTTTCATTGGTGTATGTAGCCCACATTGGGTGAACCACATTAGATCTATGTTATTATTATCTTGCTCTCATTTATGTTTTCATATTAATGGTGAATTAAGGAATTTTTTTAAGATGTATTTTATTACATAGCTTTAGATATAGTTTATGGTAATAGTAGATCTATATTTAAGTGTTTTATTCCTAACAACTAGTATTATAGCCATTGGTTGTGTGATTTGCTAAACTAGTATATCATAGGAAGGCTATTAGCTTCAGTGGGAGCTATGGGAGAAGAGATCAGATTCAGAGTTGAGAAGTTTGATGTTAAGCATTCTGGTTTTTGGAAAATGCAGATAGAAGATTACCTATATCAGAAGGAGCTTCAACTCCCCTTAGAGGAGAAAGGAGGACAACCTATAAGTATGAGTAATGAAAATTGGTCATTACTTGATAGGAAGGCATTAGGATTCATATAGTTATGCCTTGCATCTTCTGTTACATTTGACATTGTAGATCAGATAACTACAAAGGATCTCATGGATAAACTTGGAAATTTATATGAGAAACCTTCAACTTCAAATAAAAAATTTCTTATGAAAATATTGTTTAGCATGAAAATGTCTGAGAATAGTTCAATTGCTAATCATCTTAATGATTTTAATATGATTTTAATTATGCTTACTTGAATTGGAATTAATTTTGATGATGAATTTAGAGATTTTTTAATCTTATGTTCTTTGCCTGATAGTTGGGATAGTTTGGTTATGGTTGTAAGTAATGCAATCCCTACCAAGGTAAGCTTGAATTTTGAAGATATTGTAGGTGTGATCCTTAGCAAGGAGATGTGAATGAAAATCACTAGTGAATCATCTTTAGGTAATGATTTATCCATTGGCACTAGAGGGAGGAAAAAGGACAAGAGCAAAGGCAACCAAGGAAAGTCAAAAGGTAGATCTAAGTCTAGATCTAGATCTAAGATGATATGATGGCATTGTGGGAAGAGTGGACACTCAAAAAAGGATTGTTGGTCACTTCAAGATAAGAATGCCAACAAGGAGGAAATGAATGAGGTAAATGTGACATCAGGTAAATCATGTCAAGATGCCTTAATTATTTCTATGGATAGTTTTTATGGGTCTTGGGTATTAGATTCAGGGGCTTCTTTTCATGCCACCCCACATAGACATTAGTTTACTAATTTTGTTCAAGAGAATCTAGGACATGTATAACTTGGTGATGATGAACCATGTGAGATAGTAGGGAAAGGTTGTGTTCAAGTTAAGATGTAGAATGAGAACACATGGATCCTTAAGGATGTTATTCACATGCCTATGTTGATATGAAATTTGGTTTTAGTGGGGAAATTGGGTAGTGATTGATGTTCAATATTGTTTACTATAGATTCTTAGAAAGTTACAAAAGGTGCTCTTGTGATGTTGAGAGGTAAGAAAGTTAGTACTTTGTATTTTAATAGCAGTGTTGATTTTATTGATTTAGTAGTTACAAATGGAGATACAAATATGTGGCACTACAAGCTCAGTCATATGAGCCATAAGGGCATGTAGATTTTACAAGATAAGTTGCCTAGATTAAAAGACATAGATCGAGACTTCTGTGAAAATTGTGTGTATAGGAAATAGAAGTAGGTTAAGTTCTTGAATGTTGGACCCACAAAGAAAGAGCACAAGTTAGATCTAATGTACTCAGATGTATGGGGACTAGCTCAGGTATCTTCTATTGATGCATTCAATTATTATGTTACTTTTATAGATGATACAACTAGAAAAGTTTGGGTTTATTGCATTAAAAAGAAATTTAATGTATTTGATACTTTAAAGAAGTGAAAAGCCTTGGTTGAGAATGAAATGGGTCTCAAGTTGAAATGTCTTAAATCAAATAATGGAGGTGAGTATATTAGTAATGCTTTCTACAATTATTTTTCTCACAATGGAATCTGTAGGAAAAGGATGATTCCAGAAACTACATAGTAGAATGGGGTATTTGAAAGGATGAACAAAACAATAATGGAATGTGCTAAGAGAATGAGGTTACATGCAGGGTTATCTTTATAGTTTTGGGTAGAATCAGTTAGCATGGTAGTATATTTGATTAACAGAGGAAATTTTATGCATTTAGATGGAGGTATTATAGAACAAGCTTGGTCTAGTAAGAATGTTGATTATTCTTTGCTTAGAGTCTTTAGATGTGAAGAATTTTCTACTCATCAAGAAAGAGGATAAGACCAAGATAGAGGCTAAATCAAAGAAATGCACATTTTTTGGTTATGGTGAGGATGACTTTGGTTTTCATTTATGGATCATTAAAGATAGTAAAATATTTTAGTTTAGAGATGTAATCTTTAATGAAAAAGTCATGCATAAGGATTAGTGCAGGAACAAGATCAGGAACAGAAAGAGTACATAGTATTGGATGACATTATGGATGGAAAATTATCCAAGGATTTAGTTCAATAACCTTCTACATAAGGACTCTAAACTCCTAGGGTAAGAAATTCTTCTAGGGTAAGAAAAGCACCTAAACATTTTTCTCATTCTTATTATTCACTGATAATGGAGAGCCAGAGTGTTATGAGGAATCAATGTAGGTAGATGTCAAGTTGAGATGGGAACAAGCCATGGATGAAGATCATAGATCTCTCATAGAGATCTAAACATGGATTTTGGTTAGGCTACCCAAGGGAAAGAGTGTATTATCAAACAAGTGGATCTTCAGAATCAAAGAAGAGGATGAAGGGAGAAAATAGTATAAGTCCAAGATGGTGGTGAAGGCGTTTGTAAAAAAATTAGGTATTTATTTTGATGATATGCTTTCTCCTATTGTAAAAATGACTTCTATTAGGATTATTCTTGGTTTAGTTGTAGTTGAGGATTTGCACTTGGAACAGTTAGATGTGAAAATTGCTTTTCTTCATGGTGATTTAGATGAAGATTTATATATGAAGTATCCATAGGGTTATGAGGTCAAAGGGAAGGAGAAAATTGTGTGCATATTAAAAAAGAGCTTGTATGGCCTAAAATAGGCTCCATGACAATGGTACAATAAATTTGATTGTTTTATGTTAGAACAAGAATATCAAAGGTGTCATTTTATCCATTGTGTGTACATCAAACATTTTGATGATGGTTCCTTTATTATATTTTAATTGTATGTCAATGACATGTTAGTTGTAGGAAAGAGCATATAACATATTCATATGCTCAAGAAATATCTTAGTGACTCCTTTTCTATGAAGGATTTAGGTGCTACAAAAAAAATCCTTGGTATGAGGATTTATCATGATAGGAAGGAGAGGAAGTTGATCTTATCCCAATTATAATATGTGAAGAAAGTCTTGGAAATATTTAGCATGTTGGATGATAAATATGTTGGTACTCCTTTGAAAAGCCACTTTAGAATATCAAAAGAGTAGTGTTCCAAGATGAAAGATAAAAAGCTTAAGATGTCTAAGGTACCTTACTCATCGGCAATTAGTAGCTTGATGTATACCATGGTTTGTACTAGGTTGGATATTGCCCAAGAAGTGGGAGTTGTGAGTAGGTATATGAGTGATCCAGGTTATGAGCATTAGCAGGCAGTGAAATTGATTCTTTGATATTTGAGAGGAACCATTTATTTTGAATTATGTTATGGTGGATCAGATACCACTTTGCATGGTAGGGTATATTGATAGCAAGAGAAGTATGATAGGATATATATATATATATATACTATTAGAGATATAGTGGTTAGTTGGATTTCTAGGATATAGAAGGTTGTGTCTTTGTCAACCATAGAGGTAGAGTATGTTTCTATCACGGAGGCTAGCAAGGAGATGGTCTGGTTATAGGAGTTATATTAAGAGTTTGAGTATGAGCAAGAAGTTGGGAGACTACATAGTGATAGTCAAAGTGTTATTCATTTGGTAAAGAACTTCACTTTCCACTCAAGGATGAAACACATTAATTTACATTATCACTTCATTAGGATAGCTTTGGAGGAGAACTTGGTGAAGATAGAGAAGATTCATACTAGCCAGAATCCTATAGATATGATGACCAAGGTGGTCACATTGGATAAACTGAGATTACATTTAAATTTAGTTAGCCTTAGTGGTCATGGATTAGTGATAGGTTTTATTCAGGATAAATGGTCTCCAAGTGGGAAATTGCTTAGTGTGGATCCCTTTGGGGCTATCACATGACCATAGGAATACATTTTGGGGGTTGAAAGAGATCCAAGGTTGTGGAGGGGCATAATTTTCATGTTCTTCACATTTGAGTGGAATATTCTTGTATTAATAATTTATATGTATTGCATATTTCATGGAGTTAGTTTTTAGATTCCCTTTCCCATGTTGACTTCCTTGTTTTGAGGAAGCTAGTTATTTTTTGGAAAAGGGAACTCCTTCCTTGTTGAGTGGAGTTGGTTGTGATCACATGTTCATGGGAAAATGTGCCCTTAGAAGGTGGAGAAGATGAATATGGTGAATTTATCCTTGGGAGAGATTTTGGATAAGCTTGATGAGGTGGAGGAGGGTTGTCACATGTTGGATAATGCTTATCTTGGATAAGCATTGCACATTTACTCCTCTTTTTGTGGATTTTCTTCATTTTCTTATATATACAAGGTATGGTGTCACCTTTAGAGGTTGATGGTTTATTTATAAGGTGTGGTTTTGAGGATCAGAGTCAAAGTTTAGGTGTTTTTCAAAGTGCAAGTGTTCATTATTAGGTGTGGTTTAGAAACTTGTGAGATACAGCATTGTGCAGGTGCAGGTGAAAGTGCAGCTTTTTGTGCAACACTTTTTATAGAAGATTTTTCTATCTCTATGAGATTTAATTATAATATTGTTTTAGATTATTGATTTATTTGAGAAATTTCATTAGTGGATATAGCCCACATTGTGCGAACCACATTATATAATTTTTATATGTGTTATTATTATCTTTCTCTCATTTATGCTTTCATATTAATGGTGAATTAAGGAATGTTTCCATGATGCATTTTATTGCATAGCTTTAGATATGGTTTATGGTAATAGTTGATCTAGATTAAAGTGTTTTATTCTAAACACAGAGATATTTCCACTTATTAGTTATGCATTTATTTTATGGGACATTTGAATCCAAATAGTTATTTGTCATAGCTTTAACTTGAAGTTCTCGTGCATGTTTTATTTGACTAGTTCAAATTTAAATGCTTATATCTTGAGATAAAAAACTCATCAAGATACAAAATTTGTATAAGATGTTTATGGGACTAAAATCATCATGTCCATGTATTCCTTTGATCCTAGTTAAATTCTCAAGTGCATTTATCAAATGTGCAACTAGACTGACCTATTTTTTCATGCAGGATGTGTTGTGATGGTCTAGTTCTTTTAGACTTATCCCTATTATATTTTGATATATCAAATCTTTGAATAACCTTTGGGACTTTATACCAACCCACTCTATGCACATTTAATTCCATGAATTCCATGGAAACCTACTTGACCCTTCACTTGCAATTATAGGCATGCTTCCAAGCCATTTGATCATTTACTCCATCAAGAACTCTGATTAGCTTGTCACTCTACACTAGGACTCCTACAACACTGATACATTTAGGCAAATTTGTATATGTAAGACAAAATTGGCCAAAATTTCTAGTGGAATCTTGGGATTGCATGCCTGCTATGCAAGATACTAGTAGCCTTAAACTATCCATTAGGCATGGAGTCTCAATTCTTTTCTATTAGTTGATCATGAAAATGATACAAGGCTGACCCTATTCAAAAATTCCTATTGATACAATAAGGACCAAAGGAAACAAATAAATAATTGTTCCCAAGGCACTTATGGAAGGGAAACACACAATTGAAAGGAAATGTGTTCAATGCACTTAGAGGAAAACATGAAAACCTACTCTAATATGTACAATAATATACAATGGTTGTAAACTTCTTCTAATAGTAAGGATTTAAATGAATGCCATTTATAGAGATGGTTAAGACCTCTAAATCTAGTTGGGAAAGCTAAAAATCATTATGATTTTTATTGTATCCATGGATCAAATAAGGACCACTCCACAAACTATCAAACTTAGCATGGTTTCTTGGTTTGACCTTATTTGAGTCTCATTTGAGGAATAGGTCTCCTTCTTTGAAGTCCCTTATTGTGGCTCTCTTGTCAAAGTATGTTTTGAATTGATATTGATGTGACTCAAGTGTCTTCATTTCAAGGTCCCTAGTTTCTTATATCTCCATGACTTCTATCATCCTCACTCTCATAGGTTCACTCTCCAACTCAAGTTGATGGTTTAGCTCTAAGTTAGGCAATTCAAGAGAAATGGGAAATTTGTCATCCCTTTCATATACCAAAACAAATGGTGAGTTTCTAATGGCAACTATTGGTCCCCTTTTTCTACCAAGTACATGGACTATGCCAACTCAACCTATCTCAATGTGAGACAATCTTTGGGTGATTACTCCCTTTTTATAATTTTGGTGCCAGCTGGAGGAATCCATGAGGATCCCACACAAGCTGATAGGCAATTATGTAGCACCAAATTTTAGAGGACATCCTTGTAGTAACTTGTATGTGGTAGATAAAGAATTGAAGGTGTTAAAGTGGTGAATCAAGTAGGGATAGTGACCCCTAATGATAGCTTAGCATATAGCATGCACGCATCTTACCTGGGTAGCATAGTAGAATCAGTGGACTAGCAACCCTCAATAACAACTCATCACTTGGCACATGCCCATTTGACCTGGTAAGGAGATGCCTATTTTCCTATAAAATAAGGCTTGCATTTAAATAAGAAAAGGAGGTGACTAAGGTAGTGAATCTCTACTAAAATAGAGATCCATTAGTAAGACTTTGTAATCTACATAAGATAGGTTAGTCATTTTGAATGTATCACTCAAGCTCACTTGTGAACCATTAGGCATGAGTACTATTAAGGAAGATCATATGTTTTATTTCTATGCCTTGAAATTTATATGTTAAACTATGAATCAATGATATTTTTTTGAAGAAATGAAGTATTCATTCTTGCATTATAGTTTATGCAGTGTAATATTTGTGACTTATTTTTATATATGCAATTTTATAGTATTACTTTGAATGTATTATTATATAAATTTTTGTCCCTAGTCACTAATGTTGTTCTTATGCCATATAACAACTTTAGCCTACCTAAAATAGACTAAGTATAGGAACCTTAATGCATCAAAGCTCTAATACCCATGTCTCGAGTGCTAACTTGAAGAATGAGCATTTAAACCTCAGTCATTCCAATAGCTTGTACCATTAAGATATCTATCTAACTAGATATGAAATTACCCCTTAAGACTCATGCCCTTAAAGATACTTGTGCCTATTGAATTTCCCCCATAATATCTTAGCATCAGTAGGTTACCTGAATCCATCTTGCCAATGTCTAAGTTTTATAAACCCAAATTTATGTCATGTTTTAACTAGCCAAACATGGGCCTAGTCCCTTTATAATTTCACTTTGGGTGAGTGCACAAGGATTGCACCTTGTGTGAAACTGATGCTAATGCAATATTTTGTTAAATGTTGTACACTAGACCCTATTATGTTCATGCCTAGTTATATCAAGTCTAGAACTGACTTGGTTGATGGATAAGTGAATGACTAAGCATAAAATGTAAAGTAGTTAAATAAACTATAAAATTTTGGTTATATTACTGGGACTCATGTTAAATTTTGTTGTTACAATAGTGAAATAGAGTGATGCTCTGACTATCACTCGACAACATTGAGCATTGGCTAGAGCAATTAGAATATAGTTTTGTGTAGAATCATCCCACATGTAAAGTATAAGAGCCAAAAAAATGGGTGCAAGCTAACCTATATGATGCTATATATGAGGTGTTCTTTTGCAAGTTACCTAAGCATGTGTATCAGTGGTTAGTTGCCTATACTACTTCTATAAGGCAAAGTTATGGCAAGCATATCAAGTAGATAATAAAGTTCATAAAGAGGTTATAGAGCCTAGATGAAGTTTGGATGTGTGTTGTAAATGAGTTATAGAGTGGCGTATTGAATAGATACATGTTATATTTCAAAGTATCGACCTTCACATGCCTTGAAGAAGTAGATTATGAGTTTCTTCATGAGCTGAGGGTCACATTCATCAAATATCTTAGCGTAAAACTAAAAACTCTTCTAGTGGATTATGGTATATAAACCATAAGAATGGAAGGCTAAAGTCCTTGCATATATGAGCAAGCATAAAAGGTGAGAAGGGGAAGTATGGTGAGGTTTGATGGAAGAAGACCTAAAACTTGACACTCAAGAGCTCTAGAGGTTAAAATTTAGTAAGTGAAGGCACAGGTTAATGGAGGGTCTCAAACTTGAAAGTGTTAGGAGGACCTAAAGTGAGTAGAAAGGGCATGAGGAAGGATCCCTTGAATTATAGTAGTGAAAAGAGAGAGAGAGGAAGAACTAAGAGATTAGACTCAGTAGTTGGGTGTAGGATGCAGTGGGTTCCTAAAAGAAGTGGTGACTAAAGATGTGCTAAAATTACCTATCACCTTTGAACCTAAACCACAAGCTCGTGCACTAGATTTTCCACCAGAAGATATAAAAATGGTAACTAAACTTGTTATCAACATTGACTTTGATAGGATTCAACATTTGGATCAAGAATTTGTGATTGAGCAAGTGATTCCCTATGAGGAATTGATTGAAGATACAACAAACCTAGCTAGTACCAACCCAAAAACCATTAACATAGGTGTAATCATTTTCATGCAATGGATGTGAGTTATGTTGACTGGGTAACAACCTATAGGAAGTCGCATAGTGCTATAAGTGAGTGGAAATATACTAAAAATCTTGATAGCATAGCAAACAATGACAAGGTCAATGTTCCACCCTATAATTGGAGGCATTAGAAGCCCCTTCCAGTAAATACACAAGGGGGACAAGCACCCTAGAACTTAGATCAACCCCCTCAATAGGACTACTATGAGATGGTGATGCACTAGATCAAGTATCATAGAGTAGAGAATGTCATGGAACATGTGATTAAGTGTGAGATATAGTGGAGAGCTTGGGGCATCACTCAGTTTGAGCACAAGGTGACTCAATTCATAACCACATTATTGGATTGTGCCCATACTTGGTATCAAAAACTTGATTTGAACTAAGCTATGATTGACTATAATATGTTGAAGGAAGCCTTTTTGAAATAATTTGATATCCCTAAGCTTGAATAGAAAAGCATCATAGCACTCAAGGAAATCAACCAAGGGTTACTTGAGAGCGTGCACCTATATGATGCATGGTTTAAAAATCTTCTCTCTAAGATTTTGTATGACATTCACATATCTCAGCACATGTAATTATTTATTGGAGGCCTACTAGTACCCTTAAAATGAGCATTTACCATGAAGACCTTCATGAACCCCTAAAAATCACTTGAAGTCACACTCTAGGCTAAGGTACTGGGTAGTGTTGATACCGAGATCAACCCATTCATGGAGGCATAAATCATGTCAATGGCTTCCCAACTATAAATGTTAACTTTTGGATCAGCACATGACATTAATAGTGGCTTATGGTAAACTGACTATGAGATAGAGGGGTATAACAAGAATAATTTCTTGCAAATAAATATCCATGCCCTACTTCTCAACTATGAAGTTTGTCATGGGTTGCATGAGTCTCAAAACTATCCTTTACTATAATACACTAGTCAAGTGAACACTACCATTTATTAAAAAATGTGTGATGCCTATATAGGCTAAGGTATTAGGTAGTGTTGATACCGAGATCAACCCATTCATGGAGGCATAAATCATGTCAATGGCCTCCCAACTATAAATGCTAACTTTTGGATCAGCACATGACATTTATAGTGGCTTATGGTAAACTGACTATGAGATAGAGGGGTATAACAAGAATAATTTCTTGCAAATAAATATCCATGCCCTACTTCTCAACTATGAAGTTTGTCATGGGTTGCATGACTCTCAAAACTATCCTTTACTATAATACACTAGTCAAGTGAACACTACCATTTATTAAAAAATGTGTGATGCCTATACATATTTAACAATGGACTATTGATTCATTGATGAGATATCTTAAAACATGGAGAGAGGTGTGAGGTAGGCAACCACATCAATCATAGGTTAGGTGGGTTTGGGAAATGAGGGCTATGACTAACACAACATGGGTTATGGAAATCAATGAGGTGCATGCAGGTGAGGAGGACGTGGTGGAAGAAGATTCCCACCATGATTGTGTTACAAGTGTTAGTCGATTAAGCATTATAAATTTGACTTACCCATACACTCAATGTGTGGGTATTGTTGAGGACCACATATGGTCAAGGAATGCCTAGACTTGTATAAAAATTTGACTCAATGTCAGCCTGATAAGGGTGCCATAATGTTTAGGCATGATTTAAAGGAATAAATGTGGGCTCCCAAGCCACAATAGACTCACAAGGAGCTAGCTAAAGTGTAGGTCACAACTTGAAGTGGGTTCACCACTCAACTGACCACTATACTGACCTAAGAACTATGCTTGGAGTATGACAAATCAAGCTACATTAAACACATAACATAACCTAAGCTGAAATTTGTACCCTATCCTGACCCTATATGACTAAAAAGGATGTCCTACAACAAACCATGAACATGATATAGAATTTTTAGGGTAAACTCCAACTAACGAGAGATCTAGAGGCATAAGCCACTGATTTTCATAGAAGACAAGGCAACCAGGAGGCTAAAGTATAGGAAACAACTGAGATCTTACACCTCCTACAAATTGAAGGGATATTACCCCTACTGAAGTATTTATTATTGAAACATGTATGGAATAAACCAAAAGAAGAGGTTACATCTCAAATCATTGAAGTTGTGTTGTATATGGAGTAGGCATGAGAAGTAAGGCATACTCAAAATTTAGCGTATGACCAAGAGTTATTTATTAATGCCACCATCAATAGATGGTCAATTTATGAATTACTTGTAGACATGGGCATCGAGGCTAATATTCTGAGTAAAACTATCTAGGAGAAGATGGGATTTCCACCCTTAAGACCCTCACCTCATATGATATTCATGGCTAACAAAACCTAAGAGTAACCTATTGGTATTGTTAATGGAACTATTGTAGATATCATGGGTGTTGATTTCCAAGACAACTTTGAGGTCATCAAGTTGGTAGAGTAGGACAACTATCCATGCTCTTGGGTAGGCCATGGTGCTACACAAATAACATAGACATTCACTTTCAAAAGTGATAAATAACTTTTGAAAATATCAAGGAGAGGGTGGTGATCCCTCTATCAAGTGATCAAGGGCCCCCATATGTGGAAAGCATTGATCTCAAGGATGAGATCATCCACATTTATAACATCATGGCATATGGTGTTAATAATCTCAACCTTAGTGACCAAGGCATGATCAAATGGGAGGATAAACAATCATCCTTTGATACAATCAACATAGCCTAAAAATTATGGGTAGAAGAAGATTATGAGGTCATTAGCCAAAGGTGCCACCTGGTGTGTATAGCCAAGCCAAGGCCATCCAAAATGAGACTGATTATGATTGAGCACAATCAGAAGAGATGGGTTCCCCATGATATAAAGGCCAAAAAAATGGTGTTATAGCTAAGTAATGTAAATATTTAAATGTTCCAAAAGTATGAAGGGAACTAGCCTATAGAGAGGTATGTCCATGAAATTGAAGCTTGTGTCCCAAAGGAAATATATATAATGGGTGCACTATGGCATACCTTAAACTGCAGTACTACTCACTGGTGGGAAGTGCAAAGACTTAACTTGCCAACATGGCAAGATGTAAAGGTAGAAATATGCACTAGGTTTGGCAAGAATCATAAGGACTTAGACATACCCACTTATTCATTGATTCTGACCTAATTGTACATGTGTCATTGTTTAAATAAACCTAAACTATCTATAATAAGAATGCACTAAAATTCCTATGGGTGCATGCCTTCTATAAGACTTTGAAAACATGGGTGTGAGCATGGTACATTGTAAATGAGACATTCCATGAGATAGGAAACTAAAAAATAATCAAGGATAGGTTCATGCACACCTTCTCCTCTTCACAAAACTTAAAACTATTGAAGCCACTACAAGTCATTCATAGGTCTGTGTTTGAGGACATCACCATCTTATAATAATTCCTTAGTGAAATGTTTAGGGAAAAAGGACTAGTGCTCCTGATAATTTTTAAAGAATGGGTGCCCAATAGTGACTCTAGTAAGGAAGATGACAAGACCTAGAAAGAGCACAATTGGAAGGATCTAATACAAGATAAAAACTTGTGTACCTTGTGGATGATAGTGCCTCAAATGAAGATGATCTGACACATCTTCTAATTGAAACAACTGAGAGGAACTGACAAGTTGAATACTCTCATTAGAAAAAGAATGAACCCTACTATGCACTACTCAAGATCACTAAAGTCAACATCAGTGTAGAAGGCAAGCCAAAGATTGCCACTATAAATGCTTACTAGTCTGAGGTAGATATGGAAAGAATAATAGACCTCTTGAAGGAATTTTAGGACTTGTTCTTATGTAGTTATTGAGATATAACTGGAACTCACCCTTCCCTTGGAAAAATGAGCATCAATCTACTGGATGGCATGAGGATAGTCAAGAAGTGCTTGTATTGAATGAATCTTAATCTATGTGCCAAGGTGAAAATAGAGATTAATGGAATGTTAGTAGCTAGTGTCATCTACCCTATACAAAAATATTAATGGATGAGCTTGATGGTCATCAAAATCAATAATTATGGGTGCATATGTGTCTATGTTGATTATAGGCTTTTGAATGTTGCCTGCATCAATGATCCATTCCCGACCCCATTCATCGATAAGGTCTTGGATGGGGTTGTAGGTTGTGAAATATATACTTTCACTGATGGCTTCTTGGGCTACCATTAAGTGAAAATCAAGGAGGATGATAATCTCAAGACAACCTTTAAAATTGAATGGGGTTATTTCACTTACAATGTGATGCCCTTTGGATACAAGAATGCACCAACTGTATTCTCTAAGGCAGTGATCACTACCTTCAAGTACTTTATCCATAAGTTCCTCTAAGTTTATCTTGATGACTAGACTATGTATGGTCTTGTGAAATACCACTATGACAATATGTGCCTCATGTTTGAAAGGTTTAGGTATCTCTAGATATCATTGAAACTCAAGAGGTGTGTCTTCGTAACCCCTTTTGGAACATTGCTTGGGCACATCATCTGCAAGGATAGTTTGCTTGTTGATCTTGTGAAGATAGCCATTATAATCTAGCTCTAGACTCCTTCAATGTAGAAATATGTTTGTACCTTTCTAGGCCATTATGGCTACTACAAGAATTTTATGTAAATATATGCAAAGATCATAACTCCTCTCAAGGAACTCTTGCACAAAGATGGCTCATTCTATTAAGACAAGGCACAAGAGGAGGTTTTTGAAATTTTGAAGTTGAATTTGGTTAGCATGCCAATTTTAAAATTCCTAAACTAGACTACTCCTTTCCATGTCCATGTCAATACTTCAGGTTTTGTAATTGGCACAACCAAACAAGGGCAAGATGGACCACCCCATCTCCTTCATAAATAATAAATTAACACAAGTAGAGTATAATTACACCACCACTGAGCACGAGGTAATAGCAATGGTCTATGCCTTAAAAGAAATTAGGCAATACTTATTCACAACCCCATTCATGTTTTTCATGGATCATGATGTGCTCAATTACCTCATGAACAAGCTTATTTTACATGGGTGCATATGTATATGGATTGTTCTATTCCAAGAATTCTAGTTCTCTATCATTGTTAAACTTGGAAAGAAAAACTTGAGACCAAACCATTGGTCTTACATCAATTATGGTGATATGGCAATGCTAATTGAGGAAAATATGTTGGTTGTGTAGCTATATATAGTATAGTGCATCCCTGAAGATCTAGTAGAGATTACTGCTTTCTTAACATCTAGAATTATGCCCTAAACCTTGTCAACTAAGGAGAAGAAATAACTTACAGTTCACGTTTCCCCCTTTCAGCTCATTGAGGGGGAGATGTACAAATTAAGTAGAGATGAATTTCTATACCAATGTTGTTTAGAACATGAATGAGACTCCATCTTATAGGAGGTACATGAAGGTATCATAGGAGTTCATTACACTGGGGACACAATGGTGTGTAAGATATTATAGTTATGATTGTGGTGGCTAAGCATGTTTCAAGATGAAAATAAGTATGCTAAGGCATGTGACATATGCTATCACACTATAAATCCCAACCACTGGGATGAAATTCCTCTCATCCCCATTATTTCCTAGGCACCATATGAAGGATGATGCATACAATCAAAAAAAAATTGGTGTTTTGACATTTTTGAATGTTTTTGGATTTTGAAATGTTATATTGTTTTCATATTTTTGGGATATTTGAATTAAGTACAATCAATAAAAAGAGGTTATGTATAATCAAAGCTAGAAAGATATTATGTACAAGCATGTAAATAAATCAGTATGTACAAAATGATATAAAAGACTAGGCTAGAGGGGGAAGGGATCCAAGGATGGAACCCATTGGGGATGGAAATGGAGGAAAGGGTCATGACCATCATTAAATTCCTTGAGATCATCATCATAAGTATCATCATATGCTATAGATGTTGTGTTCATGATGTCATCATGCTTAAGGCAAATTTAAGGTTGCTATGGTGGTGTTATAATGTAAATAATATCTAAATCTTGTAGTTTATCCACTCTCTATTATAAATTTGTGCATGAGTTTATATCATGGCATGTAATCTTGTGAAAAGTATAAAATGGGTGACCATCCTACTATGACAATTTGTTAATAGATCTATTTCATACTTGAGGTAATGTGATCAATCCATGATCAAGTAATATTTGAAACATAAACTGTGGCTGATGTTATGTGTTGCCTACCTAAATCTAAATAACTAGCTCTATATCTGTAGAGGTAACCATGTGAACTTTATGTTCCAAGTGATCTATCTATGGCTTTGAGTGTGGAGTATATCCTGAGAGTGTAGCATGAGATGCTAAAAGTGATGTAAGATGTGGAATGAGATCTCTAGATTCAACTCAGTACTCTCTTGGGCCATCTAGTGTAAATCTCAATCCACATAAATAGTCATTTATAAGCGTGGGTGTCATATCATCATTTAAAGAACCCTGTGAATCTGTATCAACATCATGTACATATGGTAAATCAAAATTTACCACAAGGGGTAACTATGATTAGGATTTTCATCATCTATAGTAGTATAATATGGTATTACTACAAAAGTATCTATAACTACTAAATTAACTATGGAATCAACTGGAACTACTGGTATTGTTGTCAGTGATTATGGATGTGTAACAGGCATTAGAACTATGACCAATGGAGTAGTTGTAATGGTTGAAGCTGCTATGACTGGTAGAATATCTGGAGCTAAAGGTATGACTATAAGTGGAGTGTGAGAAGTGTTAGTCTTTCCAAACTCATGTATATGTATTTGATCAAGATAAATGCAATGAGGTGGTGGCTATACTATGAAATAAAGTTTCCCATCTATAAATATAGTTGAAGATGACTCTATAGTTTAACAATATATAAATTCTTGGTTGTCTATTAGACATGTCTATAGATATCCCTAATGGAGAAACTTAATACATTAATGGAGAGTAAAAGGAACAGCCCCAATAGTATGTATCCAAGGTCATCCAAGTAAAATATTATAGTGGAGAGGACTTGGCATGACTTGAAACTATGTAGAGAGGGTTTTGGGTCCTGATATGATATCAAAAGTAATGGTGCCCAATGTCTATCATTGTATATCATCAAATCCTTGAATTTTCTTATATGATTTTTCCATTGATGCCCTATCTACAACCATGGCCTATAAGATTGTGATATTACATGTATTAAGTCCAAAACCACTATCAACAAGAAATCTCTTAACTGTGCTAGTTTTGACTTGAACTTGTATGATCAATGGAAAATTTTGATCAATAACTGTCTGAGAAGGCATGCCCTCACTGTCAAAATAAATTACACTTTCTATAGTTTTTAAATTTTTGACCACTAATGCAAAATAAGAAGGTTATAAATTAATAGGCATAAAATTTTGAGTGAGTACCTGATAAAGAATGTACTTCCTAACATGGAAATCTGAGCTAGAGTGTTTCTCATCAGATCAACAATGTCATATGCCTTATGTAAATTTGCCTATGCATGTGGGTAGGGCCTAGGATGAGTAGGAATAGAAGGGTGGTGGGGCTCTTGGCTAGGTAGAGGAGGTATAGTGACACATTGAGTAATATTTCTAACCACATTATCTACTATATATATAGGAAATAATGTGATCAATCCATGATCAATTAATATTTGAGGATTAATGTGGAGGTATAAAGGGTGTCAACTGGGATCTTTGGTGATGGGTAGTGACCCAGGGAAGAGTAAAATGGACCATGCAACATGACTCAGCATGGGGTAGAGGCTCCAAGGGAAGTGATACAAGAGATTTATTAACATGTTTGAGAAAAAATTGCTTAACATCATCCCATAAAATGAAAAATAAGCATGAAATGCAAAGAATAAAGCTTTGTAATAACATATGATAGACTTCATCATTCATATACATAATAGGGCCAATTATGGTTTCCTTGTTATTTGTAAGAAATGTAAGAAAAATTTGTACACAAGTGAGAATCATTTTTACAATTTGATTATGGATGTAAGGTGATACATCAAGAATCAAAATAGGAGCTAGTACATGCAACTAGGTATTTTTCAAAAATATTTTTGTAAAATACTATGAATTTTTGAAATTGAAAATGAATTTTTGAGTTAAGTATTCAAGAAAAAATTTATAAATTTATGGTAAAGTGTTTGATTTAATGGGACCTAGTAGATGCAATTAGGGTTTTGAGAAAAAAAAATTGAAATTACAATGAATTTTTAAAATTTGAAGTGATTTACTGTAATATGCAACTAAAAATTTAGAAAATGATTGGAAAATTACTAGTAACTAGTTGATGCAACTAGGGTTTGAAATAAATTTATTTTAAAATTTACTAAAAATTTTAAAATTTGAGAGGAATTTTGTATTTTAATATGTGCAAGCAAAAAATCAGGGAATTATTGGATTACTGCTGGAAAATTACTAGGACCTGGTGTATGCAACTAGGGTTTGAAAAAAAATTATTTTAAAATTTACTACAAAATTTTAAAATTTGAGATGAATTTTTTATTTTAATCTTGAAGAAAAAAATTCAGAAATTAATGGGAAAAATCAGCTAGGAATTTACCCTAGGGTTTTTAGGGTTTTTATGCAAAATTCAAAGTAAGTCAAGTTCATTAAATGATTTGATATTTTTTGGAATACTAGAGTTTTATTCCTATTAAATAAATAATTTTGAGTAGGAGAAATTAGTAAATAATATTCCTAATTCAAGCTACTAATTTATGAAATTAAATTATAATTAAACCTTTTCTAAAATAGTAGTGAGAGAGAAAATCAAATTGAGCTTATTTTGGACTGCTTCAACTAAGACAAGGTCTATAAATTTATCTACAGGACTGGGATACTATCGTAAATAGGATCTTAGACTTCATTTTTTGATTGGATAAGAGTGCTAGAACTAGACACCTTGGACTCTAGCACTAGAGTCCTTCTCCTATGCTATTGTCCCAAGGATTTAATCTTTCTAGGTTTTGTTTGCCTACTTAGTGTGAGACTATGTACCAATTTTTAGGTCTTCACTATCAACATAGATCCATGTAAAGACTTGTATTTTTTATGCAATTGAAAAAAACTTTGGCAAATGGGGAAAAGGGGTTAGTGTGTGTAAGATGCACTAGATGTGCTTCACACCCCATGTGTGGGCATGTTGCCTACATACCAATACTCCAAAGAGGTATCAAGCCATATGAAGTTTTCCCTTTAAGAGTGTTTGGTGAAATAGTGAATGAAATGCAAGAAAAGCTAAAACTAGGTATGCTTGAGATGACTAGGGATTGGTGTAAGGACTTGAATTGGCTTGAAAGTTTATAGGTTGGTTGTATGCATAGAATAAGGAAGATTTATTGAGTGTTATTTCTTGTATTCTTGCTTTCTTGAATGATATTTTCAAACCCTTTCTAAATTATCTTTAAATGAGATTATATATGGATCTATTAGTCTTAAGTTAGAAGAAATCAGACTAGGCCGACACAATGAACAAGAGGAATCATGGAAAAATGGTAATATGGGCTCAAATTATGATTGAATAGGAGTGTTAAAAAGATTACTCCCTAGGTTCCAGTGCTATAGTCCAACCTTGGTGTTATTTTATTGAGCATATGAGACCTAGGGGGTTGGATTGGTCATGAAGAGATGGTCCTAGCTCAACTGGGGTCAAGTCTAGAAGGCCATAGATGACTAGGAATCAGTGAAAGTAAGCCTAAGAGGTTTTATAGAACAAGAAAGAGGTACCTAAGGATTAGTTGTCTTAATCCATGCTCAAGTTACCAATTTTTTCATTTTATATGACTATAAAAACATTATACTTATATTGAGATAGAGTTGTTTAAAACCATCCTCCCTTGATATATAAATGGACACAAATATAATATTATATTAATTCATTTGTCATAAACTATTATTATCATGATAAAATTATCATGGTACATGAATAATCATTAAATCTATGATTAAAGTGATAGATAACTAGTTAACTAGTTAATATTTTGAATAAATCATTCCCTACCAGGATCACATTGAAGTCCTTGTTGATAAGTTATTTAACTATATAATAAAGAATGAATGAAATGCATTCTATTTATTATATTTCATCTCATGGGATTGGAATTATAAACCCCTATTAATAAAATTATATCTAATCCTTGGTTGGTCTAAATCCTTCCTTGAGTGATAGAACGTATCAAACATAAATCAAATGCACACCAAATTATTATATGATCATTCTTTAAAGTGTGGATGGGACCTCTAATTTTTGGGTGGTATGGGACACCCATGTAGAGTATTTTGTCACAAACATGTCTCAAAGATAATATTATTTTATCATAGGAAACATTAGGACCTAAAAATTATTGGATATATAGGTCAGGGAGACCTTGGGTTAGTGTAGTGGACCTCTAGGTGTGAGTACTAAGAGATGGGAAGGAATCATAGTTAGAATCAAAAAAAGTGAGTGTTATATTGAGTTGGATATTATAAGGGGTAATTTTCAAGTCCATACTTACTATTTTAAGAATTTTATATTAGTATAATACATTAGGAGCATACCAATATTTGTCTCAATTCATACTCTCACTTGCATCATTCTTCATGGAGTAGGTGAAGTGTCAACATAATCATACAGTGATCTATTTCTTGTTTCTAGACCCATATTTATCCTTATCATGAAGGTTAGGTCCACTTTTAATGGATTATAGGTGTGTGTGGAATCCAAAGGGATATGTGGTTGGAGGTAAATCCCTCTATGATACTCTCCCTCTCTACATTTACATAGTTTATTACCAGTCTTGAATCTTCTCCTACTCATCTCAGTTCATGCAAAGGAAACTCATTTTTAATGATATCTATATCTATTTATTTCAAAATAATTCATGAAAGTGATGTATCAATGTTAAATTTGTAATTTTTGAGGACTTTGAAAAATGGAACAAATATACTATGTTGTACTATATAATTGAAAAGAGAATAGATTATATATGCATATTACTTTAAATTTTTGTATTATTTTAAGAAATGGAATTGTAACATGAGTAAATCTAGTATTAAATTTTTTATCCTTATATGTTTTACTTTAACAAAATGGAAAAGAACAAAATTATAAAGTGTTCTTTTATTATTGTATGCATGGATACACAACATAATTAATGAAGTATTAATTAATTTATGGATATGTAGAGTTGGATTATCGATATACCTAATCAATTAATGTTATTAAGAGTAACTTGAATATATTTCATTTAATTCCATTATCATATCCATTGATTTATGTAAATTAAAACATAAGGTATATTCAATGATACATTATTTTTATAATTAATGGTAAATCAAGGTTTTAAACTTAAACCCTACCCTTTGCAAGGAGCATGTAGGTTCAACCAAAAGAGTAAAAACAACAATATAACCAACTAAAAACATCACACTACAAGATATAATAAGAAAACAACATAAAAATGGTAAAAACACAACAAGAAAATAGAAGGAAAAAGAGCACAAATCACTTAGCCTTCCTCTCCCCAAACACTTATTCCCAATTGTGCATCATCCTCTCAGTAACGTATATATGGATAAGACCTTGAGATTTAAGATCAATTTCCATTTCCTTCATGTATCCTTTGGCCTTATTCATTTAATTACTAGGTCCATCCTCCTCTTATTTCTTCTTAATAATAATATTGAGGCCATTCATACTGATCATGCCATTTTGCATTACCACTTTTCTTCACTCCACAAGAATGCCTAGATTTTCCTTAGTAGTTTCAATTTCCATCTCTAACCTATTATATATATCTTTCACTATATTCACCTAAGTATTCATATCTTCCATTCCTAATTTATATCATATATTTACTCCTTCTTGACTAATACTTTTGATATAATCTTTTAACCTGATGTGGTCCTTCATATACTAGTGTAAGAACACCTTATGCAAATTTATCTCCTTAGACATCTCTTCCATATTTATTTGTTCCTTGACCTAGTCCACAAAGTCTTTGAGGCCATATCCACTCTTACCCTTACCTTTTTTTTTAGCTTCATTGATGGGATTCCTCAACTTATCCTCTCTTCTCTTATTAAAAATATGCAATCCCTCAATTACTTACTAGTTATTTTCATTAGGGTTTTAAGTTGGAGTGTTAGTCAATTCTATTTTTATCCCTTCACAACTATGATCCTTTTATTGGTCCTAAAATATACCTACCTCTTTATCCACTTACTACCCTTAGAATAGATTATAAGCATATTTTTCTTGACACAATGATTCTTGATACTCAAAGATCCTAGGGAATGGGAAAGTCCTCTAATGGAGTTATGTCAGTGTTTATAAATTAGATATATTACTTCCTAGTGAAGGGGTAATTTATTATTGTCTTTCTTGACATCCATAATATAAGACTCCATGGAGTCAAGGATGTAAAATGGAAAATTATGACTAAAATAGTTGAGGAAGGAAAATTGATAGTAATGAACCACCATATGCCTACGTTAAAGCATGATATACCTCATAATATTCTTATAAATATCATCATAAAAGAAATGTAAATCCTCTCTCACATAACCTCCTTGATCCTCGATGAGCTCCTTGTCCATTAGGAACTTTTACTTTTTGATGTTGTAATCCTTTCTAGATTTTATGTATTTAAATTCTTCAATCTTCAACCCATTTACATGAGCTATCAAATCTTCAAACACCACTATGGAGACTCCCTTATATCTTTGCTACTCTTTCCTTTGAACTATTAGTGAATCTCTTGGAGAAACATTGATCATGGCCTTCAGTCCTCTAAATAAAATTAAAAAAACCTTCATCATGGATTATTACCAAACCTCTTCATCCTTCATCAAATCCTTCACTGATGTAGGTTCTATTCTATTCAGGTTACTCCTCATGCTTGCACCATCAAAAATCTCCCTAAATTAAAAGTATCTTTGGGACTATATAAGAATATATTACCTATAGATCAAAACATTTCCATACACTCTAGACTTTTCATCATTCCAAATCATGTTAATCAAGGGGGATATTTTAATGGCATAGCACACATTTCTAACACTACTTGCATAATCATTATTACATGATAGCAAGCCAAATCAAAACACTCTTGTTATAAATATAGATAATAAAGAAATGTTCCTTGTTTGAATGAACACTCGTAAAGTAACTAATCAGGTAATGCCTTAGTATATGCTTATTTATATATCTCTTCACGAATCACATTAGGATCTTCCCTATCAATTTTTTTATCTACATCCTTAGAAAGATCCTATTTCCTAATCCATATCCTAATGTTTTGAGAAACAAATCCCATTTTGGTGAAGGAGTTTGAAATTTTTTTTCATTCTTTGTATATGTGATAGATGTGGACATTCTACAAGTACTCAATGATTATCCAAGATTCTCCCACCATATTATTGATTTACCAACTAGTTTCACTCTTTTTGGAAAGGAAATTAATAATATTGAGTGAACCTTCTTTGATAAACACACACTAAAATCCAATCTCTCTTTCTAATTGTAATCCACATAATGCTACCATAGCTGTAGCCTAATGATTGGACTAAATTCCCATATTACAAGCATAGGATACCATAAATTCCCCCTTATAATTTTGAAGGATTTATCCTCCTCTTTAAGTATTTGGGTTTCCTTTAGAGGCTTCATCAAAATTTAATTTTTCCCATTCTGGGAATGGGGCTTTCTATCTAACATTTTTCCTAACTTCAATCCTGGGATCCACCTATTGTCTTTCTTCCAAGTTCAAGTACCATTTCCTAGATATGGTCACTTCTTATTTAGATAACTCTTTCCCTTTGTTGGGTTTATTGATCTTGAAGTTATCTTTGATGAGAGATAATATTTTATTAACAACTCTTATGACAGGACCAAAGTTTCCCAAAGTTCTGACACAACTTGTCAGATTTAAGAGCACACATGATTACCAATGTATAAGCAACTTAAACATGCGGAAATACCCAGAAGAACAAATAACTATCAATGAGAAATAACACAAAATATGAGAGGCAACACACAATTGTATTCAACTCATTACAAAGGAAATTACAATAAAGAGATCACACTCTTCTTCCACCTCTACAAGGCCTTCCACACCTCAAGGGCTCCAAGTAATCTTCCCACCTGAGTAATCTTCTCTCATAGGTCACAACTAACAACTAACACAAGTTGTTGTTCACCTCATTATACGTCTAGTACAACTGAGTACAAACCGGTACTCCAAGTAGATCTAACCATGATCCTACTCCTGATGTATTGCTGTCACCTTGATCTTGCTCCCCCGTTGATCCTCTTCTAACCCTCACATACACACATCCCTGCAGACCAACCTGATCTTACTTATCACATGTAGATCTCCTCCATGATCCTGCAACACCTTGCATATCAAACCTGATCTTACATACATGAGGAATCCTACTTGATTCCACCATGGGAAGAACTCTCCAAGCTCCACACTTGGGTTCTACAAGTTCTACACTTAATAATACAGCCCATGAGTCTATTATATAGATCTCATGCATACAATAATTAGACAAGTGGCTCAAAGACTCGAACTAGTCTTTATCATGCAAACTCTGCATTCACTTAACTAATTATTCATCAACAACAGTTCTGACTGCCATAGGTGAACGACGTCGGTCCCTGCCTGACTGGAGGTGACCGACACCGGCCGATCTCCTGCCAATGTCAGTTTCCCTTGCACTGTCCCCTGATCGACGTCGATTTTGGCCTGCCAACGCCGATGACTATCAAGCTCTGAAAACCTCCCTTTTTGCCTTAGGTGAAGCTTTTAGCTCCACACCCTAACAATCTCCCACTTGGAGATAAATAGTTACACCTATACCTATACCAGTACTCTATCTAATATGCATCCTAGCTTGTATTCCTCTCCAAACTCCCACTTGAAGACAACCCACCACACTCCCTATGGTGCTACACCTGTGTCTGAATTTCTCCATTCTTCTACCTTTTTATATTCCCACTCAAATAGCAACCCCTGTGAGTAACCTGTAATTAACAACACTTAATAGATCTGAACCACCTGTTAGTCAAACTCGCTCTGAGAATGTCCAACCTCACTCTGATACCATTTAATAGGACCAAAGTTTCCCAGCAGTTCTGACACAACTTGTCAGATTTAAGAGCACACATGATTACCAATGTATAAGCAACGTAAACATGTGTAAATACCCAGAATAACAAATAACTATCAATGAGAAATAACACAAAATATGAGAGGCAACACACAATTGTATTCAACTCATTACAAAGGAAATTACAATAAAGAGATCACACTCTTCTTCCACCTCTACAAGGCCTTCCACACCTCAAGAGCTCCCAGTAATCTTCCCACCTGAGTAATCTTCTCTCATAGGTCACAACTAACAACTAACACAAGCTATTGTTCACCTCATTATACGTCCAGTACAACTGAGTACGAACCGGTACTCCAAGTAGATCTAACCATGATCCTACTCCTGATGTATTGCTATCACCTTGATCTTGCTCTCCCACCGATCCTCTTCTGACCCTCACATACACACATCCCTACAGACCAACCTAATCTTACTTATCACATGTAGATCTCCTCCATGATCCTATAACACCCTGCATATCAAACTTGATCTTACATACATGAGGAATCCTACTTGATTCCACCATGGGAAGAACTCTCCAAGCTTCACACTTGGGTTCTACAAGTTCTACACTTAAAAATACAGCCCATGAGTCTATTATATAGATCTCATGCATATAATAATTAGACAAGCAGCTCAAAGACTCGAACTGGTCTTTATCATGCAAACTCTGCGTTCACTTAACTAGCTATTCATCAACAGCAGTTCTAACTGCCACAGGTGACCGACGTCGGTCCCTGCCTGACTGGAGGTGACTGATGCTGGCCGATCTCCTGTCGATGCCGGTTTCCCTTGCACTATCCCCTGACTGATGTCAGTTTTGGCCTGCTGACACCAGCGACTGTCAAGCTTCAAAAACCTCTCTTTTTGCCTTAGGTGAAGCTTTTAGCTCCACACCCTAACAATCTCCCACTTGGAGATAAACAGTTGCACCTGTACCTATACCAATACTCTGTCTAATCTACATCCTGGCTTGTATTCCTCTCCAAGCTCCCACTTGAAGACAACCCACCACACTCCCTGTGGTGCTACACCTGTGTCTAAATTTCTCCATTCTTCTGCCTTGCTATACTCCCACTCAAATAGCAACCCCTGTGAGTAACCTGTAATCAACAACACTTAACAAATCTAAACCACCTGTTAGTCAAACTCACTCTGAGAACGTCCAACCTTGCTCTGATACCATTTAACAGGACCAAAGTTTCCCAGTAGTTCTGACACAACTTGTCAGATTTAAGAGCACACATGATTACCAATGTATAAGCAACTTAAACATGTGGAAATACCCAGAAGAACAAATAACTATCAATGAGAAATAACACAGAATATGAGAGGCAACACACAATTGTATTCAACTCATTACAAAGGAAATTACAATAAAGAGATCACACTCTTCTTCCACCTCTATAAGACCTTCCACACCTCAAGGGCTCCCAGTAATCTTCCCACCTGAGTAATCTTCTCTCATAGGTCATAACTAACATAAGCTATTGTTCACCTCATTGTACATCTAGTACAATCGAGTACGAACCGGTACTCCAAGTAGATCTAACCATGATCCTACTCCTAATGTATTGTTGTCACCTTGATCTTGCTCCCCCGCCAATCCTCTTCTGACCCTCGCATACACACATCCCTGTAGACCAACCTGATCTTACTTATCACATGTAGATCTCCTCCATGATCCTACAACACCCTGCATATCAAACCTGATCTTACATACATGAGGAATCCTACTTGATTCCACCATGGAAAGAACTCTCCAAGCTCCACACTTGGGTTCTACAAGTTCTACACTTAACAATATAGCCCATGAGTCTATTATATAGATCTCATGCATACAATAATTAAACAAGTGGCTCAAAGACTCGAACTGGTCTTTATCATGTAAACTCTACATTCACTTAACTAACTATTTGTCAACAGTAGTTCTGACCACCACAGGTGACCGACGTCGGTCCCTGCCTGACTGGAGGTGATCGACGCCGGCCGATCTCCTGCCGATGCTGGTTTCCCTTGCACTGTCCCCTGACCGAGGTTGGTTTTGGCCTGCCGATTCTGGCGACTGTCAAGCTCCAAAAAATTCCTGTTTTGCCTTAGGTGAAGCTTTTAGCTCCACACCCTAACATCTTATACTATAATTCTTGATGTCCCTAAAAATTATGTCATTCCTCTCTTTTTAGATGCCCCAAAGGAAATGAGGAAGATCCATATGCCATAAGCTATGTAAATCCTTATTCTTAAAGGGAGTTATCCATGAAATACAATTTCCATCAAAGATAAATGTTGGGAATAATAAATTTAGAATCTCTCCAATATATTAACCCACACCTTGAAATAAAATATGCACCTTATCATAAGATGAACAATTGACTCATTCTCCCTTTCACACAAGGGACATATATTAACTAAGATCAAAAATCTCTTATGATTATTATCCATAGTAATAATTATATTTTTAATGGATAGATAAAATAATATGTTAACTTTAGGAATCAAGTTTTTATCCCATAATTTGGTCCAAGGCATACCTTTTTGAATATGGTTGATCAACTTGTTGTATCCTGATTTAACACTATAGTTCCATCAAATGAGTCTTCCCATAAAATTTCATCTTATTTAACAATATTATGGATATGAATCACTCTAAACCTAGTTTTCAATTCATCAATTATGGATTTATAATCTTTATAAATATTTTCCACACTATGATGTTTCCATTTCTTTCTACCTTTGGACATGAGTATATAATCATCCACCAATACTCCATAAGATATCTGTAAATGCATGCTGATAATATGTCATTATTCTAGGTCATTTAAAGGTCTATGAAATATCTAAGTATCTTCCCAAAATATCACTATGGTGTCATCTCTGATTTTCCATTTGCATCCCCTATGGATAAGATATTTGCTTGTGATAAGAAAGTTCCAAAAATAAGAACCTCTAATAAATTAGTCTTCAAATAGAAAATTAATATCTATAAAGTTGAGGTATTTAGCTCTTGGTATGGTTGTATATTTATTACACTCCTTGGAAAATGCCAATCTTGTTTTTACATAAGATTTTTATTCATAGCTTTCAACATTCTTAGACCAAACCCATCAACCTGCTTGGGTAGACAAACCTTTTCCATAATGTTATTGAGAAGTTATTAAATAATGTAGAACCTTTTACCTAGTTATTATATGTTGAAATTTGGTTTTTATAGATATTTATATTTTTTGAATGATCACATGAGTGGATCAGTGATTATAATAAAATGCATGTTACGCCAAAAAACACTTGTGTTTGAATAATAAAAGTTTACCTTTATGATGTGGTGTATCATTACAAAACCTATTACTCTTTGAAACATAGAATGAATGTTTGGATTAGTATTAGTTGAGAAAACCTTCATAGAAACACATATTATTATTAAAAATAATAATAAAATAAAAAATATTTATACATGTAGATTAGATCCATGTTTTTGAAGTTTTTTGGAGTAGTTGGATTTTCATCATGGGCATGCTTGAAGAGTTAGGTGGATTAGGTTTTGACCTCCTTTTTTCCTCGAGGTTCCCCATTTAATTTTTAGTTAAGTCTTAGCTCCTTTCATTGGTGACACGTGGCACCCCCATGCTCATCCTTCACAAAAGAGTTCTCAACTTCCCAAAGAGCAATGAAAACTCACCACGTGGCATCATAGTGCTAGTCAAGAGTGAAGGGAGTTCCTTTATAGGATAAAGTTACACCATTGGTTATTTAAGTTAATGGAACCCATGGGGAAGTGCTATCTCTAAAAGGCATTCCCTTATGCCATGCATCATCATGGAACATATCTAAGGCAAGGTTCCTCTTGTTAGATCTTTGAGCTATGCCATTGGTTGAGGAAAGTGGGCCTCATTTTTTATAAAAATTATATAATAAGTTTAGAGAAAGACATGTGTCACTAAAACACTTCCTCCAAGCATTGAAGAAATCATGAAACATTAAGTTTGCACCATATCTAAGATTTGAGGACTATATTGCACTTATGAGCCAAAGCTCCCCTTTTCAGTTACAACATCATCATCATGAATGTGAGTATTAGGTTCTAGGTGTCAATTCCTTTTGTCTTAAAAAGGTTATCATGCCTATATATTTAGGGATTCTTTCCTTTGTAGGGAGATAGTTGGTAGTATATAATACTTGGTGGTTTTCATGACTATCACCATATAATATCCATTATAATAGTTTTAGTTTTTGAATAGAAATAATAGTAGTTATCATTTTTTCATTTCAAAACCTTAGTAGGTTCCCCTTGTAAGAAAGATTGGATAGCCTATATTGTGCCTTCGGGCATTTGTATTTCGTTCTCCACCCAACAATGAAGAGGAGGTAGTGTTTTGTCTTAAATAATGTGGAATATATTGTTATCTATTATTTTTGCTCCTTGCTTATATAGTGTTGGCTTTTGTCTATATTGCAGACTTTAGATCATGCATATGCTCTTTTAAAATTGTTTGTAATGTTTTAAAGGGTCCAAACTGTATTATGTAGGAGTGGGTCCATTAAGCATCCTAGCACATTACCTTAGATAATTTTGTTTTTATTTGTATTTCATTCTTCCCCTTTTCCTCTTCAATTATTCAAAGATCCAACTTCTAAAATATTGGAGGTCACTTCACAAATAGCAATTTCGATCCCACATCTGTAAAGCTTCCCATAGGGGGTTATTTGTTGATAACAAAAGTTTTAGGCATCAATAATTTCCTTTTTTGGCATGCTCAATGGGACCATGTCCACCCATAATCACATGATTAGAAGTCATATTTTATGAGCCAAAGGCCCATCCCAAGATCAATAATAGTGCAAAATCCAAACTTACTACTACCACCTCTGGTGGTTATAAATCACCAAAGAACTGTAGGGTCTAACACAACATAAAAACCATAATAGATGGAAATCTAAGGACCACCAAAGAACTTTTTAGCATGGAATAGTGGTAGCCCACTCATCCCTCCAGTAGCCCAGCTATGTGGGATCCTATTCCTAGTAATACCTTGAAGGCACACCCTAAATTCATAGGGGAAGATTTTAAGAGCATGACAAAACATCTTTAGGATGTTTTTAATATTTGTACCATGAATCATGTCACAAAGTAGAACATGATGGAATTGTCCAAGATCCAATTGATAGAATCAAACACACAAACTAAAAATGCAAAGAAAATAGAAGCAGAACTCTATTATTGAGATTGAAATCAAAATAGAGCAGAATTATAATAATATTTCATTCATGACTCATTTAAAATAGCTTAGATGAGATGCATATTTATAGGTACAATAGAGGCATAGAGTCAATACATTTGTCAATGTGAACATAATACAATTGCCAAATGGTTTGTGTGTACCATATGTAATATGTCAATATTGGTGGGTAAATGTTAAGGATATCCTCACCCATAACTTTGACTAAAATTTTCACATGTGCATGTTCACATTAATTACCTCATTATGATACTAACGTGACCTTAATATTACACCTAAGAAATCTAAATATATATGTAGGAATAATCCATAATAATAAATACACAAAAAATAATATCCTACACTAACACCTCCCCCTTAAGTGTAGCTTAAGTTGGTAAACAAAATTGGTTCCCAACAACATGGCCCGATGAGGTACCCAAGTACAATGTAACTCTCACAAAGTGGAGGAAAAGGAGAAAACCCATATGAAAAAACTCCCCCTCAAAAGAGAGAAAAGAAGAGGACTAGAAGCCCCCCTGAAGATGATGTTGATGTAGACCATACCCCAAGAAGAGTGCACAAGTTAATATAATTACTCTTAGAGAAGGGTTTGGTGAAGATATCAGCTATCTATTCCATAGTCTAGCAAAATTTGAGATCAATGACCTATTCATGAATGATTTCTTGAATGAAGTACATATGAATCTTGATGTTCTTGGTCCATTGATGTGGACTGGATTCCTACAGATCTGGATGGTTCTTTGTTTATAACAAAATATTATTATGGGTCACTTGAACTATATACCAAACTTAATAAAAATCCCTTCAAGCCAAATAGCTTTAGTATCTACATTGACAACCGCTCTGTATTCAGCCTCAATAGATGATAAAGCAATAGCATTTTTCTTCTTGCTAAACCAACTAATTAGTCCTAAACCAAGTGAGAAACTATATCCTAAAGTAGACTTGTGATGTTAAATATCATTATCCAATTTTAATCTATATACCCAATCAAGTTAATATCAATGCCTACTCCATAGTGAATCCCAAAACTGTGAGTACCTTAAATGTAGTGAAGAATCCATGTGGTTGTTTTCCAGTGCATCTCATGTAGTTTTTGCATCAACCTAGAGACCATGTCCACTGCATATGAAATATTAGGTCTAGTATGAGTTAGAAAGATGAGGCTACTAACTAGTTATTAATACAAGGTAGCATCAACCAATGGAGAAGAAATTTCAGCCTTATCTTTGATTCCAAAAATAAAGGGATTCAAAGTTGGCTTACAAGAATCCATGTGAAACTATGCAAGCAAATCAAGAGCATACTTGGATTATGTAATGGTAATCCCTGAGTCAGATTATGAAATATCAATACCAAAGAAGTGATGTAATAAACCTAAGTCAATCATGGAGAATCTATCATGCAAAGCAGTTTTCATTACTACAATGGAGGATGAATAACTCCCTATGATCAATAGGTCATCCACATATAGAACCAGAATCAAGAGTGAATTACCCTATTGTAAGATGTAGACATTCGGATTAGAATTACATATAGTGAAACCAAATATGAGAATAAATGAATCCATCTTGGCATACCAAGCTTGATGGGCCTATTTGAGGCCATATATAGATTTTTGAAGTTTACACACTAAGGAATAATCTTCCACAAAACCTTATGGTTTCTCTATATATATCTCCTCCTCAAGGTCACTGTGAAGAAAGGCACTCTTCACATCCATCTGATGAACATCCCAATGATAAGTTATGGCAATGGAAAGAGTGAGTCAAATAGAATTCATTTTAGTGACTGGAGAAAATGTTTTATTATAGTCTATGCCAGGAACTTGTGAAAGTCCTTTTACTACCAATCATTCTTTGAGCTTATCCACTAACCCATCTACTAAAATTTTTGTTTAATAGATCCACCTACATCAAACAAGTTTTCTTCCCTTAGGAAGGGGTACTAGATCCCAAATGTGGTTCCTAATTAAGGAACTATACTCTTCATCCATAGCTATGTCCCACTTAGGAATGCCAAATGCCTCATGACATGATTTTGGATTAGAAGCACAAGTAATTAAAACATGTGGAACACCCTAAATTTATAAATAAGTCTATCTCACATCTAATGGATCCCCAACCTAATCACCTACACTCTATAGAGTCTGTTTAGCCCAAATAGGACCTAAAGTCAGAGAATTAGGAGGAGATTCTTCAAATTTATAAATATGAATATGAATAGAATGATGTGAATCTCTATCACTATCCTCATCATCTGAGCTATAAAAATAATGTTCTTCATTAGGTATCTGATCTAAATGATTTGAATGACCTAAACTATCACCATATCCTAGAGATTCAAAGAGGAGGGAGAAGTGTCGAATGTGGAGTTTGATGGACCCTCTTAAAAGTGTACACTCCTCTAAATTAAAAAATCATGTTTGGTAGGATGAATAAGCCTATATCCCTTAACACCTTCTACATACCCAACAAATATGCAAGTCCTACTCTAACGTTTCATAGCTTTACATTTCTTCTTAGGAATATGAGCCATAGATTGAGATCTAAATACCATAAAGTGCTTAACTTCAAGTTTTTAATTTCTCCAAGCTTCAAAAGGATTGATCCCTTTCAATGATTTATGAGGAACATGATTTTGGATATAGAAAGCACGAGTAATGGTTTTTACCCAATATTGTGGTGTAAGTTATTTGGAGTGTATCATACAACTTATAATTTCCTTCAAATATCTATTCTTACATTCTACAACACCATTCTACTGAGGACTGTATGGAACTATTCATTGTAGATTAATCCCTTTTGAAGTATAAAATTTCTCAAAGTGATGACTAAAATACTCACCACCATTATCAATGTGCAAAATCCTAATGGTTTTCCCTGACTATTTCTCAATAAGAGCCTTTAAATCCTTAAAATATTCAAAGACCTTAGAATTTTACTGAATAAAATGCACCCAAGTATACCTATAAAATTCATAAATGAAAGTAATCATGTACCTAGCCTTGTTGAATGAAGGCTTTGGAAATGGTCCAGAAACATCACTGTGAATTAGCTCCAAAATTTGAGTGGCTCTCCATGATTTTCCTTTGTCATATTTCTCTTTGGGATGTTTACCAATCATACATCCTTCATAAACACCATCATAAAAATGAACATGAGGAAACTCTATTACCATATCTTGTTGACTAAGTTGTTCCAAGTAGAGATAGTTTAGATGGCCAAATCACTCATGCCATGGTTTACTCACCCCATTAGAATGATTGAGTAGTGTAGTAGAAAGGTAATCAATATCAAAATTTGTGAATGTGTACAACCTTGATTGATGATTATCTTTCCTAATATCCACTATAGTATTACTATGCAACTCCTTAATAATAATAGAATCTAGAGTAAACTCAACTTTCTTTCCTGATCCAATGTGGGTGATTTGATAAATAGATAGGAGATTAGTTGATAGTGATGAAACAAATAAGACATTTTAAAATGTTAAATCATTAATTTCAATAGATATTCTCCCACAAACTTCAATATAAGTGTCATCACCTATCAGAATAGATGGCATAGAACATGGTTCTAAGGATGAGAACAAGTCTCATGAAGAAGCCATGTGATGTGAGGCACCAAAATCAATCACCCACATGGATGGCTGAGATGAAACTGAAACAAGGGCCTTGCCCTTAACTTTTCCCTTACTACTTTATTTTACCTTAGAAAACTCTTGTGTTGATGAGCTTGATTTGACTAAATTATGGACATTGATGTTGTTTTTATCAAGCAACTTTGTTAGATGAATAATATATTTCTTCATATATTTTGTTTCATCATGCCCAATTCTCTTATGACATACTCAAATGATTCATGATTTGTTGAGTCAACCACATAGAGTGCCTAAAGAGGAGGACTCATATGATACTTTTGGCTTAGTATCTAATTTTTTACCCTTTCATTGCTCTTGGTCCTTGTTTGTTTCTTATATTTATTAATTAAAGTCTTTGGTTTGTCATGACTCAACAAAGCATTGATTTGGAGGACTTCAATGTACACATTTAGATGAGCTTGTCTTGCTCCCTAGTTAATTCTTTGGAAAAATAATCTAAGAATGGCATACTCCATGTAGTTCTTAGGACACATTTTGTAGCATAAAAGGTGGAGACAAAAATTGAGTAGTCAGGACCTAACTTAGAAAGAATAGAGAGGATCGATTGTTCATTATTTTTCTCTATGCCACACAATTTTAATTTCAACCTAAGTGATTTAAGTTTGGTGAAAAAGTATTCTATAATGTTAAAACTTCTTAAACTCAAACTAATGAGCTCATTCTCTATCTCATGACCCCTCATTACATTCTGCTTCCCAAAGAGTTGTTTCAAGGTGTTTCAAATATCATGGGGTGATTTAGTAGATTTAATGTGAAAGAGTAAGTCAAAAGAAATAGACAAAAACAAAAGACCATATGTTTCATCACACATATTATACCACTTAATTTTATCTACACCAAGTTCTAGTTTAGTTTCCATATTCATGGTTATCTTGTGTAAACCTTTACTTCTTAGAAAAATTTGCACTTTAGAGTTCCAGTGATGATAATTGAATGGAGTGAGAAGTGGAACCAAATTGTGATCTATGATGTAGTGCAAGTAGAAACCAAATGAGTAATAAAGAAGTCAAGGCACAAAACAACCCCCCTAAAACTTTCAGAAAGAAGCCCCCCTAATTACAAAGATTTGGCACTTTATGTTTTAGTGTGTATACAATCAGAACTTTAGTGTGAATATAATTAGCATTTTATGTTTTAGTGTGTATACAATCACACTTTAGTTCATATACAATGGGCATCAAATTTTTTTCACAATAAATCCAATCAAATCTAAAGATATCATGTATGGCCAAAGATAGCCATAAACATGAGTATAGAGTTGATTCTTGAAGCTTCAACTCATGTAACAAGGATAGATTGTGTATAGTGTAAATAAGATACTACACAGTAGATCTACACTCAAATAAAATGAATTTTAGGTATATATCCACATAATAAAACACAAATATATAGTTGATGTTGTCAAAGTGCATGATTTGGTGTAGTATTCACCATCGTGCAATACACACAGTAATAAGATGACTATCCAAAGATGTCGAATATGTAATATAGTGTATTATTTACTATTGCACAACACACATAGAAACAAAGTGTTTGGCATAGAAATGAGTGAAATATTTGCATTAAATTCATAAATAACAATGCATGATCATAAAAAATAGATGTCAAACTCAGTTGATAATGCATCCAAAAATGAGCAATCTATGCAATCATTATATAAGTGATAGTGTAAAATAACAAAAATTAGACATCAAGCTTAGTTGAAAATGCATCCATGAGGAGAACAAGAGTGTGAAATTGTGAGTCAAGCAAAGAAGGATAAGAGAAATTTTATTTTGCTTATGAGGGGGTTTGACTACCTACCAAAACTAGACCTCACCATTTATCTTCATGAGATAGAATTAATGTTACAAAACAATTATCCATAACTCCTTAAAATATGATTTCCCACAATAATATTGTTTTAATAAAAAAAGTTAATTTTTGCAATTTTTTGAGTAGTACCACAGTCAGTAAAACTATGATAACTTTCCAAATTCTTAATAAATTTTCAAAATGATCCAAAAAGAGGAAATAAATGTTCATAGAACCTAGAGACATATTTGAGTGATTGTTTACTATTTCATCACAATCAGAAAAAGACCAATCATTTTTATCAAAAAAAAATATAGAATTGCAAAAAAAAACTTCTTGTAGATCTTTCCTCCTTATCAAGAAATGATTTAATCTTCTATCCAACCATCTGGAATGCTCCTTCCAAATATACAAAGGTTACTTATATATCCAATAAAGTTTAAATACTTGTAAATACTGATGAATTTCACCAATTAGAGAAGAAAGGATTGTAGATGATACACATAGATTTACAAGATTCTCTTTTACAATCTCAATTAGAATACAAAATTAAAAACTACTCAATATTTCAATAAATTAAAAAAAAATGGTGTTTGTTACCAAAAAAGAGATCTGATACCATGATGGAATTTTCCAAGATCCAATTGATAGAATAAAACACATGAACTACAAATGCAAAGCAAATAAAAGCAGAACTCCATTATTGAGACTAAAATCAATATAGAGTAGAATTATAATAATATTGCATTCATGACTCATTAAAATTATCTTAGATGAGAGGTATATTTATAGGTACAATGGAGGCATAGAGATAATACATTTGGCAATGTGAACAGAAGACAATTGCCAAATGGTTTGTGTGTTCTATGTGTAATATATCAATATTGGTGGGTAAATTTCAAGGATATACTCACCCATAAATTTAAATAAAATTTTCACATGTGCATGTGCACATTAATTACCTCATTATGAAACCTATGTGACCTCAATATTACACTTTAGCAAGATAAATACATGCGTAGGAATAATCCATAATAACAAATACACAAAAAATAATATCCTACACCAATAGAACATAACCTTAAGACTACTAATTGCCTCTTTCAAAGGGTAATCCATTCACTTGTATTAGTCCTTACTACCCAACTCCATCACCACCTAAGATGAATTGGGCAATATATTCTTCAACCAATTCAACAAGAAGGGAGATCGGTCATCTTTCTTGTAATAGTTAATCACTATTAAAATATCCCTATAAGAGGTTATCATCAATTTTAATACTAGGTTTGATAAGACCTAACAAAGAATCTTGGTAGTAGCTCAACCACCCATAGGAATGGCAATTAGCTTTTACCTTAAATCCTTTAACTCAGACATAGTTGTTATGATTCAATCCCTTAGAGGCTAGACATTATTGGATATATATGAATTAGCTGTCAAAGTGGATAATAATTTGATAGATGTTGGGAAACTCTCCCCACAACCATCAATGCCCATGTTCCTAGAACTACTAATGTCATCACAAGAGGAATCCCCAAGTACCTCACAAGCATCTCCTTCTATGTATGTATATCTTGCTACTCAAATAAGCAAGTTTACTTCATCCATGCTAGCTATAAAGATGAATGACAGGCAAATCATCCTATAAAACTTCTCAAATGAGATCATAAACCTCAAGAGGTAGAAAGTTATTCCCCTGAAGCCCCTTTCCAAAATTACCAAGGTAAAATAATGTCATATCAAAATAACAAGTTCCATGGAGGGTAGAGGTCAAATCACCAGATGTAACCAATAAATCAAATTATCCTCATTCTTGATCCTTTGTAAATGGTCGTACCAAAATCATAGAGATAATTGGTCATTGGCTAAAATAACTTTTTGGATGAATCCAATTCGTGGTGCTTTTTGTGTATGATGCACATACACCTTGAAATTTCCCAAGAGGTAATCTACAACAAAAGGTTATCGAGTAACGAAGATAAGGGAGTGTACTTGATTCATCTCCTTATGAATATCAGTCCTTAAGCATTGAAAATGTTGTCCTAATGTCTCAAATATAAGGAATGTGCTTGGACTAAGAAGAGGATATAGCCTTACAACATGAACTTTTTTATTGGGTGGAAGGTGAAGATGTAGTTTATGTAAATGAGATCCCCATGTTGAAATCCACACAAGTCCAATCAGAGTACTACACTTGATCCAAGAAGAAACCAACCGAGATCTAATAGGTTTTCCCAAGGCCTAAAGTGACTTTTAAAAAAAATTAGGTCCCCAACCATCACCCCTATCATATCAAAAGTGGGGTGAAATAGCACAGAATAGGATAAAGGACCTCAAAGTTTGACCTTAAGACATTAAATGTGGTGGAGCAGTTGAAGAAGGCCCTAGCCAATGTTTCTCTCTAGGATATCTTGTCTATCCCCAAGAAGAAATCTCTTCTATGAGAGGTGTTAGAAGACTAAGAGAAGACTATGCAAGTTAACTCAACTATGGAGCTAGCATAAACCAAGGGAAGAGAAGCCAGTAGAAATGTATAGCCCCATGCCCTATCTACATTCATCAACTCCAAATTAGGGGTAAGTAAAACAAAACCCACCTCATTTTATTTAACCCTCATTATGGGTAATAAGTTTTAACACAATTCTATAATGGATTCTAATGTTAGCACCATAGTGATGCCCAAACAAAGTATGGATGCACTACAACTTCAATATGAGCCTTTAGATAAATGGGTAATGTAGTTAGATAGGAAGAAAGTTTAAAACATATGTGTTATCAAGGCTCTTCCCCTAACCTTGTATTCTTTTCCTAGTATTATAGTCCCCCAAGAAGTTATGGTAATAGGCATTCCTCTAGTCTTTGGGTTATGTTTGTCAAGAGATTTAATCACCAAGATAGGCAAATACTTATCTTTAGATTGGTCTCACTTTATCTTGAGGACCAAATGTGGCTCAAAAATGAAGGTTTTATCCAAGCCATTACATCTAAAGCACACAAATAATGATGTTATGATGAATTTTGAAGCAACACATAATTATTTCTCTAAGAAAGAGATGTATTACATAGAAATTCTCTAAGGAGTGGTGAACAATAGGATCCCAGAGGATGAGGTACTAATGAATTATTTCATAAAGAATGATCCATTTTAAAAAAAATTATGCCATAAACCTTAGAACTTTTTTAATCCATGATGGATATCAAGACATCCCCAAAGTCATGAAGAAAAGAGAGGATCAGAGCAAGGATCCTAAAAATGAGTCTAGTTTTTGGACTCTACATTTTGATGGTGTGAAATGCAAAATTAGCTTTAGATTTGGTATTCAATTGGTGTCTTTGTCTAGAAAAGATACCCTTAGGGTCTTATATTTCTATTTTATCTACATGAATAATGAATCCAAGTATGAAGCCTTGGTCCATAGCCTCAGCCTTGTCAAGTACATGGGTGTGAAGTAGTTAAAGGTGTTTAGAGACTCTAAACTAGTAGTAAAGCAAGTAAGAGGAATCATAGCCACAAATAATATCTACATGAGGTATTACCACCATCAAATATGGGATTTAATAAAAGAATTTAAATCATTTAATATCCAAACTATTCTTAGGTCTTGAATGTAGAGGCAAATAAAATGGTATTAATTGGCTCCTAGTTTGATTTGGTAATTGATTTTTTGACCAATGAATAGGTAGTATGAGTTATTATCATATTCATTATTCTAAATAATGATCAAAACTAATAGGTATTTGAGAGTGATGCCTAAATTGTCATTATTCTTTAATATTCATGTGATTTTATAGAGTAGTTACATCCAAAGATTGAAGAAGCCTACAGAGATCAAATCATACAACTAAAGTCCAATAAACTACCAAAGCGATTGATCACTCTAGAGAATCTATTTGATTTTGATGATGCAAGGAATGACAAAAGGAAGTTTATCACCAACAAAAGTGACTATTTTAAGCTTGATGTGGGAGATGGAAGAAAATTAAAGGTGGGGAAAGAGGTTTCCCAAGAGGATAAGGATCGATTGGTGTCCTTATGTAATATTTATGGAGTTATGGCCTGGACCTATGATGACCTAAAGGGATATGACTGTGAGGTGATCTAGCACACCATAGATATAATCGAAGGAGCCAAGCTAGTCTATCAAAAGTAGAGACCAATAAACCCAAAAATCAAGTCTCTCGTGGCTCAATAATTAAGTAAATTAATCAATTTAAGGATTATATACCCAATCAAGCATTCCACTTGGGTATCCAATCTATTTTTGATAAGGAATAAAAATGGGGAAATTAGACTATGCATAGACTTAATAGACTTGAATAAAGTATCTCTAAAAGATCATTATTCCCTTCCTTTAATGGAATAGATCCTCTAAATAGTAATGGGTAAATAAATGTTCTTTATTGTCAATGAGTTCTTAGGTTATAGCTAGTTATGGGTTAATGAAGAGGATCAACATAAAACCACTTTCACTACTAAGTGGGGAACCTTTGCATATATAAAAATGCCTTTTAGACTCTCTAATACAAGGTATAATTTATAACGAGCCATGGATATATATTTTCAAATCCTAATTAACAAAATCATCCTCATCTATCTAGATGATCTTACAATGTTCTCTAAAAACAAAATACCATTTTGATCATTTGGAGAAGATTTTTCAAAGGTGTCAAGATTTTGGGGTATCCCTCAACCCTAAGAAATGCATCTTAGGCATCTCGCAAGGCAAGCTACTAGGATATGTGTATCTAAAGAAGGCATCTCTATTGATCCAGATAGAGTGAAGCCCATTAGGGACATAACCTTACCAGTTAACAAAAAGGGAGTCCAATCTTTCCTAGGGAAGATCAACTTCATTAGTCAATTCATATCTAGCTTCATGGGGCTGGTAAGCCCAATTACATTAATGTTGAAGAATGACAAAGATTTCAAATGGACTTTTGGAAGAAGAATAATGTTTGACAAAATTAAGGAGGCAATATCCACTACTCTCATGTTAGTCAATCCCAACTTCTCTAAAGATGTCATATGTGTTTATGGTAGTGAATATAACTTGGCAGTCGTGTTAACTTAGAAAGAAGATGAAGGGAAAGGTGAGGATCCTATTATGTTATATTCATTAAACATATGTGGATATGAGACTAAGTATAAATTCATTAAGAATTAGGATTTTTCCATTATTAAAGTTCTCAAGAAATTCAAACACCTAGTGGCAAGAAGAAAAGTAATGATATATGTGGCGCATTCTAATATTAGAGAATACATCATGGAGGGAAAAATAATAGATAAGCAATCCAATTGTATAAATAATATCTTGGAATATGATGTCAAATTTAGACTGACCAAGTTGATCTGAGGGAGAGGAATTTACAAATATTTGGCCCAAAGCATGGACATTGAGCAAGATACACCAAAAATAGTTTTAGTGAGTCAATATGAAATTATTAGGTCTTGGGTTGTTGATAGAATCCACTTTATGGAAACTATCTAATATCTATATTTCCTCCCCATGTATAAAAGGAGATTTTATAGGTTGTAAGGAGTTAGTTATACACTGGTCCAGGGAGTCCTTTTCAAAAGGATCTTCAACGGGGTACTACTCAGATGTGTTGACAACCAACAAGCTAGAAAAATACTACAAGATATGAATTTTAACCCTTTGGGTGGGAATTTATTGGAAAAAAAACTATAATTAAAATCATGCATGCTAGATACTACTAGCTGACCTTTTTTCTAGATTACTATCAGGTGGTGAAAATGTCGGCAATGGCAGTTTTTTGTAGGCAAACGAAAGAATTCAACCATGCCAATGAACCCAATTGTAACTAATGAACCCTTCACATAGTGGGGCTTGGATTTAATTGGGATGATCAATGCCATGTCTATCATAGGCCATAATTGGATACTTATGGCCATAGACTACTTCAAAACATGTACTAAAGCAACTCCTTTTAAAGAAGCAACTAAAATTATGATCCTATACTTCCTATAAGAATTGGTAACGAGATTTGGCCCTCATAAAAAAATAATATCCAATAATTTAAAGGCCTTAGTTCATATTTTTTGGAATTTTCACTCAAAAATGGCATTTTCCTTAAGACTTTATCTAACTACTACTTGTAATGGAATGGGTTCGCTGAATCGGCCAACAAGGACCTCATAAGGTTAATTAAGGGAATGGGTGCTAATTAACATAGGGAGTGGCATAAACATCTAGAAAAAACCCTATGGTTCAATTGAATCACTCCTTAGAAGATTCTATAAACATCCCTGTATGAATTAGTATATGGGAAAGAAGTGGTCATACCCATTTTGATGGAGATTCCCACTTTACAATTGTTAAAAGCCTCTAAAATAGCATAAAATGAAGCAATGGAGGTCAGGTTAGTGTAATTTCTCAATCTTGAGGAAGCAAGAGAAAAATATATTGGTACTGTGATCAGATGATAGGATGTGGTTAAGAGGTGGTTCGATAAAAGGGCATCTGACCCAAGCTTTAAGCTAGGAGACTTGATTCTAAAATATGAAGAAAGGGTTACAAAGCTGAGTCAACATGCAAAGTTCAATTCCCTATGGAGAGGACCATTTTGCATTATTGACAATAGGTAGGGACATGAATTTGAGTTAGAATATGAATAAGGTAATTCTTTAGATATTTAAGTTAACAAAATCTACTTGAAGCACTGTAACTGATTAATTAGCTTTATTTTTTACATAGTTAGTTTCCCTTTTCATTGTTTTTGCTCTCCACTAATAGTTGTCATTGGCATAACTCATTTTTTTCCCATCACCAAGTGTCCATGCCTTAACTTCCCCCATTTATAATCTTTTGATAGATGGTTATCTACCCCACTACCCTTGCAATTAATTTTCACGTGCCCTTAATTACATGATATTTTGTAAGGATCACCACAAATATTTTCCTTAAGCATGTGTGCCACCCTTCTCATTTATGGATGCCAAACTCAAAAATTATGCATGATGATTATACTAAGAGTGTTAGCTTATAAATACCTCTCTCTTGATCAAATAAAACATTCAAACATCTTGAGTTTTTGAGAGCACTAAGCTGAGCAGAGAGTCTTTAGCGAGGAGTTGCATGTATAATTGTGACTAGAAGCCAATATCTAGTGTTTCCCCAAATTAAAGAGAGTATTATCTTTGGATAATTATAATAAAGAACCTTTTGGGTCCTTTTTTGGTGGTAGACATCCTAGAAAATAAATATCTCATGGTCTAGGTGGTCATGGAGAGCTTCCTCCTTAATTTACAAGGAATGAATCATATGCTTCCACCCCTACACAGCATAAACCCATAATACCAAATGTTAAAAGTGTCACCAAAGCACATTTTAGAGACTCCAAACTATTATTTGACCTCATATATGTGATCTTTGATCCAAAATTGAAGAATAAAATGAAGAACCTAAGGGAAGGTGCCCATGCCCACTTGCTCTCAAAAGTTTAAAACAATGACTTTGAGTCATTTGGATTTAGAATATAGAGATATACCCTAGAAAAATATATGTTTCATCTCATGCACCCATGCTCAAATCTTCTTGCTCTATATGAAAAAAGGTGTAACACCAACACTAGCATCATCACAAGCCACCACCTGAATGTGGAGATCAATGTCAAAGAATTAAGGGAGTTATTCTAGCTTCTAATGACCCTAGCACAGACATCTATGATTTTGTGAGATTGTAGACTATATGGGAAACTTGTGCCTAGAATCTAAATCTCTTAAACTCATATCTCCACAATATCTACATAGAAGTGCCACTTTTGTCCATCACTCTCTCAAGCTTTATGGTGCAAGACCGAACGATGCCCTCTCTATGCTAGCATTCATATTTGAACTAGACTCAGACACCCATGTCTATGATTTCTAGTTAGTTTAAATCTTCCACTTAAATATGGTGAGTAGGGAGAAGGCCTAAAAAATGGACTTCACCGATACCATCATTGATTCCATTCATAGTTAGTTGGAGTATTTTATGGCCTAGAATACCTTCATATATTCCTCTTTCCTTCTCCACATGGTCCTTTACCAAAGTACCAGGTTATTTTTGCCATACTTTATCATCAACTCAAAATATATGGGAATATATCCCTATACAGTGATCCCCATCTTCACGTAGACCCACATCCTTTCAACCATGTAAGATTACCATGAGTTTGCAGAGTGTTTCCTATCCCTGATCCTAATTGACCTTAGTCAAGAAGCCATTACCTTATAAATGATAGTCCACCAAAGAGCATGGATCTTTAGCTTAAAAATCCATGTGACTGGTTCTTTAGATCCCACTTCACCTTCATCAGAGTCTATGGATTTAAGGAGGAGCCATTTCAGCTCCCTTGCATACTCACAGATAGGACCTTAGCCCTGAAGCTGGCCCACTAGCTTGATGTGGTGGATTCATTATATGATGCATGCCAAAACAATAGGGACCAATATGATGTCCCCTTTTTAAGAGGGGGAATTATATTTATGAGGAGATCGTAGGAGTGTCTGCTTATGCTCAAATTGGTATATCTCATCCTAGATCAAATTAATGATTAATGAAGTTATGACCTGGTCGATCACATAGTCATTTTAAATACCATCACCCCATTTATTCATGAGCCCTAGCTATAATTTGAAGATTGAAAGTCACTAATGGAAGATGACATTAAAAACTATGTTCATCTATCAAAGATCCCCTCAAACACTCATTAATCTTGAGAGTCTTTCCATAAACCATCCTAGGATTTTGATCTACAAATCTCATGACCAAGGATATAAGAGTGCAACTCATCTAGAGGGGCTAGAGTAAGGAAAAAATGCAATTATATTGGAAGTATAGGTAGGAAATCTAACAGAGGGAGCACAATTTTGAGGAGTTGGATACTAATGATTAATTTGAAAATATTTGGGATGACTATCATAAGGAGGATGCTTGAATGGAAGAAGAGATTTTGGTAGAAGAAGAAGAGGATGCCCCATCAAGGAAAGAGGAGGAATTTTTCATGATTCATACGTCTGTATCCTGTCCCCTTCCTCTATATGCAACTCCTGAATAGTAGGATTAGGCCACTCTAGAATAACCTAGAGTGGGGGTATCTTGGCCTGGCTCAGAGGTGCAAGTTTATAGCTCTCCTCCTAATCCCAAGTAGAAAAAGGTAGATTTTACACACCCTCTCCTTTATACTTCCTCTTTATTCTTTACCTCTTCTTTGACTTCTACCATTTCTACCTTAGTCACCACTCAACCATTCACCACACTTATGCCACTTTGAAATCCTCCACCTTCATCCATCACAAGTACATCCATTATGGTGAAATCACCCACCATCCCTCTTCATGGCCTCCTACCCTTATCACCTTCCACATTGGCCATTCACCCACTCATCCTTGAGGGAACAACATCTATTGATTTGTATCACCAAGTGACCATTCCATTTGGATTACCACAGGGATACCCCTTCATAAGGGAAATAATTCAATCATAGGAATAGTCCCACTAGTAGTTGGAGACTAAAAAGAAATCCCAAGAAGCTTAGGTAGAAAAAAGAAGAGGAAAAGTGTCCAAAGCCCTGATGACACCACATATGTGATCATTATTTGACCCCACATAGTAATCTTTGATGATTATGCACATGGTGTTGATAGTAATCAAGCCCTAAGAGTAGATTTATCTTGGGGATTACTCAATCCATGCCATCAGCCTAAACCTTAGCCAAGTGAGGCCACATGACAAGGTTGAACTCATGGAAGATACCCATAATTCTATAACAATGGACTACCTCAAGGTTGGATATCAATTGGAGAAGAAGGAACAATAACTCATAAGAGTTAAGGCCACTATCAACCACCTAAATGTAGAGGCCAAGGCCAAAGACACAGAACTCATGAAGATGAGATCTAACTTACAGAGCCACATCACCTTTGAGATCTTTCAATTGGAAGCTAACCAAAGAGCCTAATTATAAATCGAAGTAGAAAAGCTAAAGGTCAAAGTAGATGGCCTAGAAAGGGGAAAAAGGCCATAGAGAATAATCTATAGGAAAAATAAATAGATCTCACATAGACTCATAAGAGTCTCTTAGACTCTACAAGCACGCATCAATAGATGTAGTAGAAAATATAGCAAGATTCATGGGCCAAAGACTAGGAAATCTATAAGTTGATGAATGACCTCACCACCCACTCCCAAACCATAGGTATCATCCCAAGGATCCAACAACTATACATTTCATATTGGGAGAGGATAAATAAGGTGGCCTCAAAAATTGAAGCTATTAATTGGGTTCATTGCAAACTCATAGAGGTTAAGCACACAAGTGAATGCATCTATAGATTATGTCCTCACCTTCATATCCCCTATGCTCTAATATTTATATCTCTTAATCTAGAAGTTATATATCACAATAGATGAGATGTTTTAGGTACCAAGTGTGGCTGATAGAAGGCATGAGATGGTCAAATTCAATGAATTATTGAGTTATAACAAGGCTGCATCAAAATACAAGGTACTTTTGAATGCCTTAGAATAAGTGGTTTAGGACATGAAGGGACACATTGAAAAATTAGTCTAGTTAGGACTCCCCTCCTTATTCCTTAAATATAACACAATCCTTTTAGAGGATAAGATAAAAGAGCTACTGGTCATGAAGTAGAATGACCAAACTATCTTTGTGGCCCTAGGTTAAGCACCAAACATCTCTAAAGTATCTCGAGAATATTCTACAGCCTTTTACCCAACTCAAATTTTAGATGTGAGTAGTTGTACAAGGCCTAAGTAGCATCTCCTTCAAGGAGATAATTGATATAGATAGAGCATTCAAACCCTTGACAAAGAAATATTGGCATTCAAAAGTAGAGTGGATGCCTTTGAGAACTGCTCTTAAAAATTGATAAGTTTTATGGGCCTTGTTTTTTTGCAATTTTATTTCAACTGGTCTATAAAACTAGATTTTTTGGGTTCTTCCATCTGTAGGTGGATTCCCATATGAGTGACCAAGAATAGTGGATCAAATCCACATTTTTGAAGTTTTTTTGAAGTAGTTGGCTTTTCATTATGGGTGTACTTATAAATTTGGGTGAATTGGGTTTCAACCTCCACTTTTCCCTAGGGTCCACTTTTTATTTTTTATTAAGTCTTGACTCCTTCCATTGGTGACATGTGGCACCCCTGCACTCATAATTTTCAAAATATTTCTCAACTTCTCCAAAATTAGTGTCGGCTCACCACATGGCATCATAACATTACTCAAGAGTGAAGGGAGTTCCTCTATAAGACAAAGGTGTACCATTGGTTATTTAAGTTAATGGGACCCATGTGGTAGATCTATCTCTAAAAGGTATTCCCTTGTGCCATGTGTCATCATGGTGCTTATCTAAGACAAGGTTCCTTCTATCAAATCTTTGATCTATACCATTAGCCAAGGAAAGTGAACCCTATTACTAGTAAGAATTCTAGAAGTAGTTCAGAGAAATACCTGCATCACTACAGTACTTCCTCTGAGCATCGAGGGAATCATGAGGCATTAAATTTGTGCCATATTTGGGATTTTAGGACCATCTACACTTATGATTTGAATCTCCCCTTTTTAGTTGCAATAGCCTCATCATGAACGTGAGTGCCAAGTTCTAGGTGTCGATTCCTTTTGTCTTAAAAAGGCCATCATGCCTATATATTCAGGGCTACTTTATTTAATAGGGATTTGGCTAGTAGTAGATAATAGTTGGTGGTTTTCATGAATGTCACTAAATAATATCCATTGTAATAGTTTTATTTTTTGAATAGAAATAGCAATAGTTATCATTTTTTCATTTTAAGACCTTAGCAAGTGCCCCTCATAAGAAGGATTGAATAGTCTATACTGTGCCTTCGAGCCTTTATATTTTGTTCTCTACCAAACAATGAAGAGGAGGTAGTATTAAGATTTAAATTTTTTGGAATAAATTGATGTATGTTTTTTCTATTCCTTGCTTCTATAGTGTTGGCTTTTGTTTATATTACAAACTTTAAATAATGCATATGCTCTTTTAAAATTATCTGTAATGTTTTAAAGGGTCCAAACTATATTAGGAGTGGGTACAATAAGTATTATGGTGCATCACCTTATATATTTTTATTTGAATTTGAATTTCCTTCTTCCCCTTTTCCTCCCAAATTATTCAAAGAGCTGGCATCTAAATTCCTAGAGATCGCTTCACAGATAGCAATTTTGGTCCCACATCTGTAAAGATTCCCATAGGGGTTGTTTGTTGAGAATGAAAATTTTAGGCATCAAAAATACCCTAAATGGATTATTACATAACCTTATAGGTACAATATCATGTAGGTCAAAGTGTAAAAATTAACATGGAGATAAGAAAATACATTTAGGATGCCAAAAATTATTCTTCACATTAATTTTAGCATGCACTAAATGTCCAAACCTTCATGATGTTATGTCAATAAAGCCTTCAACACTTATAGACAACTTAAATCACTATAGAATTCAAAACATAATTACAAATATGCATCTTGTATCTTCATACATGGATAAACAATTTTGTGTATTTCATGAAGAAATTCTAGGAAAAAAAACTCCACAGCAAAGACTACTGTATAGGTAAAACATTATCAAAGTGTATTTAATTTATTTGAATACATACAATGTTTTATTAAATAAATAATTATAATATATTTTTTTTAATAAAATTATGAGTGCCAACATCTAGACGCTACCCATATCCATAGATTTTTGTGGCTTGATAATACCCCCAACATGGACACATTAAATTGGCACTCTTGAAGTGTACATTGAAAAATATTTCTTTGATTAATATGTAATAATGTATAACCCAATATAAAGTGATGAAATTAATAATATGGTCCACCACTTGAATCTTGATTATCCATGTTTACTACAAGTTAACAAATATATTTATTTAATCCTATAAATTATTATGAAGAACTAGTAGATCAAGTTCAATGCCACGCCAAATGCAATAAAGATACATGCTTAAGAATAAAAGGTGCTACCCTAAATATCACTATAAATCCCCATGGCCATTGAAAAGTATGTTAAGAATGTTTATTAATGAGGGCAAAAAACATATAATCCATTTCAAAATGATGATATGTTAAACATCGACAACCCAAGCATGCTTATGATTTAGTACATAATTGTTAATTATTTGCTAGTTATTTCATGTTATGATAAGTTTAAGTATATATCAAAGTATGCATCAAAGGAAAATATAAAATATAAAATTTATCACCACATGTGAACTAGGATATCAAATACTCTATACATTGAAACCCTTGTTGTACTTGCATGTAACTAGTTTCTAACATAAAATTTTATAGATCCTGACATAAGTGCACAAAATATACACCACATGCTAAAAAATTTGCCCCTATCAGTATGTAGCCACATATTTTTTACATTATTTATTGGCAAATGGGTGTTTAAGCATGTCTCATGAAATGAAACATAAGAAAGTTCAACACCCTCCATTATTGATGAATATATGAAACAGTCTTAGTTTTTAGAAACAATTACACTTATTAAAGCCATAAAAAAATGGTTTTTTAATAGTATAAGTAAAATAGATCAATGGAAAGGAAGGAAGGATAAATCATTTTTTTGTGTCTTTCTATGTTTCTCTATTATTCCTTGTGTTAACTCATCTTCATAAAAAATATTTGTTTCAACAAGCTTCCATTGTAAAAACCATTTCAATAGAAACCTATGTAGCCAAGGATAGATTACTAGACATTGTGAAGAAATATAAACTTCCTACCATGCATGGCATATTGAACATACATTTACAGAGGTTGAAAATAATTATGAAATAGACAGTTTGATAATGACACATAAGAAGGTAGGAAAATTAAAATAGAGATGGACCTGAGTGGGAAAAACTCTCCCATAAACACCAAATAAAGATGATTATCTGAGGTACAATAGGTAAAAGGAATTCATACTTAATTTATAGCATCAAGCATGCACTACATGTCCTTAGAAACAGATCTTCTTCTATATCTAACTAGTTTCACAGTATTCAATATCAATGTATTAACTATGCATTCTACCCTCTAAATTCCTAATTAGCTAATGAAGCCTCTAGAGGTACAAGCATTAAAAATATTCCAAGAAGAAATGAGACATATATAATACATTCTCATTGATGAGATGAGCTTTATAGGTGAAAAAATCTCAATAATATAAATATGTGATTATGTGAGGCATCCCTTCACTCTAACAACAAATATTTTAGTAGGTGTTTGATTGTACTTGTTGGTGACTTAGGAAAACTTCCCCCTATAATGGACATACCAATATATTCTAGGAAATCAGTTGGCCATACAATTTTGCTCACAATTGACATGATTACAACAATAGGCACAATCTTTCACTAGGAAGGCTACAATGTTGCCCAAGTATCACTTAGAAACTTATTACGTAACATCATAAATGCAAAGCCAAAAAATGAGGACTGAACCTTTCCCATCTTGATAACTAACTCCTCCATATTTCCAATTTAACAACTAATTTTAAAAAAATTGACCCATGTATATGTTAAATATAATTAACAACATTACACAATAAATAAATGTTATTTTTTAAACATTCTAATTGTATTGATAAAGCAAATCAGACCAGATAACATCCTCCACCAAACTTGAATGACACTCAATTAGAGAGTAGTGTTTTTGTACAAAGGACCCAAAATCATGTTGATATCATTGTAGGATAAATTTCTCACATTGTGTATAATGCATTCTCAAAACCACCCTTTTTCCACATATGTAGTTACTAACTTTCAAAACTACTATGGTCCCCCATGGGATTCAAATAACCCTACACATTTATCAATTCCTCTTTTCAATCAAGGAATTTGTCAATAAATGCTACTAAAAATGGCATGGGAACTAATGATACATAAATCACAAGGCATGATATTATATAAAATATTAATAAATATTGGAGACAATAGTCTACAAGGCTTAACATTTACTATGGTATTACAAGTATCATCACTCTCAAACCTACATATCTGCCATGTATTTTCTTTCGACCGATATGCAAAAATAGAAGACAATAAATATGTAAATAGTAGAAAAGAAGAAACCAAAGTTTGTTCAAAACCTCTTCTACTACATATTTAATTAAAAAATATATTTTTATCTTATAGAACTTTGCTTAGAATTGAAAGGCATGATGAAATGTTGGCTAGGGATTTTGCAATGGGCTAGAAATAGTGCCATGTTATCTTTAAGGGAAGTCAAAGCGGAAGTCATGAAAGAGATCATCAGGGATGTCATGGGTATGCCTTGTGAATGCATTGAGGCCTTAAAAGACAAGAGGCAAAAATAGGAGCTCATGTAGGCTTTCTTTGAGACTGATGCCATATTCCAAACAAATAAGAAAGGATTTCCGAAGGCTTATTTTTCAAGGAGATGTCCGGATATCTTGTTACAGGTAATGTGCTACTTGACTTTGGAAGGAAAGTTCACTCATATATTTTTACACCATTTCTTATTGATAAACCATTTTAAAGGGCTTTGGATTAGTTTATTTTAATATCTCCTCATTTCACTAAAATCTTCAGTCCTATCCTTCCAACAAAAACCCATTGCAGACATAATCCATCAAGGACTAATCCTCCTACTCACTAAAAGAGTGACCCCCGTGAGGAACTAAGAAATCAAAACTGTTTATAGTAGTAAAGAGAAGAACTATGATAAGGATAAATTATATGAGGGAAAAAAGGATGAGGCTTCTTCTTCCCTACACCCTATTTACCCATGGGAGTTCAAGAAGGACAAAAGGAAATCTAGAGACTCTTTTCCCTTAGAAAAGAGCATGAATAAGAAGGTCAATAAAAGTCTCTAGTTCCCCTAGGGCATCAAAAACTTTAACTTTAAAATCCATGAATTAAAATTTTTAGAATTATGGAAGAGGGATGATGATTTAGCTCAACTTTTGGAGGAATACAAGCATAAGTTGGCATATTTCCATGACAAACTACAAAAAATGGGCAAGCAACTAGTGTCACTAATGGAAAAATGGAACAATTTCAAGCAGGAAGTGGATGGGTTGAGGGAAGGGATGGGGGAACCAAAAATGGCATAAGGAAGCAAAATAAAGCTGGAGGGAACCCTAAACATAAAAGGGAAATAAATTCTCACCATCACCCAGAGGAGTTACAACACCAAGAAAGGAAAAGTGATCGTAGAGAAGGACAAAGGCTTGACTGAACACAAAAGAAACATGGTGAAAGGCCATGAAACTCAAACTAGAGGAATAATAAGCAATAGTGCAAAGAAAAATATAGGTGGTAGCAGGAAAGAGACCCACTCTAAGAAAAGATAAGTGTCTTTATGTTTCGGTCTTATTTTTTTATTCCTATTTTATTGAAACTTTACTAATTGTTTACGTTTGATAGACCAAATTGGCCTAGTTACTTCTTATTTGATCTTTATTTATTTTATACCGAGCTATGATTTTTAGATCCCTATAAATCCTGAGTTTAACCTATCAAATAAAAATAAATAAAAAATGAATACTTTCATTTCAATTTAATGTTATTTGTTGGAAACATGATATTATAATTTAGCACATAAGGTGACACAATATAACTACTTTGTCTTCAATTACTTTATGACTTTGATCTATTTTTTGAATGATATGAAATATTATTATAAAGGGAATAAAATCATTCATTTTTCAAATAGTTTAAGAAGCTATCATAAGTATTTTTCCCCCTTTTAATAAGTTTACTCTTGCTATTTTAATTTTCCTATTTCATTCTTTCTAATTAATATGTATATATTTTTAAAATAGTATATTATATTTTTTACCCATTTATTTATACATTTAAATATATTAAATATCATTGATTTATATAATAATGTTGGTTTTAAAATTTTCTTATTTTTTTCTTAATAGTATGGATCCATTGAAAAATTATAATGCATTGATTACTATATTCAATATATTGTCTATTGATTTTATTATTGGCCCTTTAAATGACACCAATATTTTTTTGAGATATTTTAAACTATTACAATAAACAATAATGATCTTTTTATGAATCCACCCTAATGTAATCGGTACAAATCTTACTCTTTTTTCACCCACCTCCCTGATGCTCAAAGATCCACAAGTTTAGTGTCACTCATTCTTACGACAATAGATGCACATCTTTCTTTGATTTTTCAAATTTAATTTCTTACAAGTATTGTGTTCATTGTATGTGCTAATATTTTTGGATTGGAATTAACAAATATTTTACATGCACATGTTTTTGAATACAAAGAGATTTATGTCATACATTATCTTATATATAAAATCCATACAACATATTTTGAGCTTGAAGGTCTCATATTACTTATAATTCCCTACAAATATTTTATGTTAAATGTGTAATTTATTTACTATACATGTGAAATTTTAAAATTGTATCTAAATAATCACTATTTTATTTATGAAGCTACACATTTTTTATGCTTATATTACATTTAAACATAACATATACATATAAATTTGTCAAAATTATATGTATAAATTTTTATTTTTGTTATTTAATATTTTGTATATTAATAAACAATATTAAAAAATTCATTTTTTACCTTGACCATTTAAAAATTATAGTCATTTTATTCATGGTAAGGGAAGAAAATAGACAAATATAACATAGATTAATATATCGTCAATTACGTTTTTACATTCTATTATTAGTGCTTGCCATTGGCACAGTACTATTTGTTGACCAAATTTGACCTACAAGTCAAATTGGGGCACCCCTAGGTAAAAAATTGATTTTATATGTTTTAGGGGTCTAATAAATATGTCACAAGGTGTTTTATAGGTCAATTAATGTCATTTAATGTTATACTAGCCTTGGTCCTTAGTCATTTTAGTCTTTTTAGTCATTTTGAGGTCAAAAAAGGGGCATTTAATGAGTTATACAAATTCTTTTGGAATTTTTAAGGATCCAAAATGTTATGTCACATTACATGTATCCTCAAATGTCTTAATAAACTATTGATAACTAAAAGTGGTAGGTGATTCAGAAGAAAGACCAATTTTCTTGGGAAAAAAGGTGAGTTTGGCACTTGTATGGCCCATGGGGAAGTTTTCCACATGGGATAAGATCATATAATGTCCCTTAATCTTCCTCAAGCTCATTTATATGTTTTAAATTCTCTAAAAGTGTCATTTTTGTCCCAAAACTGTTCTGCTCATTTTTCACCCTTCTAGGCACACATAACCAGTCTTCAAGTTTGTACTTGGTATAGATAAAAATGAAGGTTATAGATAAAAAACCTTGGGGAGGTTAAATTAAACTCATATACCTTCATTTATATTACATTATTTTTAATAATTATGGCTTTTACTTCATGAACCATCTTCTTGAAGTTGACTATGTTTTTCTACCTGCTAATTTGTGTACCCTACAGGTTTTGCCTTGGTTTGATAAATTCCTTATGAAATAGTTATTAAATTTGATTAAAAATTATTCGGTATTCCTTATCTAATATCATTTTTCTTGTTTTAGTTTTTTAATGTGTTTGGATATGCAAACCATCTCATGTTGCAAGAGGATACACCATTTTGTGTTACATGTAATTTTTCACCATTTTCAAGAAATTCAGGCTTGATCATGGTTTTAGAGGATGGATATGAGTTAATTATTATGTTTTAAATTTCCTCTTATTTCCTTACCTTTACAATCTCATATTTTAAGGCATGTTCCTTGAAGGTGTAGTCATAAAACATCATGTAGCTAGTTGACTTAAAGACTATCATACATAGTCAGTTTGGAGTTATGAATGGTTATAAATCACATACATGGAGCCATATGGAGTTTGAAATTTTTGATACATCTCTTTGAAACATATACAAAGGATTAAAATTCCATATGGTATAGGAAAAGGGGTTTGTTGAAGTCATGAAACATTTATACATAGTCTACCATTAGTGAGCATATACAAGTGCTTAGAAGAGAATTTCACATTGAGTAGGGTATGTTGACATTTGTTTCAGAAACTTTTATATATTATAAGTACATTTTTAAGCATTGGAATTAATTTAGAATCCATTGGTGGTCAAGGCAATGCATACTTCCCAAGTTGAGTTCACTGACTGTACATGGAATGCAACCACCTATAGGTGGGATCACATAAATGTAAAGGTACCTAAATGGAAAAAAAAGATCATGGTGAGTCTTTTTTGGAGTTATAAAATGTATGTTTGAGCATGGTAGAATTAATTTGAGGTGTCAAGTTAGAAATTTGAAATGGAGAAACCTTCAAAACATGAGAAGATAGGTTCAGGCCCACTTTCCCTAAACTCTAAAAATAAAGGTCTAACCCCTTTTTGTCAAGATCATATAATACATATATCAAAGGTTTGATGCATCCTATTATTCTCATTTTGTAGTCTCTATCAAGGATAATAACTTTGAAAAGTTTGGGGTCAGGAGACTTAGTGAAAGTCAATTTTTATAAGGTTTAAATATGCCCCTAAAACCACTAAAATCAAACAATAATATCTACAGGTTTGAACCCTTAAGTGGCCATTGGTATACTAAAGATAAAACAAGGCATATTATTATGTTTGTATGGCCTCATGGATTGAAAATAATACCAAATGTACATGAATATCATTAAACTGATGTGGATATGTATTATTTCAAGTCTCATTTGCACCTACAGGCTTTCCATCAAGAAAATACTCACCTACAGTAAGATAAATAGTAGGTTAGGAATGGTTTTTAGGTGATGTTATATATGAGTGTTTTCATGGTAAAAAGTCTTAGATGGTGATAAGTAACCAAATTATGTTTAAGGGTTAACTATAGAGATAAATATGTAGGATATGACCCCATCTTACACCTATAAGACCTCATTGTTCAAACACAGTTGACTCTTTTTGACTGTGTCAAATAGTGAGAAGTTTTGAGGTTCAAGGTGATGGAAAAGAATTAGGAAAATTGAAAAAGTGGGTCTAGGAACTTATCAATTTATCTTGGAATATCTAAAGGGGTCCTATGCACTATTTATAAGTCTAAACCAAGCACAATCACCTACAAGAATAAAAAGGTAGGGTTTCATAGTTAAGAGAGAAAGAACTCAGTTTGTGATCTCAAGGGACATGTAAAGGGTATAGACAAGTTTTAATGATGAAAAAAAACATATGAGAACCTTCATTTTAACCATGATGATCTTCATAATCTCCAAATAATGTAAAATAAGCTTACATAAATTCCTTAAGACCCTACAAGCACTTACAGCTATTGTAGATTATTATGACAAATAATGAACAAAAAAGTAGAGTTCTTGGTGTGAAGATGGCATGAACATAATAAAAATTTATTAAATTCATTTCCATATGTTATTTTTATGTATTAATAATGTTTTTAAACATGATGTCGGGGTCTAACTTTTGCAAAGAACACCCATAGGCAGGGTTAACGTACTAGTCATGCCTGACTGAGTAAGGAAGGGTTTTAAGGTGAAAGCATAGATTATGAGAGTTTAATAACATCATGAACGTCCTTATTATGGTTTAATTCACATTATTATACCTTCATGATGGATAAAAAAGCAAAATAAATACACTTACAAGTGCAAAACACAGTCCTCATGAAGAACCCTGCATAGTCTATCATATAAGGAGTTTGTCTTAGGTCTTTGAGGATTTGAGGGGTAAAATGACCTTATAAAGGTAAAAATATTGGTAAAAAATATATTTTAAACTAGGATTATATCATACAAATTTCATCTTTAGAGATGAAATAGGGGAAGTACCCTCTATTTTGTCTCAGACAGAGGGTACTACCCCTTATCTCAAAACTGGTAGCTTTCAGGAAATGATTCAAAAGGATTCTTAAAAAGTTGATAATACATTTAAAATTTTTATTTAGATATGTAACACACTTATATAATCATAATATACCATGCACATAAGGGAGAAACCTTACAGGGTGCTAAAAAACTCCAAGGTTGCAGTCAAGCCTAAAAGGCAAGGTTTAGATCTGGTGCCAAATGAGGAGGTCATTTTCACTTCTAATCCTATATATTATTTATATTATATTATAAAATTATTATGGTTTCATGATATAATTTTCTAAGACATTTATATGTAGATAAACCATCAAAAACTCATGTTGGGATTTAATGTGTAAACATGTCTACTAAGCATGGCTAGGCCTAGCATCCAAAAAAGGGGGTAAAATTCATATTTAGATTTATATTATCACTCAAACATATTGTATAATTAATATGGGGTTATATAAAATGTTTTAGATCTTTTTTAAGGCAAATAAACCCTTGAGGAAGCCATTTTTGGCTCAGAGACAACACTAGACCTGTAGGAAATGGAATGAAGAGCTCGATAGGAGAAGTTTGATTGTTCACATATTTCATGATATTGTGTGTGGATGAAAAGGGAGTTTATAGGAGTTATAAAAGGTCTTAAAATTTTATTTTTTGAAATAATTTTGAGTTTCCAATGTTAGGTTTTTATGAACAATGCTTAAGAGTGAAAATAGACCTAAACCCTTACCAATGACTAGTTTGAGGAAATGGAGTCAGAAAGATAATATGATGTACCATTTTGACCATGATGATGATTTTAAATTAAATATGACTCTCTAAATCTCCCCCCCCCCCACCCTTTTTTACTATATGAAATTGTACAAAAAGGGTACAAAATAAGGTACTTTAGAATTTTTTGTGTGTTTTACAGGCTATAGGAGGTTTCAAGAGATGAAATAAAATTGTGGGGGAGGGTGGGGGGAATATTAGGAATTTTAAAAAATTTATATTTCCATATCATGAATTATAAAAAACTATAAGTATGAAAACAATAGCTCTCATCTCAGCCAGTCAAAACTAGCATAGTGGACAAGCTAGTGAGAAGGGTGGAAAACTTCAAGTAGACTAATTTTAAGGTGTCCTTGATGATTATAAGGCCATGTATGGTATTTAAAATTATAATACACTCTCTCCCATGTATTTTCATTTAAAAATGATGCCTTTTTGGATACCAAGTGTGTAGGGTACATGAAGGAAGAGTTTTTTGGACTATAGATGATGATGGCTCATTCCCAGATGATTTTAGATGACCAATTCTATAACCAATTCCTAGAGAGGCGTGTTTTAAATCCTTCCCATTCATATAAATCATAATAACTACCCCTCATTAGTTTTAATATGTTCAAATAGGTTCGAATCATGAAGGCAGTTTTCTAAGCTATAATGAGAAGTTTCATGCCACTTTTCATGAGTTTTATGACTTGGATGGACACTTATGCTTCCTAACCTTTGATGGTTCATTCCACATACTCTTCTCATGCACAATTAATTGATTCTCTTATATTTAAAATTATCCTTTTTACCCTTGGACTCCTCTCTTCTTCTCTCTCTCAAGTTATATAAGAAATAGCCATTTTGGCCATTGTAACTTATGTTCCACCTAAGTATGGTGAAGCCCTGCTCATTTTCATACCATTTGATCAATAATACTACTAATTTTTACCTCTTCATGACTTTTCATAGTGTATTATACTTGAATTTTGGATCTTTCTTAGTGAAGACTATAGATTCCTTAGCATGTTATCTCATTCTTTCATCTTATTCGCAGTTGGAAAGTTTCTTCTTATAAAGCATGTGAAGTGTTATAGGAAATGTCAAGGATTTAATGAGTTAGTCTATTCACTAATGCCACTCAAGGCCTCTTGTCTATTCCTCCTAACTTTTCACACTCATCCATAACCTCATAATGTAACATTGATGTGAGAAGATTCAAATTGAATGAGTATATGTTTGGTTAGGCTTTTGTTCTCATGTGTAACATGATGATAGTTGGAAGTCATCATCTTATTTAGTGTATCAACTCCCTTAGAATAGTTTTCTTTTATTTATCTCCCTTTTACCCCCAAAATTTTAGGTGTAGTTGTGATCCAAATTGGTACATCAAGGGAGCTATCCCTATCTATATATTCACCTCATCCTTAGGCTACCCACAAACATAGAGGTGTTTCCATTATGCCACTTGGATGAGGAGAGCTTTTACATCTCCTCAAAGGGTACAAATCCAAGTGACAATATTTTTTGGAAATCTTGGTGGGATTCTTAGTCCAAGAAGTTGAAATAATTTTGGTGTTATCTTTCAACAATCAACCTTTAGATGCATCTATACATTAGTTGGTCAAGCAGCCCAGGTTTCCTTTTGAAGATTATTGGTAATATATTTCTTTGTTTTCTTTCTTTCAATGAGGTTTCATGGCTAATTTTGGTGTTGAGTTATATTTTACACAATTTGGTGAGACATTTCAATCTTGTGGCATTCCTTATCAACAAGAGAAAATTCTTAATCAACCCTATCATGAAGTGTACTAGCTTCACAATGAAGTGTATTAGCCCATTCATGAAGTGTATCAGTCCTATAACCAGCCTTCTTAGTGTCACTTCTCAAGTCAATCCATTTACACCTTCAATAAAACACTTTTGGGATATGAGAGGTATATGTTAGATCTTGACACACAAAGGGGATATCGTCTATATGTTCCTAGTTATATTATCCATAAGGTGAGAGATAAATTAGAGTTGGTCAAAAGAGAGTGAGCACCTATTGAGAGAGCCAATTTGCAAAGGCTTATAAGTGAGATGCTAGATGTGAGTGGCTTGGTTTATTCCTTAGAGGATAAGCTAAGAATTCATGAAAGGAAGCCTCACCAAACCTATCATCCTTCATATCCACTTCCAAAATATGTTATCAGTCCTATTTTACCCCTATTCATGAGCCTAATCAAGCTTACCAAAGTCATCCTTTTTCCCATCAATTTGAAGAGAGAGTTGAAAAGAGAAACCTTGTTTTTGAAGTTGATCTTAATAGGAAAATTGATTTGGAAAATAATTAAATGAACCAATCCATGTTATTATCAAAGTAATTGGAATTCAAGACCTCATTTCCCTCTCCCACCACATCCCCATCTCAAGAAAAGACCTCTAGATATGAGATTCCAAGTTGGAGACAAAGTGGAGAATCTAAGATTAAGGAGATTCCAAGTTCCTTGAACACTTCATCCACTCCTAAAATTTCATCCCCACATCAAGAGAATAATTATAATCCTAACATCCTAAGATGGAGTAAGATATTGGAGTCATGGGGAAAGAAACATGATAGAAGTTTAGTTGATAAGGATTGTGAAGTTGAGAATGAAGTTGATCCTTTGCAAGCCCCTCCTATCCTTCTTCAAGAGACCTCTTGTGTTCCATGTCATCCCTATTGTGCTCCTCATCCTCATGAATATTCCTATGAACTTCAAGAAATACTTTTCCAAGAGAAACTATCCAAGAAAATTAAAGATTTAGAGTCAAAAATGAAGTTGCTAAGTCAAGGTGTGATGGAAGGTTTAGACCCAAAAGAAGATCATATGCCTAAACACACCCCATATAACCTTCCTCAAAATGATGATCAAGCCCAATCATATTTAAATGAATTTATTTTCAAATTTATGGAATAAAACCAAGCCATTTTATCCTAAGGTGTGCCTCCCCTTCCTCAAGATCTTCCAAAAGAGTCCCCTACTTTTCACTCTCAATCTAATTTTGAGTTCTATGTGTCACCTCCACCAACTAGTTCATCTTGTCCTTACCCCATCACCCTTTTCCTTGATTTACCTATTATATGGGAAACTAAGGAGGATTATTTGGCTAATAAAAAATCAAAACTCTTTCTTGAATAAAGTATAGCTCCTTAGCAGCCTCATTGGACTAAGTCACATGACTTTAAAATGCCTAGTCTTGGAATCACAAAAAAAGATAAATAAATGGAAGATATTATAGCTCTTGAGAACCAAATTCATATTGTAGAGGTTGAGATGCAACTTGATATCCATAAATATGTTCTAAATTATAAAGAAGAGGTGGTCTCTTCTATTGAATCTTAAAATTAGGTTGATATGGAAGAATGTTTTCCTTTTGCCAAAGAGGAAAAAATAGTTCATGGTTCTTCCATCACTATGCAAGATATCATGGATGGGAAAGAAAAATTTATTAATAATAATTTGGATGACTTGTTTGAAATCATTGGATCAGGTTATACTCCTCTTCAAGGAGGCTATGATCTAGTAAAGAATGGATAAGACAACCTTGGCACTCAAGTGAGTGTGCAAAGAAAAGGTAGCTTTTCAAATATATCCTTTCAGGAGGCATATGCATTTGATGATGATATGTTTGAAGTCATAAAAATGGAATATTATCCTCTCAATTATTTGGGATAAAACATCAACTCTTGAAGGATGGAACAATCTCCTATTGGCCTCAATCTTTTAAAGAACAAGAAATCAAACCTCTTTAATCCATGCTTACCAAGAAGATGCTAGTTGATCATGAGATGAAGAGTGGGAAATAGTATGAGATATGTATAAAATTTCAAGAGGAATATATCTAGATGGGAGAACATATTTAAGGATGATTTTCTTGAGAACAAATAAAGTGAAGTGACAAGGAATAGGTCTGATCTACAAAGCATCCAGTTCAAGAAGAAACATGCTTGGAACCATGGTTCATCTCATGAAGAAGAAGATTCAAGAAAATTTCATTTTTATCCTAGAAAGGAGGTATGCTTAGTTTATATTTGTGCATAATAGTCTATTTTTTTATACCACTAAGTGCCTTGAGCACATGTGTGTGTATGTGTTTTGTTAGTTTATTTGCTTATTTTGTGTGTGTCCTTTGCTTCGTGTGGTTGAGGTAATCAAGTGGTCTTGTCTTGATCAAAAATTGTTTCCAAAGTATTTTTTTTTATCTCAGACTTCATATGACTCCTTAATCCCAATGGATCGATAAGGCTACTAGTCTATTTAGTATAGTAGGAATACTACCCCTATGAGTCACCAATTTGTTGACCAAAATTGACCTTTAGGTCAAATTGGGGCACCCCTAGGTAGAAACTTGGTTTTTAAATGTTTTAGGGGTCTAATAAATATTTCATAAGGTGTTTTATAGGTCAATAATGTAATTTAATGTTAAATTATCCTTGGTCCTTAGTCATTTTAGTCCTTTTAGCTATTTTGAGTCATTTTGAGGTCAAGAAAGGGGCATTTAATGAGTTGTATAGATTCCTTGGGAATTTTGAAGGATAAAAAATGTTATTTCATGTGTCATGTGTCCTCACATGTCTTAATCAACTATTTATAACTGAAATTGGTAGGTGCTTCAGAAGAAAGAGTAGTTTTCTTAGGAAAAAGGTGAGTTTGGCACTTGTATAGCCCATGGGGAAGTGTGACACATGGGAGAAAATCATATAATGTTATTTAAGCTTCTTCAAGTTCAATTCCATGTTTTAAATGATTTTAAAGTGTCATTTTTGGCTCAAAACCATTCTACTCCTTTTTAACCCTTATAGGCACACAGAACCAATCTTTAGGTTTGTACTTGGTATGGATAGCAGGGGAGGTTTTAGATCAAATGCCTTGGGGAGGTGAAAGTATAATTAGATAAATTAATTTCTATTTTAATATTTTTAATAATTATGGACTGTGATTCATGAACCATCCTCTTAAAGTTGACTCTATTTTTATGCTTGTTAATCTATGTACCCTATAGGTTTTGCCTTGATTTGAGAAATTCCATGTGAATGTGTTAATAAGGTTGATTTTAGATGATGTTTTATTCCTTATATAATGATATTTATTTTGTTTTTAGTTATTTAAGGTGTTTTGATATGCAAACCATCTCATGTTGCAAGAGGATACACCATTCTATGTTACAGGCAGTTTATCACCATTTTCAAGAACTTCATGCTTTATCATGGTTTAAAAGTATGGAGATGAGTTAATTATTATGTTTTAAATTTCCTATTATCTCCTTACCTTTCCAAGCTCATATTTTAATTCATACTCCTTGAAGGTGTAGTCATAAAACATCATGTAGCCAATTTGCTTAAAGATTGTCATACACAGTCAGTTTGGAGATATGCATGGTTCTAAATCATGTCCATGGATCCATAGGGAGTTTAAAAATGTTTATACATATATTTTAAACATATAAAAATGACTAAAATTCCATATGGTTCAAGAAAATGGGATTGTTGCAATCATGAGCAACATTTATACATAGTCTGCCATTAGTGAGCATCTACAAGTGCTTGGAAGAGAATTCCATGTTGAATAGGGTGTGTTTACATTTTTTTCAAACCCTTTAAAATGTTAGGAGTACATTTGGATGAATTTTAATGAATTTATAATCCATTGGTGGTTAAGTCAATGCATACTGCCCAAGTTCTACTCACTGACTGTACATGGAATGCAACCACCTACAGGTGGGATCACAAGATGTAAAGGTACCTGAATGGAAAAAAGGGAGCATGGTGAGTACTTTTTGGAGTTATATAATTTATTTTTGAGCATGGTATACCTAATTTGAGGTGTCAAGTTAGAAATTTTAAATGGAGAAACTGTCAAAACATGAAAACACAGGTTCAGGCCCACTTTCCCTAAACTATAAAAATAGAGGTCTAACCCCTTTTTGACAAGATCATATAATACATTCATCAAAGGTTTGATGCATCCTATTGTGATCATTTTGTATTATTTATAAATGACAATAACTTAGAAAATTTTGGGGTCAGGATAATTAGTGGAAGTCAGCTATTATAAGGTCCAAAGATGCCCCTAAAACCACTAAAATCAAACCGTAATATCTACAGGTTTGAAACCTTAAGTGGCCATTGGTATACGAAAGAGAAAATAGGGAATATGCTTATGTTTTTATGGCATCATGGAGTGAAAGGAATACCAAATGGACATGAAGATCATTAAGGTGATGTGGATATGTATTTTTTCAAGTCTCATTTGCACCTACAATTTTTCCATTAAGAAAATACTCACCTACAACAAGATAGATAGTAAGTTAGGAATGGTTGTTAGGTGACGTTATATAGGAGTGTTTTCATGGTAAAAATTCTTATATGGTGACAAGTAACCAAATTGTGTTTAAGGGTTATCTACAGAGATAAATATGTAGGATATGACCCCATCTTACACCTATAAGATCTCATTGTTTAAACATAGTTGACTATGTTTGACTGTGTCAAACAGTGAGCAGTTTTAATGTTCAAGGTGATGGAAAAGAACTAGGAAAAGTGAAAAAGTGGGTACACACACTTATAAAATGATCTTGGAAGATATAAATGGGTCATATGCACTATTTCTAAGCCTAAACCAAGCACAACCACCTACAAGAATAAAAAGGTAGGGTTTCATAGTCAAGAGATAAATAACTTAGTTTGTGAGCTCAAGGGACAAGTTAAGGGTATAGAGAAGATATAATGATGAAAAAAAATTATTATCACTTTCATTTTAACCATGATGATCTTCATAATCTCTAAAAAATGTAAAACAAGCTTACATAAATTCCTTAAGACCACATGAGCACCTACAGCCATTGTAGATGACTATGACAAACAATGAACAAGAAAGCAGTGTTCTTAGTGTCAAGATGGTATGAACATAAGAAAAATTGATTAAATTAATTTCCATATGGTATTGGTATGTCTTAAGAATTTTTTGAAACATCAGGTCAAGTTCTAACTTTTGCAAAGAACACCCACAAGTAGGGTTAACTTACCAGTCAGGCCTGACTAAGTAAGGAAGGGTTTTAAGGTGTAATAATAGCTTATGAGAGTTTAATATAATTAAAAATTTACTTATTATGGTTTAAATCACATTATTATACCCTCATAATGGATAAAAAACAAAAGGAGAGACACTTCCAAGTGCAAAACATAGTCCTCGTGAAAAACCCTGCATAGTCTATCATAAAAGGAGTTTGTCTTAGGTCTTTGAGGATTTGATGGGTCAAATGAAATTATCAAGGTCCAATTTTTTGTAAAAATTATATTTTACACTAGGAGTATCTCATAAAAATTTCATCTTGAGTGATGAAATAGGGGAAGTGCCCTATGTTTTGTCTCAGACAGAGAGTACTTCCCCTTATGTCAAAACTAGCAGCTTTTGGGAAATGATTCAAAAGGACTCTTAAAAAGTTGATAATACCTTTAAAGGTGTTACTTGGAGATATAACACACATGTAAAATCATAATATATCATTTACATAATGGATAAACCTTACAGCGTGCTAAAAAACTCCAAGGTTGTAGTCAAGCCTAAAAGGTAGGGTTTAGGCTTGGTGCCAGATGAGGAGGTCATTTTCACTTCTAGTCCTATATATGATTTATATTATATTTTAAAATTATTATTGTATCATTATATAATTTTATAATCCATTTTTATGTAGAGGAACCATTAAAAACTCATGTTGAGCTTTAAGGTGTAAACAGACCTACTCGACTAGGCCTAGCATCTAAAAAAGGGGTTCAAATTCATATTTGGATTTAGATGATCACTCAAACCTATTAAATGAATAATATGGGGGTACATAATATGTTTTCAATCTTTGGAAGGCAAAGAAATCCATGAGGACTCCATTTTTGGCTCAGAGACAACACTAGACCTACAGGAAATGGAAAGAAGAGCTCAATAGGAGAAGTTTGATTGTTCACATCTTTCATGATACTGTGCATGGATGCCAAAGGATTTATCAGAGGTATTAAATTTTTATTTTGTGGAATTAGTTTGAGTTTCCAATGTTAAGTTTTTATGAATAGTGCTTAAGAGTGAAATAGGACTAAACCATCCTAAACCCTTGCCAATGATCAGTTTGAAGAAATGGAGTTGGAAAGCTAAATTGATGGACTAGTTTGACTAGGATGATGATTGGACATTGTATAGTAATATCTTATGCTCCTACCCACCCTTTTGGAGTATATGGAATTGTACATATAGGGTACAAAATAGGGTACTTTTGATTATTTTGTGTGTTTTATAGGCTACAAGAGGTTTCAAGAGATGCAATCAAGTTTGGATGGAATATTAAGAATTTTAATACCTCCCTATGTCCATTTAATGCCATGTAATAACTTATAAGTATGCAAACAATAGCTCTCATCTCAGCCAGTCGAAACTGGCATAGTGGACAAGATAGTGAGAAGGGTGGAAAACTTCAAGTAGACTGATTTTAAGGTGTCCCTGATGCTTCTAAGGCAATGGAGGGTCTTGAAAATTTTCGTACACTATTTCGAATGGATTTGCATGGAAAATTTATGCATTTTTTAAGGACAAGTGTGCAGGGTGCATGAAGGAAGAGTTTTTTGGACTGCAGATGATGATGGCTCATTCCTAGATGATTCTAGATGACCAAGCCTATAACCAATGCATGGAGAGGAATGTATAAAATCCTTACCCTTCTTATCAATTATTATAACTACCCCTAATCAATTTTTGGATGTTAAAATAGGTCCAAATCATGAAGGTAGTTTTCTTAGTTAGAATGAGGAGTTTCATGTCATTTTTCATGAGTTTTATGACTTGGATGGATACTTGTGCTTCCTAAAATTGCATGGTTTATCCCACATACTCTTATCATGTACAAGCAATTGATTCTCTTAGCTTGACAAGTTTCCTTATGACCCTTGGACTTCTCTCAAGTTCTCTAAGAACTAGCCATTTTGGCCATTGTAACTTATGCTCCACCTGAGTATGGAAAAGCCCTGATCATTTTCATACCATTTGATCAACAAGACTACTGATTTTTACCTCTTCGTGACTGTTCATAGTGTGTTCTACTTGAATGTTGGATCTTGCTTAGTGAAGACTATGGATTCCTTAGCATGTTGTCTCATTCTTTCATCTTATTTGCAGTTGGAAAGCTTCTTCTTGTAGGGCATGTGAAGTGTTCTAGGAAATGTCAAGGATTGAATGAGTTAGTCTATTCACTAGTGCCATTCAAGGCCTCTTGTCTAGTCCTCCTAGCTTTGCACATTCATCCATAACCTCATAATGTAACATTGATGTGAGAAGATGTAGATTGAAGGAGTGTATGTTTGGTTAGTCCTTTGTTCTCATGTGTAACATACTAGTGGTTGGAAGTCATCATATTATTTTATGTATCACCTCCCTTAGAATAGTTTCCTTTCAGTTATCTCTCTCCCTTTCCCCCCCAAAGTTTATGTATAGTTGTGATCCAAAGTGGTACATCAAGGGAGCTAGTTATATCTAGAGATTCACCTCATCCTTAGGTTACTCACAAGCCTAGAGGTATTTTCATTGTGCCACTTGGATGAGGAGAGATTTTCAATCTCCTCAAAGGGTGAAAATCCAAGTGACAACACTATTGTTTTCACTGTAGACGATTAATTTGCTTTGAAAAATGTACTAGCCAATGAAAAATATTATTGCTAAAACATTTAACAATTTGATAATGTTAAAGAAGTATTTATTATTTTATCTGGTTTATATTAAGCAGTGATTAAATTCTTTGCACTACCTCCAATAAAATCATGGAAAACCATAAATGTTTCCCAAAACTACCTGCACAGTAGTAGAAGCAGTGCTCCTATTAAACAGTGTGCTTTTGGTTGCATACAACCAACAATAGCGTATATTTTCTATTTTTAGCTACATATGTGGGGCAACTCAAACAAATTTTTCAATAAAATACCCTAGGGTCAACAATTATCGCTGTAAATATCAATATTTAGAAAACCAACCTTCCATTGACAAATAAATAAATGTTACTATAAGTTGGGACACACAAATGCTCCTGAATGCTCAAACACACGACACCATTATCAAATATCTATCTATAAAAAAAGTAAACCTATCAAAATTTTACCATATATCAACATTTTATAATAGGAAAAGCTTGTTCATTGTCATGATTTGTACGCAGAGAACAGAGCTCCAGAACATGATTAGCAAATAAACCTTATCTTTCATGACACACACAAGTATCCTTTACCAAATCAAACTGAGACTTCAAACAAGCTCTTTTCCATGAATATGAATTGCTCGCCTTTTTTTCAAATGCTTAATTTCAACAACCAAAATGCTTCAAAAATCATAAGATTACAAAAATATAAAGACCCAAATCAGCAATTTACACTTAAGAATTATAATGAATATATACTATTAAAAGTTAATTAATTAGATTTAAATTCAAATAGCGGTGTGCTCTTCAAAATTTTACGCCCTCCATCACAGTAACATGAGCGACATGGCCAGCATAAGGCTGAAAGGGCTTTGCTATAATATTATAAATTATTAAATATAGCTTCAATTTATCTCGTTCATAATAATTGCACTTTAAATGTCTATGTATCATTTCTTTCAATAAATTCACACTCACAAAATGCTTTTCTTTCGATGAATTTTTTGTTTTATTTTTGTGTGTGGCATTCACATGGAATCATTGAATTACATAGAATGTCAGTCTCTTAGCGCATATTTTAAAAATATACATATAGCGGATTACAATGATGAGTAGGCATACATCTGAATTAGTGAGCTCCTTCGATTAAGTAACCACGAGTAAGGGCATCCATGACGTCAAATTCATTCAAGACACGATCCTGGCCTTAATCATTTGACTCTTTGTGTCGAGTAACTAGAGGGATTTGTACCCTAGTGGATGGATATAAGTAATCATCATCCTCACCAATTGGAATACAACCCTTTTAGTTAGTCATTGATTTCAATATTGCTATGATGCAAAATAAAATTTCACAAGAACATCTACGCCAATGTATGTAGAAGTACATTTTGTTTCTTATCCCAAACATGCGAACTACATATACAAGCATGATTTGACAAAAATATATATACATTTCAATAGCTTTTATGCATATTGGATTGACCACAATACAAAAAAAATTGTCTTTTCTCTTGAAAAATAAACAAAGAACTTTATGAATATATTTTACAAAGAAAATTGCAAATAGACAAATTTGACAAATGTAAAATGGCAAAACAAAAAAAAAATCGATTGGAAAGAGTAAGTTAAAAGGTATAAAGTGGTTTTATTTACATTACCAATGCCTACACGTATTTCAATTATATGTACTTTGTACATTCAAACATAAAAGTAGAGTGAAAAACATAAATTTATCACTAATTGTTTTTAATGGGTAAACAGAACATGTAAATCTAGAATCAAATAGATGTGCAAAAAAATATACATTTACAAATTTATTGTTTATTTTATATTTTTTTATTATTTATTTAAAAAAATAATTACAAAATAAATTGCAGAGAAAAAAATCAAATATAATTAATAAACGTATAACAACTACCTATGTTCATTTTAATGAAAACTACTATATGAATAGCAAATAACCACCACTTTATCTTGATAATATTCTTACCACAAATAAAACTATATTTAATTAATACCTAATCCAATACATATATTACCTCCAATCTTCTACCTTACAACACGATAAATCCTATAACTACAACGTAGCTCCTGTTAATTTTAAGTAACTTGGCACCTTAGACATTCGAAAATAGTCATTTTATTCATGGTATGGGAAGAAAATGGACAAACATAACAGAAAATAATATATTGTCAGCTATTATTCATAGAAATAGGCTTTTCAATATAAAAATATATAATGAGTCATGTTGTATATCCCTTGAAAACATGGTTATGCGTACTTCCTACCGCCTGACTGCATTTGGTGCAGCTAGCGGAGTAGCAGTGAGAATAGTTAGTTGTGGGGGGGCCGGGCGGAGACGGTGCCTGCTGCGCCCTTGCGAAAGGCGAGCCTGTCAGTCATAAATCGCAGACGATCGAATGTGTTAGTTGTGATTATGGTAGTGGCCAAAGAGACGGTGCCCGTATAAGATGGGAAAAGTGAGTCCGTCATTAAATGATCCGCGCGAGCCATTGACTGGCTCTGGTTTTGAAACGTACAGAAACTACACCTTTTCCCTCTGGCTTGCATTATCGTTTACACGGGCGGAACTACCATTTGAAAGTGGATGGTGGATCGGCTGACAGCCTGCAGTCTCGGGATTAGTAGACTAAATTTGATCGTCGACACTCTGTCATGAAATTATTTTTATCACGGTTATTTATATTACCTTTTAAATGTTACTATAATTCATACTAGGAGGACCAAACACTATATAGATAATTAATATATATATATATTATAATCTTTATAGTTTTCCTTTTTTTTTTTTTGGAGTGGGAGTGGGAACGGGAGGGAAGTGGTCCACCTAAAATTGGTCTCCTATCAAAAATTATTGTATGTTATGGGACGGTCATTTCATTTGAAAAAAGGTCAACATAATAAACAAGAACAAATTTAAGTAGGGCGAGCAACCACAAGCAAGAACGAAAGAGGAGGAGGTCGCAGATCATCTGCCTTGTCACGTCAACCACTTCTAACATATGGGTTTGTTATATCTGGTAAGGTCTCCTAACCATCATTATCGTTATTGTTATCTTTATCATCAACGTCCCTGTGTACATAGATAACAAGTGCAAGTTGAGGGAACTTTCCCTATGAGAGCATTGAGCAGTTAGTCCCACCTGCAAATGCAAGACTCATTGGTGATAGACGAAAGAACTCCTAAGGAGAGCCATTATGGCATATGTGTCATGACCATAATCTTCCTCACTCCTTGAAGTCCTACTTACATTGAAGCAACTAGTGGCGAGGAGAGTTGGGAAGGACTCGATTAACAACACATGGGGCACTCCCCCATTGATCCAATAAAGTTTAGAGGTGCTCAATCTCTAAACGTGCTTTGTTGGACATTAATCTTAATTGGGTTCACTTATATTATTCTTACAATTTTAGATGTGTGTAGGTTTTATATTTATGTAAATGTTTAATTCACATAAATCTAGATTTCATGAGGTGTCACACCTCTTTTGTCCTCTTGTAGGGAATCTTGGAGTTACTTGCACAAGTAATTCCCCCACACTTGGCACACACTTCCCTTCACCTTTTGGAGAATATGAACATTTGTGTAGCCATATAAAATATCACTTGAGTGCAATGAGTGTCACTTGAGACAACCCATCCCTAGCTTAGCCGTAGACCTATCTTAAGGCCGCTTTCAAAACTTATCGAGTTTTTGTGCAGGCCTTACACATCCCAAAATCAGTCGCAGACCTTCCCATAGGGATCTAGGCTCCTAGTACCTCATGTTCTACCACCTGGACACTAGCATGGTTCTTTGGACACTAGTACACCGTGCTAGTGACACGGTATAGTGCTAGTGTCCCTTGCCTAATTTCAGCCCGAACGGATATATTTTCAATTTCTAAAACGCTTAGGGTCGACCTAGACCTATTTCACATTCGCGCAAACACCAAATTAGTATAAATACATGACTTTTAGCCCTTTATCCATTAGATAGAAATTAAATGCAAAATACACAAATAAGATCACAACAAATAGTATATAATCAAGGTTATTGATCCCTATTCTACTATAATTTTGCATATAGTCATCTATAGCCACCCCAAGCTCAGAATGCATAGATTTCCAGTCTCAAGTTTCATTCAAAGCACTCAAGTCAACATTCATATTAGCATTCACTTGCACTTGCACCAACACTTAGATTGGAAAAACTACATCAAGCTTGATCCCATCTCGAGGTATTGGTATGTAAGGAACTCTCTGTATACACTCCATTCTGGCCATAACTGACTTTTGACTGGACTTCAGATTGATTTTTACCAAACATTGCAAACTAAGCTTAGAAATCACTAAACATCTTAATTTCATCTGCACATCAAACATTAGTGCTTAGAATCATGTCGAAGCATCCCTATTTGGGGTATTACCTTATACATAACAATAACCTCTCATAGATTCATCTTCAGTCATCTTGCGACCTAACAACTAGTAGTTTGGCCTTTCAACCCATTAAATGGGGAACTTAAATAATTCCTAAAAGAGTTAAAATGTTAATCAAAATAAATCAACTAATTAAACTAGATTAAATGCTTAGCTAAATAATCTATTTGTAATTAATGAAATTTGAAAATGTAAATTCAAAATATCAAGCTTCATCATTGCTTTTGTGAGTTGTCAAGCACTCACAAAATATCTAACAAATATCTGAATTTGTGAGCTATGCCTATTAATTGAAAATAATAATTGCATGCCATCTTCTTAACTCAACTGGGGTTAGCCTCAACTCACCTAGGGTTAGTTTGAACTCAACCATGCTTAATCTTAACCTAACTCAACTTGGGTGAGAGTTAACTTTGGAGGCTATAAATAGAAGTCTCACCTATTGATCTTTAAGCTCTTTTGGTGTAGAGTTATTAGGTTCAAATAGATGCAAAAAAAAATTTAGTACAATGTTATTATGTCAAAATGCCTTCAAAAAGCTTCATTGTAGTGTTACCATGTCAATTTCATAAGTCAGGGTAAGCTAAGCCAACCAACATTACCAAGGTGCCAATGAGAGGTGGAGCAAAGAAACTTCATTGATAAAGATTTTTTGAGCACATAGCCAATCAATCCAACTCAAGAAGTGGATTTGGAGCTACAAGGAAGGTAAAAGGAAGTTTTTTTTTTTTTTTTTTTTCTAGTAGTATTTTTATTATGTGCTTGTTACATATGCTCTCCCTAGTGTCTAGGCTAGAGGTGTTAGTGTTTAGTGTGTTTGTTTTGATTTGATTTTCTTGAATAACACTATAATAATCTCCTCTCTATAGATTCCTTGTTCACATAATGGCACGTCTGATGGGACCTGCACTCCAAAAATTTCTTTCCATGGCATTTTAGGACCTCTTGTTGACATTTTTCATGTCAAAATCTTAACTTCTTGACCAAAAAAGTGAAAAGGTGAAGCTCACAGACATTACATAGGAAATTGTAGTATTACACTATGAAGTTGCAATATTTCAGTTGCATTATTGCATTTCCAATTGCATTAATATATTTTTAGTTGTGTTATTGCATTTCCAGTTATATTATTGCATTCCTAGTTGCATTATTGCATTCATAGTTGTGTTATTGCATTCCTAGTTGCATTATTGACTTAGTTGCAATATTGCATTCCTAGTTGCATTATTACATTCTTAGTTACATTATTTCATTCCCAGTTGCATTATTGCATTCCTAATTGCATTATTGCATTCCTAGTTGCATTATTGACTTAGTTGTATTATTGTATTCCCAGTTACATTATTGCATTCCTAGTTGTCTTACTGCATTCCCAATTGCATTACTGCATTCCTAATTGTATTATTGCATTCCTAGTTGCATTATTGACTTAGTTGTATTATTGTATCCCCAATTACATTATTGCATTCCTAGTTTTCTTATTGCATTCCTAGTTGTGCTATTGCATTCCTAGTTGCATTATTGACTTAGCTGCATTAATGCATTCCCAATTGCATTATTGCATTCCCAATTACATTATTAATTTCCTAAATACATTATTACATTCCCAATTGTGTTATTTCATTCCCAGTTGCGTTATTACCTTCCCAATTACATTATTGATTTTGTAGTTGCGTTATTGACTTCCCAATTACATTATTAACTCGTGAAATGTGGTTTTGCATTGATTTATGCATTTTTGCATTGTGTAGTTACCGTTTTGCACTAACAATTTATTTTGTATGTAAATGCGATTTTGACTAACCAGTCACAGTTTTGTAAGAAAGTGGCAATTTCATTTTGTGTATCTGTAGTATTACACTATGTGAAAAATATAAGAAACCCAAGAGATAAATTTAAATTGTCATTTGCTCAATTGCTTTTATCTTCTAATAACAAGGACCCCCTAACACTTTTTTTAGGACCCAAAGACCAAGAAAAATATTTTTAACACTTTTATTTTTCAAATCACATTTACATTTGGTGTTTAAAAATTGATTACTTGCTTTGTTTTTATTTTTCAAAGTTCACAACTCAAACAATGTCAAGGGGCTAAACTTCACATCATATTTTTCTTAGTGCTCTAAAAATACTCACACTTAGATTAAAGACTTTTAAGAGCTTGCTTGTTTATCACTTTACTTATTGTTTATATTATTTTTGCAAAATTGACTTAGCGTGTATGCTCTCCCCCTGTCCCTTTTAGGAAACTCAGGTGACCAAAAATGTTTTGTCCTTTGCTTTTTATTGCGTTTGATCATAGAATAAATGTCTCCAAAAAAATCTCTAAGATCTTAATCATTTGGGTGACCCCAAAATGACCCTAAAATCCTTCTATCTTCAAATTCTTGCATCTTGGATTATGGGTAGGAGTTCCTAGCCTCCCCACAAGTACTATAAAGAAGTGTTGACCTAGGAATTCATCTCTTGACATCACTTCAACCCCACTCCATAGTGAGGTATACAAATTGAGGTCTACTTGCTGGAATGCTTTTTTGAGTGGTTAAACAAGCTTCATTATTAAGATACTACCTTAGAATGATGGTTTAACTTGGACATCGCATTACATTGAGTAATTAATGGATGTAGTGGTTGTGAAAAATACAAGACCTTTTCACAACAAACTAGTTAACTCAAATCCAAATGATGTGTTGCACCCTAATTTTAATCACACATATGGGAACATTTAGATCATGAAATATTTATAGTTTATAGATAAACCCCACTTGTCATAGATACATTGTCAATGCAGAGTAAGTAGCCTAAATTTCTATGTCTCCATATGACTTCTTGAGAGAAGAGGGGGCCTAAAAACCTTAATTTCCATATGCATCTAAATTTTTAGATTAACAGACATTATTTCCTCTCAAGAGAAAGTATATAGATGAAATTTGACAGTATGAATCCACCTTATCAATTTTTAGGATTAGGACGATACACCTAAGTGTTTTTGTTATGTTTTCTTTTTACTTGCATTGTTTTGAGTAAAAACTATTTGTTTATCACACCACGTTAAAAAAAAGTCATGTTTATGCACCCACTCTCTACACAAAGAGGTGTTATGTCATCCATTTGATGCCACACTTTACCTTAGTCATTTTGAAAACATTTTGTGTGTGTGTGTCACTTTTTTGAAATGGGCATCATTACACTACCCATTTCATTTTAAGTCCTTGCCTTAGAGTGTTTGAAACAAAACCATTTGTCATATCTTTTGAGTGAGAATAGTGTCGTTACACTACTCGCATTGTTTCAAAGACTTGTTGCCTTGTATTTGTTAACCATATTTGACTTTGAGGTCAAATTTGGACCCCTATAGGTAGAAACTTAGTTTTTTATATGTTTTAAGGGTCTAATACTTTGTCATGGGATATGTTATAGGTCTTTTGATATCATTTAATACTATATTAGCCTTGGTCGTAGTCATTTTTATCTATATGTCACTTTGAGTCATTTAGAAGGCTTTTAGGGGTCATAAATGCAAATAGCATAGTTTCAAGGTGACCAAGTATCTTTATTTCCTTTCAAACATCCAAGAAGTTAGATTCTTTATCAAGAATATCTGTCTCATCTGAAACTTACAGGTTATCTAATTGAAGATCAAATAACCAACTAAAAAAGGGGAGTTTGGCACTTGTACAACCCATGAAGGAAGGTGACACATGGGATAAGTTCATGTAACATATCTTAATCTTCCTAAGGTTCATTTACATTCTTGACATTCTCTAAAAATTCTATTTTTGAGCTAAAACCATTTTGCTACTTCTTTGATTTTCTAGACACACAGAAGTGGTCAATAGATTTATGCTCAGTATGAATAGTTGAAGAGGTTTTAAGTCAAACACTTTCAGAAGGTGGTATTACACAAAGAGATTCATTCCATAGTAATAGTGTAAATATTGGTCAATCATGCTTTATGAACCATCTCTAACAAGTTGACTGTATATTTCTACTCACTATTCCCTGCACCCTATAGGTTTTTATCTACTTTGGATAGGTTTATTTAATCTAGTTGGTGATGTTGAATCTAGAACATGTTTTATATCTTCTAAGATGATCTCCATTCTTAGTTTTATATTTCATGGTGTTTATATGAGCCAGTTATCTCATGTTATAGGAAGGTGTCACCATTATGAAGTTTCAATCAGTTTCTTCCTTATTGTAGGATGTTAGTCTTCTACAAAGGTCTCATGTGAATAGAATAAAGTTTACATAGGTCTTAAGGACATGTGATCACCTCTTTCCATGTTTGGTTTCATCACACCATGTTTTGAGAAACTTTTATTCTACAATTCCCCATAGTAAACTCTTCATTTAATCCCACTTGCAGTCACATGTATAGAGCTTGTTTAGCTTGTTCATGGAGTTTTAATCAGGGTGTATCAATTTGTTCAATTCATTAGGAGATAGAGAGTGTTCATTTGGATGTTTGGGTAAAGTTCAAGGTTGTTTTAAAGCTCATTCATCACGCCAACTAGTCATTAGATACCCCTACCTACTTTGTTCCAGATGTCTGCAAGAGGTTTTCACATTGGAATGGATGTTATGGAGCTTGTATTAAGATATCATCAATGGAAAACATGAATTTGAATAATTGGAAATTATTTGGATTTGTTTATGAGGTCATACACCCGCATATATTTTCTCCATTCCATGCTCACTACCTGCATACAACAAATGCATACCTATAGTTGCCTTCTTGATGACATCATGCTGAGAGGAAAAGCTTGATATGTGTTTCAATTTCTTAAGATTGATAAGAGTGAATTGGGATACTTTGTGAAAGAATACAAGTGATTAAAAACCTACACACCTTATATACTTCCCAAGTTTACCCACTTCCTGTATTTGTAATTGCCCACCTACAGGTGGTACCACAGAGCTTTGAAGGTCCTTATACGGGAAATTAGAGATATAGTAAAAACCTTTTTTGGTTTTTAGCATGTAAATTCACCATTATAGACCTATATGAGGTGTCAATAGGCAAAAATAATGTGTAAATAATTTTGGAAGGGACAAGGATTGGATTTAGGGATCTTTTCTCAAAAAAAGTGAAAATAGAGGTCCAGGGGCATTTTGTAGATATCCTATAACAAGGTTACAAAGAGATTTGAAACATATAGATAGGTAGACATTGTAACCTATATAATGGATAAGAACTATGCCAATGATGAAGCCAAAAATATTGATGGATCCTAATTGTTTGGAGCCTCAAAGTTGACTACAAAGACACTAAAAACTTGCATTCGTATTTACAGGTTTTAAGTCTTAAATGACCTTTAACATCCTAAAGAACAAATGAAACATACCTTCATGTTTGGAATGGACCAATTTATTGAATGGTGTGAAAATAATCATGAATATAATTATTACGATTTTTGTGTATAATGTTTCAAGCTTCATGGACACCTATGGGTGTCCCTTCTCAAAGAAATGTGCACCTATAGCAAGTAGGCAGACAATGACCTAAACAGATTATCATGGTGATGTTTTAGCCCATCCAAGGTGAATATAGGTATGATTATATGTTATTTGGATTTAAATCTTAAATGAGGCTCTTAAAACATCATGACCAAATTCTAATTAGGTAAATATACACCTACATGAATCAAAGAGTAGGGTATCATAGTCAAGAAAGAGAGATCAATTTGGTTAGCTCAAAGTGTAGGTAAAGGTTAAGGGATAGTTAACATGATGAAATAGACATATTATCACCTTAATTAGAACCATTATTATCTCCATAATCCCTTGGAAATGTGAAACAAGCTAAGACTGACCTCTTAAGGTCTTATATGCACATATAGCTGAGTGTTCAGTCCTGATAAAGGTAAAGAGATGAGCATGCTAAGGAAGCGAAATAATATCTAAAAAAAATTGATAATGATTCATGAAGGTCAATAATGTTTTTAATAAAGCTCCAAAACTCCTTCCAAGTTGAATTTTTACTCTTCACACTAGCCTAAGAATGATAATCCGTACAGTTGCACTAAGAGACCCATGTTGCTCAATGTGTTAGAATGAAGAATCCAAAGGGAAGGAGTGTCTTTTGGTGAATATAAATATTCCTTAGCATGAATTTAATGTGTATAAATTTTTTAAGAAACCTAAGTGCATTGGTTTTATGCCTTGAGAGGTCATTCTTAGGTGAAAGTGAAAAATGCAAGAAACAATCCTTTTGAAGGCCTTTTTTGGACAAATTGAGTTGTTTAGGTGCCTAAATGTATGAATATAACTTATCAATTTGTTAAAATTATTAATTAATACATAATAAAACTCCTAAAATATTCAATTTTCCTTGAAATGGAGGGGTATATCTCACTATTTTGTCTTAGAGGTTAGCTAATCAGGAAAATTAGGGTTTTGGCAAAACAAGCAAATGAAGCCAAAAAAGGTAAGGAACTTGATGGGAAGCTTGGGGAACATAAATAAACATATTTTGAGGTGTATGGAATGTGAATATGTGCTAATAATCACTAACCAAATCCCATACCTCTAAAAATGGTCAAAACACTTATGTATACAAGTCAACCAAGCAAGCTACAATTAGGCCTAGTTGGTGAATGAGAAGAAAGAATGAGAAGGAGGGATAGAGAAGTTTTGTGATGAATTTGTGTGATTTAATGAGTTATTAAAAATTATGATACACTATCCCAAATATGAGAGATAAATCCAAATGGTAAAAAATAGCAGGATACATGCTAAGCCTATTAGGCCTTGAAGTGACCTAAAGCCAATTAGGGGTCCAACTGCACTTCTAGCTCTTGGTGAGTTTTATATCTGATTGGAACATGTTCATGGGATGAAGTTAAACATTTTTGAGCCATTAGGATGTAGGGAAAGCCATAGAAACGTAAATTTTTGACTTTAAGACATATTAAGCCTATAAGAAATGTGAAACAAACTCGATAGACTAGTTTTAAGTGTTCATATCTTATTTAAGGATATGCATGGAGGCTAAAGGAGTTTGGAGAGGTTATAAAGTATAATTAACATATTTTTTGTGATTTTTTTTAAAATTCCAATGTCAGGGATTTATGAACAAAGCTTAAGGACAAAATGGACCTAAAACCCTACTAAACCCTTGGAAGAGACCTGATGGTGAAAACAAGCATGGAGAGCTATCTATTTTGGATGAAATGACCATTAAAGTGATTTTATGTTTTAGATAACTCTTCAAGGATATTCTTCATCAATTTTTGTGATACCCTACCTCTAAGAACATGGTACAAAATGGCTTTCTTAAACTATTTTTTGCATTGTATAGGTTCTGAGTATATTCAAGGAATGAAATAAACTTTGGGAGGAATATATTGACTTATTATAGCTAAATATTATCTTTTAATGCCTTATAAAAACTATTAAGTGTGCCTATAATAGCTCTCATCTCAGCTAATCAAAACTAACATAGTGAACATGATGGTGATAAGTGTGAAAATTTTAAATGGATGTCCTTTTAAGGTGAGACTGATGCCTCTACGACCATGGAGGGTCTTGAAAAGTTTCATCTAATAATTTTTATAAAATTTCATGAAAAATTATGATTTTTTTAAGCCAAGTGTGCAAGGTGTGTGGAAGAGGAGTTTTCTTAGACTATAGATGGTGATGGCTCATTTCCAAAAGTTTTTAGATGACTAGGAATGAAACTAATGCATGGGTAAGAATGTATGAAACCATTACCTCTTATTAAAATCATTATATATACCCCTAGTTGGTTTTGGGATGTTCAAATAAGTGTGAATGATAAAGGCAATTTTTTGAGCCACTTTCCAAGAGTTTCATGCCTTGTTTGGAAACTTTTACTTCCTAACCTTACATGGTATATTAAAAATATCCTTCTCATGCATATGTAACCTATTTTATTATCTTTAAAATTTTCTAAGTGACCTTTGTACTTCCCTTGTCTCGCCCCTCTCCCAAATGTTATAAGTAGTGACTTTTTTTGGCTCTTTTGAGCAACCTCCAATGGTTAGTGGTGAAACCCTAGATAATTTTGTATTTGAATGGCTCTTTAAGAAATAATAAATTAATTTTACTACTTGCATGTTTCATAATTAAATTTGGATCCAAATCTTGTTGATCTTGTCTAGTAAAAGATGGTCTTTTTTAGCATGTTGTCTTTGATTGTCCACCAAGTATGCAAAAGAGTAATTGTTGTAAGTATTTGTTAGTGTATGAGATTTTTAAAAGTTTTCTATGATTGTACCTCCAAATGGTCATTTCTTATCCCTCCTAAACATCAATATACCTCTTGAACCTAGCATATGAAACATTGATGTAACAATCTATCTTGAGTTGTGAGTTATGTGTGAAAGAAGCTTTGGTTTGATATAAGTAGTATAAGTTTAGTAAATAGGAGGAAATTAAATATTGGTGCATCACATTTTAACTTTATAAGTTTGTCTTCTTACCCATTTTCATGCAAAGTTGATAAGTGAGAGAGTGATTCAAAGAGTGCATCAAGGAAACTAGCCCTTCTAGAGATTCATCTCACCAATTGATTACCCACATAAAGTGAAATGTTTCCATTCTACCACTTGGATGATAAGAGCTGAGACATATCCTCAAGGGGTGAAAATCTAAGTGATAATAGTTTTTGGCATGCCCGATGGGACTCTAAGTCATAGAAGATTATCCAAGATTGTTGTTGGTCTTGGCATATTTGAAGTCACAATAAAATCTACATTTTGTACCTGGTGACTCCACTAAGTTTTCAACTCTTTGGTTGCTGATAAATCCTTAATTTCCATGTTAAAGGTGAACACTAGGTCTGCTACTAAGGGTATACCTTTTGGGTTTGTGAAATTGCCTTTATATTCTATCAAAAGATTCAAATGTGTGAATACTTATCTTTATTCAAGGGAGTTGGTGTTTAAAAATTCCATGTTTTTACTTAGTTCAACCCTTAATACATATATTCTACATTTTAATATGGTAATAAACCTTCCTTTTGTATCCTTTACCAGATCATCTCCCTTGAATCTTTCCCAATATGACCGAATTCCTAGAGCAGCCCTTAAGAGTGTTCCATATTTTAGTGGAGAAGGTCCTACTACTCCCATTAAACACATTAGAAACATGACAAACTTATGAAACATCCATAATATCACTCAAGATAATGTGGCTATCAGGATATTGGCATTTTCTTGTAAAGGGAAAGCTTTAGATTGGTATGGACATCTACCTCATGCTTCTATTGATTCATGGGATGAACTAGGGAATCTATTGTCTAAGAGGTTTGAAGAGAAGAGTGATTATATATCACTAGTTGAGAAATTGATTACTATCAAGAGGGATTCTCAATATTTTATGCAAGATTTTAACTCTATATTTCAAAATATATGGGATGGGATCCCAGCCCTTGTGAGACATACTTCAAATTATGCCTTCTTATATTACCTAAAAGCATTGAATAATGATATAGCCTGATGATCTAGTCCATATATGGGAATACACTACCTGGTGCTTATCAAATAAATATCAAGGCTAAGAATTTTCTTGTTCAAATAGGGAAGATTTATCCTATACCACCAATGCCATTATTGCCTAATTTGAAGCTTCCTAGTCAAGTTGCATTACCTACCTTGGCTCATTTGCCTAATAGTCAAGAAAATTCTGCCCTTGCCCCTACCAATGAGATTCATGAAGTCAAGATTTTGCTTCAAAGTTTTAATAATGAATTGGTTTCTCTCAAAATATAAAAATCTCAAAATTATAGGCCTTTTCCATCCTACAATCAATTTGGACAAGCAAGTATGCCTCCTTTTCAAGGTAATGCTCAAGGAAAAGGTCAAATAACTCAATATATGCCTTACCAAAGTTTAAATCTGAATGACACATCATATTATAAAGCTCTTTTTCCCACTCAAAACAACTTTATTTAAGAACAACCATGATAACCTGCCTATGACCAAAATCAAAGCCAAGTTGCATATGCCAATGAAATGCCTAGTCAATCCATGACAATGCAAGGTAGTCAAGCACATAAAGCTTCCAATTTTGAGGTGAAAATGCAAAATGGAAAGAAAAATGGACAAGCATAATCTGATTCTAATCTTATGAATAATATAGAGGTGGACTTTTGTGTCATGAATCATTTAGGAAGTTTAAACAATGTGAATGCTAGTGTGTCCTCTAACACTAGATCTAAGAAGAGGGATATGGAAGAGACACAAGGGGAAACTCAAGGACATATTTTGACTCCTAAATCACCTCCAATAGTAGGTGGGTATAACTCATCTCCTAAGGTGCAAAAAAATATAAGTTTTAGAATTTAAGGCCAGCTCCTACACACCCATCTTCACATGCTACACCACAAGGTACTAGTGTTTCCAAAGAGAAATTCAAGATGAACAATCCCTATATCAATGTTTTGGATCAAATGAATAAGTTACACATGAATATTTCATTTTGGGATTCATTAACAATACTAGGATAAAAGTATATGCTCTAAAAAGAATTACTTGGACTAGGCAAATATATTGGATCAACAAAGACTGAAAATGTTGTTTTGGTGAATGGAACATAGCCCATTGATGGACAAGTGAAGAAAAATAATAATAATCCTCCTTTTCATCTATCCTTGATCATTGGTGATTTTTTATTTCATAATTTCATCATAGATAGTGTGACTAGTAATCTAGTTATACCCAAGTCAATAGCGGATAAACTAGGCCTCAAGTATGAACCAATGGCTAAAGGAGTTCTATAATTCGATGGGACACCTTCAAAGACCTTGGGAGTATTCAAGGATTTGAATTTTATTTTAAATTATTGGCATACTTTTTCCATCCCTCATGATGTGTTTGTTGTAGATTTATCTCCATACTTTGCTCTTTGTTTGTCAAGAGAGTATACAGCCAAGATAGGTGGATACTTGGCAACCAATTGGTCATATATGGTTTTTAGAACAAAGTATGGTACCAAGGTAAAGATTGAATCAGAACCTATTCATCACAATCATTTATATCCTTACATGCCTAAAGTTTTAAATGTCAATAATTCTATTCTTGATGAGGAAAAGCTTCACATAGATCAATATCCAACTTCTTCTTTTGAAGGACATACTGATATACATCTAGATGAATGGGGAGCTAAGCATTATGAGCATGATCCTTGAAAATTCATAGAGGAAGCTAATCTTGGAGTGTAGTTCCTTCATGAGGAGGACTCTTTCATGCCAAATTTGATGAATCCAAATGAGACTATGGATGGTTTATGGAAACTATTTTTTGATGGATCAAGAAGTAAGGTTGGATCAGGTGGTGGAGCAATGTTAGTTTCTCCACACAAGGAAAGTTATTACTCTACTTTTATATTTAAATTTAGATGTACTTGTAATGTGGTAGAATACGAGTCCCTCATTCATGGCCTTGAGTGGGCTAGAAAGAGAGGTGTGAAATAGTTACAAGTTTATAGTGATAGTGAGTTGGTTGTGAATCAAGTAAGAGGCTAAAATATGATGAATAATTCCTTGATTAAGTCCTATCATAATAGAGTGTGGGATATTATGGAATATTTCCAAGCCTTCAACATTAAATCTATACCAAGAGAAGATAACAAACATGCTGATAGGTTGGCAATAATTGGAGCTCAGTTTGATGTTCCAAAGGGTATAAGAGAAGATAAGAACCAACCTCATCTCAAAGTGATTGTAAGGCCCTCTATACCTTATAATGTCACTAATTGGAAAGTGTTTGGTAGTGACTAACAAATAGATCTTTTTATACAAGAGGAAGATGAGTTTTCCTCAAAGATTCAGTCCAAACTATAAAAACAATATGGAGGGTAGATTGTACAATTGAAGACAAACAAGCTCCCTAAAGGCTTAGTCACACTTGAGAGTATATTCAATGACGATGATTAGTTGAAGAAAGAAAATATAAGCATGTATACGAACCAAGAAAACTATGAGAGCGTATAAATATTCAAAGATAAGTTTCTTATTCTTAGGAAGGTATGTACTAGAGAAGAAAGACATGCTTTCATTGAATTATGCAAGGAATTTTCTAATGTCTTTACATGGGAATATAGTGATTTAAAATGATTTGATTCAAACTTAGCTCAAAATACCATAGAGATAGATGAGAATTATAAGCCTATCAAGCAAAGGCAAAGGCCAATCAATCCTAAGATTGAGCTTCTCATGAGAAAAGAGCTTATAAAGTTGATTGAGTCTAAGATCATTTTTCCTATTAATCATTCATCTTAGTTGGCAAAATTAGTACTAGTAAGGAAGAAGAATGGGAAAATTAGGTTATATATTTAATTTAAATATTTGAATAGAGTTTCTTTGAAATATCATTATCATTTTCCTTCCATGGAGAAGATTTTTCAAGTTGTGGTAGGAAGTGAAAGGTTCTCACTCCTTGATGGATATTCTTGGTATAATCAGATTTTGGTAAAGGAAGGAGATAAATACAAGACAATCTTTACTACTAAATGGGGCACATATTATTATAATAAAATTACTTTTGGTTTGTCTAATACTAGTGTAACCTTTCAACGTGTAATGGATATGGATTTTCAAGGTCTAATAAATGATATAGTGTTGGTGTATTTTGATGATATCATAGTTTTCTCTAAGGATGCAAAGGATCACTTGACTCATCTTCGGAAGATTTTTGAGAGATGTAGAGAGTTTATAATCTCTTTGAATCCAAAGAAGTGTGTATTTTTTGTCCATGAAGTCAAACTCTTGGGACACATTGTTTCAAATAAAGGTTTATCCATAGATCCTGAAAGGGTGAGTACAATCTTGGCATTGACTTTTCCCAAACACAAGAAAGGCTTTCAAAGTTTTTTTAGAAAAATAAATTTCATAAGGAGGTTTATTCATGATTTTTATAACTTATTCAAGCCTCTAACATAGATTTTAAGGAAAGATGAAGTATTTTCTTGGATAAGAAGAAGGAAGGAGAGTTTTAAAGAGATAAAATAAGCTATTGCTCAAGCTCCAACTCTTGCAAGTCCTTATTTTCAAATGAATTAAACTTATATACCTTTGGAAATGAATAATTAATATCTACCATTCTCACTCAATCAAATGAAGAAAACTTGGAGCATCCTATTGCCTTCTTTAGTCAAAGATTGGAAGGCTATGAAGTAAGGTACACTTATGTATAAAAGCAAGTACTTTTAGTTGTTATAAGTCTAAATAAATTTAGGCACATGCTGTCTAACAATAAGATTCATATATTGATACCTCATCCTAGTATCAAAGACTTACTTTTGAGTAGATATTTGAATGAAGTTGGTTGGATCATAAAAGTAATAGAGTATGATGTAGAAATCAAGACAACCAAGCTAGTGAAAGGGAAAGGATTATGTGAGCACCTTGCCTCAGATTTCAAGGAATAAAAAGAAGTTGTTTTAGCCCTTCATGATGATACTATAACAGTTGCATATTCATCAATAAGGAGTTGGGCACAATAAATGATCCATTTCTTCAAATTAGTGAGTGTCCACAAGGCCTATATAGAGCCAAAAGAAGGTACTATAGATTACAATTTATTCCTTATGTACTTATTGATGGAATGTTGTTTAGGAAGGATTTATTATGTGTAATATTGATATATGTTGAATAAAATCAGGTTGAGAATATATTTTTTGAGTTTCATGATGGACCAACTAGTGGTCACTTTGCTCCAAAAACCACAACTACTAAGATTATGAGAGCTAGATATTTTTGGCCTAGTTTGTTTAAGGATACTCATGCTTGGGTAATTAAATTATATAAATTTACTCTCTTTGATGGTAAATAAAATATTTCAGCCTTTCCTCTTCATCCAATACAAATTGACCAACCCTTTATCTAATGGGCTCTAGATTCCATAGGCTTAATCAATCCACCTTATAGTGTTGGTCACAAGTGGGTGTTGACTACCACATATTTATTTAAAATATAGGTGGAGGATATTTATCTCAAGAAAGAAAATACAATTTTAATTTTAGAATTATATGAAGGCATAGTGACAAGATTTGAGGCTCCTACAACAATAATTTCAGACAATGCATTGGCTTTCTTTGGAATGAAGACAAATGAGTGGGATTTGAAACATGGTATTTATCTTAGTAATTCCTACAAATATTATCCATAATGGAATGGAATAGTTGAGTCCACTAATAAGAATCTAATTAGGATTATCAAGAGGACAATGGAGGAAAACCAAAGAACTTGGCATTCTTAGTTGAGGACAACTCTATGGGCTGATAGAATCACCCCCAAAAGAGCCATTGGAAACACATCATATACACTTATTTATGGAAGAGAAGATATATTGCCTATTTCAATTGATTTACCAACCTTGGATCTCACTTACCAGCTGGAGTTGATGGAAAATGAAAGCATAGAGGTCAGATTATGTGAGTTGATGGAGCTTGAAGAAATAAGGGATCAAGATATGCAAACTATGAGAGCTCACCAAGATCAAATAAAGAGATACTTTGGAAATAAATCCATGCCAAGAAGATTCCAAGAGGGGGACATTTTTATAAAGTGGGATGAAGATAGGGCTAAGCCTAGAAATCACACAAAGTTTGATGCTTTGTGGAGTGGCCCTTATGTCATCACTCAATGCAAGCAACATAATGCTTTCCAAATCTCAAAGTTGGATGGAGAGGAGCTTCATATCCTAATCAATGGGATATGTATCAAACATTTCTATTAAGGTTATCCTCTCCCCTTGTACATTGATATTATTTTCCTTGTTTTCCCTAAGTGCTTATGCACATGTGTGAGTCTTGTTGGTGTCTTACTTTATTTTGTGTTGTTTGGTGTGGTGTGGTTATTTTGTGTGTGTATTAGGCAATTAATTTATAGTTTTATTCAAGAATTCATTGACTCCTTTTGGCCATGTATTGATAAGGCTATTAGTCTTTAGTATAGTAGGCATACTACCCTTATGAGTCACCATTTTGCTGACCAAATTTGACTTCAAGGTCAATTTTGGACCCCTATAGGTAAAAAATTGATTTTTAGGTATTTTAGGGATATAATAATTTATCATGGGGTATGTTATAGGTGTTTTTATGTCATTTAATCTTATAGTAGCCTTGGTCTTAGTCATTTTAATCTATATGTCACTTTGAGTCATTTAGAAGGATTTGAGGGGTCATAAATGCAAGTGGCATGGTTTTCAAGGTACCCAAGTGTCCTTGTTTCCTCTAAAATGTAAAATAAGTCATATTATTTATCAGTAATGTCAATCTCATCTGAAACTTGTAGGTTATCTAACTAAAGATCAAATAATCAACTGAAAAAGGGGAGTTTGGCACTTATACAACCCATAAGGGAAGGTTACACATGGGAGAAGGTTATGAAATGTATTTTAATATTAATTAGGTTTATTTACACACTTTACATGATTTTTAAGTTCCATTTTTTAATCTAAAACCATTCTTCTCCTTTTTTGCCTTTCTAGACACATATAAGTGGTCAATAGGTTTGTGCTTGGTATAGATAACTGAAGAGGTTTTAGGTCAAATTTTTTTTGGAGGTGGTATTACAATGAGAGAGATTAATTTACATAATAATATTTAAATTATTGGTTAACCATGCTTTATGAACCATCTCTAACAAATTGACTATGTTTTTGTACTCATTATTTCCTATACCTTATAGGTTTTGCTCCATTTTGGATAGGTTTGTACAATCCAGTTAGTGATGTTGAATCTAAAGGATTTTGGATATCTTATCAGATTATATCCATGATTAGTTTCATTTTTCATGTTTATTTCATGAGCAAGTTATCTCATGTTGCAGGAAGGTGTCACCAATGTGAAGTTTCAGTCAGTTTCTTCCTTATTGTAGAATGTTAGTCTTATAAAAGATCTCATGTGAATAGAGTATGGATTACATAGGTATAAAGGACATATGATCACCTCTTTCAATTTTTGGTTTCATCACACCATGGTTTGAGTAACTTTCAATCTACCATTCCTCATAGTTAACTCTTCATTCAATTCCACTTGCAGTCACATGGATAGAGCTTGTTTAGCTTGTTCATGCAGTTGTAATTAAGGTGTATCAGTTTTTTAAAGTCATTATGAGTTGGAGAGTGTTCATTTGGATGTTTGGGGAAAGTTCAAGGTTGTTTTCAATCTCATTCATCACACCAACCAGTCATTAGATACCCCTACCTGCTCTATTCTAGATGTCTACAAGAGGTTTTCATGTTGGAATAGATGTTATGGAGATTGTATTAAGATATCATAAATGTAAAACATGAATTTTAAGAATTGAAAATGATTTGGAGTTGTTTATGAGACCATCTACCCACTTTTTTTTTCCATTCCATGCTCACTACCTGCATACAACAAATACATACTTACAATTGACTCCTTGATGATGTCATGATGGGAGGAAAAGCTTGATATGTGTTTCAATATCTTAATATTACTAAGAGATCATTGGAATACTTGGTGAAATAATATAAGTGATTAGAAAACTAACACCTTATATACTTCCTAAGTTTACCCACTATCTATATTTGTAAATGCCCACCTACAGGTGATACCATAGAGCTTTGAAGGTCCTTGTACAGGGAATTAGAGATATAAAAAAAACCATATTTTGGTTTATATCATGTACATTCACCATATTATAAATATATGAGGTTTTGAAATGGTAAAATAAAGTGTAAATCATTTTTTGAGGGACAAGGACTGGATTCAATGATCTTTTCCTAAAAAAAGTGAAAATAAAGGTCTAGGGGTATTTTGTAGATATCCTATAATAAGGTTAAAAAGAGATTTGAAATAAATAGATAGGTAGAAATTGTATCCTATATAATGGAGAATAACTATGCCAAGGATTAAGCCAAAATTATTGATGGAGCCTAACTATTTGGAGCCTCAAAGTTTCCTACAAAGATACTAAAAACTTGCATTCATATCTATAGGTTTTAAGTTTTGAATGACCTTTCACATCCTAAAGAATAAATGAAACATAACTTAATGTTTGGAATGGCCCAATTTATGGATTTTTTTTAAAATAATCATGCATATAATTAGTATGATGTTGGTTTATAGTGTTTCAAGCTTCATAAACACCTAAAAGTGTCCCTTCTCAAGGAAATGTGCACCTACAGTTGAGTGGGCAGAGAGTGACATAAACAAGGTATCTTGGTGGTGTTTTAGCCCATCCAAGGTGAATATAGGTATGATAAGATTATATGTGGATTTAAATATTCAAGGAGTGTCTTCAAACATCATGACCAAAGTCTAATTAGGTAAATATACACCTTCATGAATCAAAGAGCAGGGTATCACAGTCAAGAAAGAGAGCTCAGTTTGGTGAGATCAAAGTGTAGGTAAAGGTTAAGGAAGAGTTAAAATAAAGAAATATAAATATGAAAAATTTAATTATATCCATGATGATCTCCATAAGCCCTTTCCAATGTGAAACAAGCTAAGAATGACCTCTTAAGGCCCTATATGCACTTATAGTTGAGTGTTCAGTCCTGATGAAGGTAAAGAGATGAGTATGCTAAGGAAGGGAAATAATATATACAAAAAATTGAGAATTATTAATGATATGTATATAATTTTTTTTCCTAAATATCCAAAACTCCTTCCAAGTTGAACATTTACTTTCACACTAGCTCGAGAATGATAGTTTATACAGTTGCACTACGAGACCCATGTTGCTCAATAGGTAAGAATGAAGAATACAAAGGGGAAGAGTGTTTTTTGGTGAATAAAAAGATTATTTATCTTGAATTAAATGTTTATAATTTTTTTAATAAACCTAATTACATTATTTTTATGCCTTGATATGTCATTCTTAGGTGGAAGTGAAAAATGCAGGAAATAGTCCTTTTGGAGGCCTTTTTTGGATAGATTAAGTTGGTTAGGTGCCTAAATGGATGAATATAACCTATAAATTTGGTATAAATATTAATTAATATTTAATAAAAATCATAAAATATTAAATTTTCCTTTAAATAGATGGATATATCTCACTATTTTGTCTCAGAAGTCAGCTAGTCAAGAAAATCAGGGTTTTGGCAAAACAAGCAAATGAAGCCAAAAAGGGTAAGGAACTTGATGGGAAGATTGGGGAAACTAAAGAAATATATTTTGAGGTTAATTTAAGTTTAATATATGTTAATAATCACTAAAAAAAACTTATACCTCTCAAAATGGTCAAAACACTTGTGCATATAGCTCAACCAAGCAAGCTACAATTAGGCCTAGTTGGTGACTGAGAAGAAAGAATGAGAAGGAGGGATTGGGAAGTTGTGTGATGAATTTTTGAGATTTAATGAGGTATTAAAAATAATTAGATACTATACCAACCATGAGATATTATCCCAAATGGTCAAAACTAGCAAGATACATGCTAAGCCTATTAGGCCTTGAAGTGACCTAGAGCCAATTAGGGGTCCAACTGCACTTTAAGCTCTTGGTGAGTTTTATATATAGTTATAACATGTTAATTGGATGAATTTAAACATATATGAAAAATTATGATGTAGGTATATCCATAGAAAATTTAATTTTAGAATTTAAGACACATTAATCCTATAGGAAATGTGAAACAAGCTCGATAAGCGAGTTTTGAATGCTCATATCTTCTCTAAGGATATGCATAGAGTTCAAATGAGTTTGTATACATTAGAAGGGGTACTTAAAATATTTTTTTTGGAATTTTTTGTAAATTCAAATGTTATGGATTTATGAACAAAGCTTAAAGGCAAAATGGACCTAAAACCCTACTAAACCCTTGGAAGAGACTTGTTGGAGAAAAAAAGCATGGAGAGATATCCATTTGGGATTAAATGACCATGAAAGTGATTTGAGGTTGTATATAACCCTTTAGGGATCCTCCTCATAAATTTTTGTGCTACCCTACCTGTATAGACATGGTACAAAGTGGATTTCTTTCAATATTTTATGCATTGTGTAGGTTATAGGGACTTTCAAGGAATTAAATCAACTTTAGAAGGAATATATGGACTTATTATAACTCAATATGGTCATTTAATTCCTTATAAAAACTCCTAAGTTTGCATATAATAGCTCTCATCTTACCCAATCAAAATTGGCATAGTGAACATGATGGTGAGAGTGTGAAAAATTCAAATGGATGTCATTTTAAGGTGATCTTGATGCCTCTAAGGCCTTTAGGGTCTTTAAAAGTGTCATCCACTCTATTTAAAAAATTTCATGGAAAATTGATACTTTTTGGAATCCAAGTGTGCAAGGTGTGTGGAAGAGGAGTTTTCTTAGACTGTAGATGGTGATGGCTCATTTAAAAAAAATTCCAAATGACTAAAAATGCAACCAATGCATGGGAAAACATGTATGAAACCATTACTGCTATGCCCCTAACCTATCACATGTATGAGGATAATATTAGACAACTTGTGGCTTACTTATCCCTCTTTGCTGTTATATTACATTTATCTATGCTTTTTTTTTATTAGTAGGTCGGCCTATGGAGTAACCATGGCCTAGATAGACTATATATAGGAGGTAGTGGGTAATTATTTATCATCATATTATGAATTTTGCTGTTATTGAAGATTGTGGAGGTTGCCCCCTCAAAGTGGCTTATCTATTATCATATATTTGGATATATTTAAGTCATATTTGTATATAATTCTGCTATTATACTTAATTCTTGAAGTAATTTCATTACAAGTGGTATCAGAGCTACGATTTGGGCAATCTTGTGGGCAAAACACTAAATTTTTAAATTTTGCGATATATAAAAAATTGTTGTGAATTTATATACAAAATTTTTACCAGAGATGTGAAATAATCAAATTAATCTTCCATTAAAATTTCAGCTCATTTGGATATGTTTTACAAAAGTTATATCTATTTTATGGTGTTTCATAAAATTGCTCTATAGTGCACAATTCAAAGAATTTTTCTGAGTTATTTACATTTTTGGAAATCTTAGAAAAATTTGGATACGGTATGTTCTTTGTATATTTTTAAATGAGGCTGACATAATTCCAAAATTGCTTGGTCAAAGTTGGGTCAAAAGTGCCAATAAGGGTCGACATCGTAAAACCCTTTTATGGCAGGTCCACAAACTCGAGGCCAAGGAACCGGTGCTGAAACTCCAGGTAAAACTCCTAAAAAGAAATATATGGAGTTAGAAGGGGGATGTACTAGACCCTTTATACCAGGGTTTTCTGACATAGATCACAAAGTGAGCCAGCTTGACTATAGTGTGCAAGACATACAATCTAATATGCAATCCATACAAGATAGTTTGGGAGATATCATGATGGCTTTGAACATTAATCAATAAAATCATCAAGCTAACTCTATTGCACAAACCCACCAGGGTGGTTCTCCTAACCAGTCTACTTCAAATCTAACTCCATGGCAATAGAGGAACCTATTACCAAAGGTGGATATGTACAAATTTGATGGAAAAGATCCACTCAATTGGATCAACCAAATGGAGAGTTTTTTTGACCTACATCAGATTCCAAGTGGACAAAAGGTTACCATGGCATCCCTATATCTTGATCCTGATCAATTCATTTGGTATCAATGGTTGTGTGCTCAAAAGAAAAAGATGACTCTCAATGTCACCTGGTCAGTTTTTACAGAGGAGCTACAATTACACTATGGCAATAGTGTGACAGAGAATTACTTTAGCCAAATGTAAATTTTTTGATAGAATGGGTTCGTCAAGGATTATATTAATCATTTTTAGAACCTATCCTTATGTGTGGAGACAATTTTTGAAGCAAACTTGAATGACCTATTTTTGGGTGGACTCAAGGACCAAATTTAACATGAGGTACGCATGTTTAATACACTTAATATTTATAATTCTATTATCATGGAACATAGAGCTGAGGAAAAATTCATAGCCAATAAGAAGCAGCCATTCACTCACTTCAAAGATCATAGCATATCATCACCAACATTTCCTCCACCTACTAGATTGACCCCTCAGCAAATTGAAGAGAAGCATGTAAAAGGATTATGTTTCGGTTGTGACAGTGAGTGGAGTAAAGGACATAGATGTGCTGAGAAGAATTTATTCTACATGGAGGGACCAAACGAAGATGAAGAAGCAGATGATGCCTCTAATGATGATGAGGAAGATATAGAAGAGGTACTTGAAGATTCCCAACTTACAATCTCTTGTCATGCACTTGCAGGTATTAACACTCCACAAACTCTTAAGTTGGTGGGTTTCCTCAAGAAACAAAAGGTGACAGTGTTGATTGATTTAGGGAGCACACATAACTTTATAAACCATAAGTTGGCCACTCGATTGAACTGTTTCATCTAGCCAGCACCATAATTTTAGGTCATGATTACAGATGGTGGCACAATTAATTATTCAAGCAAATGCCATAGTATTAAGCTTACTATGGGTTGGTAAAATCTCAACTCTCTTATGTTTGTTATTCCCATGGGTAACATAGACATTGTTTTGGGAGTCCAATGGCTCACAACCTTAGGTACCATTGAGATGAACTTCCAAGAGCTATTCATGCACTTTCATTTTGAAGGTAAGAAAATTGAACTACATGGATTACATGCAAAATCTCTACAATTGATTAGTTCACATCAGATGACCAAGATGCTAAAAAAGGGGGTAGAGGGAATTATTGCATGATTATGCTCCATATAAGTTCAACCCACACAGGTATCTACACATCTTGATCTACAGATAATTCTTGAGGACCACTCATCTATTTTTGGGGCCATGCCAAAAGGACTACCACCAAAAAGAGAACATGATCATGCCATTCAACTAATTCCAGGTAGTCAACCACCAAATATCAGACCATATAGATATCCATATGCACAAAAGAGTGAAATTGAAAAGCTAGTCCATGAGATGCTAGAGGCAGGGATCATCAAGCATAGCCAAAGTGCATATTCATCACCAGTGGTCATGGTGCGGAAGAATGATGACACATGGAGGATGTGACTAGATTATAGGAAACTCAACAAATACACCATCAAAGATAAGTTTCCTATTCCAATAATTGATGATTTAATTGATGAGTTGCATGGTGCTAATTATTTCAAAAAATTGGATCTTCACTCGGGGTACCATCAAATTAGAATCAAGGATGAAGATGTTCATAAAACTGCTTTTAGAACACATGAGGGCCATTATGAGTTTTTGGTAATGCCCTTTGGTCTTAAAAATGCACCATCTACTTTTTAGAGCTTGATGAACACTATTTTTAGGCCTTTTTAAGGAAGTTTTTGCTAGTTTTCTTTGATGACATATTGATTTATAGACAGACATGGGAAGCACATCTGCAACATGTGAAACAAGTGTTGATAGTTTTGGAGAAGCACCAAATTTATGTGAAGCCATCTAAATGTGATTTTGGAGTATAGGAGGTAGAGTACCTCAGTCAAATTATTTCCAATGAAGGTGTCAAATTTGATCCCTAGAAGATCAAAGCAATAATGGAATGGCCCATGCCAAAAACTCTCAAAAACCTTTGAGGGTTCCTTGGCCTAATAGGTTACTATAGAAGATTTGTGATAGGCTATGGCAGCATAGCAGCTTCACTCACTACATTGATACAGAAGGATGATTTCAATTGGAATGAAGATGCCACCAAAGCATTTGAGAAACTAAAAGTAACTATGTGCACCACTCCAGTTTTGGCTACTCTAGACTTCTCACAGACATTCACTGTTGAATGTGATGCTTCTAGGTTTGGATTGGGGGTAGTACTAATGTAGGAAGGAAGACCCATTGCATTTGAAAGTCATAAATTCAAAGGTAATAATCTACAAAAACCTATCTATGAGAAAGAAATGATGGCTATTCTTCATGCAGTTAAACAATGGAGGCCTTATCTGATGGGTAGACACTTTAAGGTGAAAATGGATCATGATAGTCTTAAATACTTTTTGCAGCAAAGATTATCATCTGAGGAACAACAAAAATGGATAACCAAAATGTTGTGTTATGATTATGAAATAATCTACAAGAAGGGTAAAGATAATGTAGTAGTAGATACACTATCCAGATGGGATGCATCCACAGAAGCATTACTTTGTGCATTGTCCATGTTGCAAGCAGATTGGGTGGATGAAGCTAGGTTAGAATGGGAGAAAGACAAGGATACACAGGGTTTGATTCAGAATCTCCAGCAAGGTAATTTATCCTCTAACAAATTTGAATGGAAAGGTAATGTCCTATGGTATAAGGGTAGGTTATACTTGTGCAAAAATTCAGAGCTTAAGCATAAGATTCTTGCAGAGTTGCATGCATCTCCAATTGGGGGACACTCAGGGTTCTTAAAAACTTATCATATACTTAAGAATTAATTATTTTGGGAAGGACTCAAGGGAGATGTAAAAAATTTTATGGAAGAATGCTTGATATGCCAACAAAATAAAGGTGAAACAGTTAAGACCCCAGGTCTGTTACAACCGTTAGCAATTCCTAGTCAAAGGTGGGAGGATGTTTCCATGGATTTCATCACTGGGTTGCCTTGTTCTGAAGGTAAGAATGTTATTTTGGTCATTATGGATAGGCTTACAAAATATGCCCATTTTTGTGCTCTCTCACACCCATTTTCAACAAGTACAATAGCGGCTATTTTTATGGAAGCATTTCTCAAATTACATGGAACCCCAAAAATAATTGTAAGTGATCATGATCCTATTTTCACTAGTAATTTTTGGACTGAACTAATTTCTTGTTTAAGTACTCAACTAGTGCATAGCTCATCTTACCACCCCCAATTTGATGGACAAACTGAAGTGGTTAACAAATGTTTAGAGGGGTATCTCCATTGTTTTGTATTAGATAAACAAGAACATTGGGTTAAATGGATACCACTTGCAGAATGGTGGTATAACACATCTTTCCATACCTCTTCTAAAATGTCTCCATTTATAGCACTATATGGTTACCATCCACCTTCCATCACCTTCATTAAAAGTGCACACCAAGGTTCAAGATGTGGAAGAGCACATTCAACATCAACAAGAGGTTTTAGCTAGTTTGAGAGAGAATTTGGCCTTGGCACAAAATAGGATGAAGCAACAAGCAGATCAACACCGTAGTGAGAAAAATTTTGATTTGGGTGATTGGGTATTTGTTCATTTGCAGCCTTACATGTAGATGTCCTTGAAGCAACAAAAAAAGGACAACAAACTTGCTCCTAAGTATTATGGCCCTTTTAAAGTTCTACAAAAAATTGGAAGTGTGGCTTACAAGCTCAAGTTACCTCATTCATCTCACATACACCCAGTATTTCATGTTTCCTGTTTGAAGAAGGTCATTAGATAGAAAGTTTTTGCCCAGATAGAGCTCCCAGAACTAGATGAAGAAGGATGAGTCATTTTGGAACCAGAGAAGATCCTCCAAACACGTACTAAGAGGTTGAGAACCAGAGAGATTACGGAATATCTGATCAAGTGGAAAAACTAGAGAAGTGAAGATACAACTTGGGAAGGTGAATATTTTTTGCAACAACATCCATAGTTGTTTAATGTTGAGGACAACATTGGTCTGAAGGGGAAGGGCATGCTACACCCCTAACCTATCCCATGTATGAGGATAGTATTAGCTGACTTGTGGCTTACTTATCCCTCTTTGATGTTATATTACATTTATCTATGCTTTCTTTTGATTAGTAGGTTGGCCTATGGAGTAACCATGGCCTAGATAGACTATATATAGGAGGTAGTGGGTAATTATTTATCATCATATTGTGAATTCTGCTCTTATTGAAGCTTGTGGAGGTTGACCCCTCGAAGTGGCTTATCTATTATCATATATTTGGATATATTTCAGTCATATTTGGATATAATTCTGCTATTATACTTAATTCTTGAAGTAATTTCATTACAATTACCTATTAATAAAATCATTAAATCCACCCCTAGTCAATTTTGGGATGTTCAAATAGGTGTGAATGATGAAGGCAATTTTTGAAGCAAACACGAGGAATTTCATGCCACTTTTTAAGAGTTTCATGCCTTGTTTGGAAACTTTTACTTCTTTACCTTTCATGTTCCATTTCACATCTCCTTATCATTCATATTTAACCTATTTTATCAGCTTTACAAGTGTCCAAGTGACCTTTAGACTTCCCTTATTTCTCCCCTCTCCTAAATGCTATAAGTAGTGACTTTTTTGGTTCTTTTGAGCAAATTCCATTGGTTAATAGTGAAATCCTAGACAATTTTGTATTTGAATGACTCTTGAAGAAATAAAAAAATGAATTTTCCTCTAATATTCTGCATAATTGAGTTTGGTTCCAAATCTTGTTGTTCTTGTCCAGTAAAAGATGGTATTTTCTAGCATGTTGTCTTTGATTGTCCACCAAGTATGTCGAAGAGTAATTTTTTAGGTCTTTGTTAGTGTTATTTATTATTGTATGAGAGTTTTATAAGTGTTCTATGATTTTATCCTCCAAATGGTCATTCATTGTCCCTCCTAAACATCAATATACCTCTTGAACCTAGCATATGAAACATTGATGTAACAATATGTCTTGAGTTGTGAGTTATGTGTGAAAGAAGTTCTGATTTGATATAAGTAGTATAAGTTTAGTCAATATGAATAAATTCAATATTGGTGTATCACCTTTTAACTTTCTAAGTTTTTCTTCTTACCCCTTTTCATGCAAAGTTGATAAGTGAGACAGTGCTTCAAAGAGTGCATCAAGGGAACTATCCCTTCTATAGATTCATCTCACCAATTGATTACCCACAATAAGTGAGATGTTTCCATTGTGACACTTAGATGAGTATATCTAAGACATCTCCTCAAGGGGTGAAAATCCAAGTGACAATGGCATCCAATCACAATTTTGAAACCACATATGCCTTTTTGGTCTATGCCTAGTATCATTTCATTGCCCATTTTTGTCTAGCTTGTCATCTATTTGCAATAAATTACTTTAAACCAAGTTTAAAAATGGTCTTGTTAAGTTCAAATTAAGACATTTATTGGTTTATGCCTTTTCCTCCCTTAATTTTGGCTTATAAATTTATCTATCACTTTTGGGTTGTGCAAATTAGACTATTTCCTTACTCGATTTAAAGACTCTATTGTGCTTATATTTTGTTGGTAGTATCTTTTTCATGTGCCTCATGTCTCTTTTGTTTCATATAACTAAGGTCTAAATTCTCTCTCCAAGTACAACCTTAAGCATGCTTAGTTTACATTTGAGTCTTGCCTATCATTCAAGCTTGAATGTTTTACTCCTCATCCTTATTTTTGCCTACTTGGAATTGATTTTCCCAATTAGTTTTATGCATATGCCTAAAGATAAATGTATTTTACCAATGACCAAGCTTGTGTTTGAATTCATATTCCAAGTTTGAGTCCAAGTGTTTCAAATTGATTAGATTATTTATCTTTCCTTTTAGACCTAGTATGTGTCAAGTATAGCTTTTGTGTGATATTTCCAAAAGTCCTAGAATTTCACTTTTTAGCTTTTAGAGATAGTTTTTTTGATCCTATATTTCTGCCTTGTTCCCAATTAATTACCAACCATTTCCATTTTTAGACCTAGATTAGAGTTGTTTAAAACACTTTTACCAAGATTGGCATTCATGTTTAAATTTTACTTAACCATTTGTGTGATACATTTGAAATTAAACCTTGAGGACATTTTAAACCAGTTTATCATTGACTATTTTGGAAAATCGATCCATTCTAGGCCAAGTTTAGACAATTTTCAGCAATATATCAAGAACCTATGCCTAGACTAATGTCACTTTCAAACCTAGGCTTGGACCAAGATCATTTTCATATACCAAGACCACCCTCTTTGTGATAATTTCCAAACCCATCCATGTTGATTATAATATGTTACAATATCCATTATTTGGTCTAATTAACATATGATGTTCTCCCTTTTAATGATAATGGTACTTGATCCCCTACCTATACCATTAATCCTCATTCGACATGTGAAAGCAACCAAGCTTCACAACATACTTCCATTACCATTCTAGGCCCTCATCCTTTTCCTCATGTTAGTAACCAAGATTTTTAACACCCTTTCATTACCATTCTATGTTTTTCTAAATCTAGTAGCTCATTATACCAACAAGGTTACACAAGTGTGACTAGACGTGTCATAGTTACCATCCTAAACCAAAAAACAATCTTTATTGAGCTCATATTTGATGAGCTTATTTACAAAGAGATCACTACCCAATTGTTGATCATTATTCATCTAGGGCCAACATACCCAACTTTAGAAAACCCATGCTAGTCTTTAAGCACAATAAAGCTAGTTATTACCTCTTCAAGAGCCATCATTCAAAAACCAATATGTGTTCAAAATTAATATTTTACAACCCAATGTGAACCAAGTCCAAGAGAACTAGCAAATCCATGATGTTTTTATTGAAGCATATATTTATGATGAGTCAACCTATGATGAATCATCTTTTGATCCTTTCCCTTTGGTTGAGGAGTCTCACTCTAACAAGCCCATGTTTATTAACCCATTTCCTAATGATTATAACCAACTTTGGGAAAATCATTACCTCAACCATTATCATATTTTTAAATAGCCTCCATTTGACAAATCAGTGTCTATGGAATTGTCTTTGGACCTATTTCCCCTTGTTGGGGAATCACCCCTCGAGCTATTCCCTCTCTTTGAGGGGATTCTCCCAGACAAGACATTTATGTTAAACCCTTTTTAGATGAATTTATTTTTGAATAACCGATTATGCCATCACATGCTATTACTTTTATAATACCAAAAATTAAACAAGACATCATTATAACAGCATCCACAATCAAATAAGAGTCTTAACTAGAGTCAAATTCTATTCTAGAACTAACATCAGATTTAACATCAAAATCAGAATCAATGTCAATCTCAACATCAAATTTGTAGTCCCTTCAGTCATACTCAACTTTAGAATTAGAATACATTCATGGTTGTTATGACATTAGTTACACATGCATATTAGATTAATTCAAATACATTTGTGATCCTTCCATAGTTTTTTAGGGTGATTACTTCAACATCAAGACAAATTCACCTAGTATCTTCTATGAGAATTGTTCTGTCTCTTCCCATTATATTACCATTACACATGCCATTACCATTCAACATAGTCACTATATTGACATTTTTCCTCCCAAAAATGTTGATTGGGATTGATAAAATCACACCTTGTTGAACTACATTCATGGTGACATATTAGTTGTAGAACATTAGTGGGACAAGACCACATTCATGAAGAAGAAGAACAATCTCTTAGTGAAATATTTTTTGAGGCACTATGTGGAAATCAAATTAAAAACTCAACATATTCTGGTGAAACCTTATTTGAGATGCTATAAAATAATCAAAGTCAATAGTCAACATTGCTAAGTGAAACCTTATCAGAGGCACTATGGGAAAATCAAAACAACTTTATTGTTGAAAACCTATTTGAGATGCCAATAGCTAAGCACAACATTTTTCCAATGCTCAATGAAGACATTATTAAATATAACATTAGTAAAACTTCCATTCTATATCATAATCAGATGGTAGCTACTCTCAAGCCCAAATAACATAATAATTTGGTTGTCCTATCAAGAGCATATTAAAAAGTCTTTAGCCTTCCCACAACCAAAATTATGTCAAATCTAGAATAAAAAACATTGTGTGTGTCTAAAAATCCTAATCTTCATTTGTTTCCCAACCATTATACATTCCATTATGATCCATATCCCCATAACCAAATCAGATATTTTATCCATGATTTATCCTTATTTACCATCCCTAACTATACTTTCCTATGTAGAGGCTACGAAGACATATTGTCTCAAAGTTTGGAGGAAACAAAATCAACAACCAATGAAGATCACAACAACATTATTGGAGTCCAAATCAGCAAAAAGTTCTTGATAGAGTAAATATTCAAAAGTGGTGTGGGCTAATGACTTAAATGATTAACTATTTTGGTTATATCATATGTTGATTAGGACATGCATATCCACATTAGTAGGAACATCAACACTATTTTACCTTGCCTTTCCATTTATCTTGCCTTTTTCATTTTCCAGTCACCTCTCCATTATTTCGTGCCTTTTCCATTTGCCTTATCATTATTACATACCCTACCATTTACCTTACCTTGTCACTTGGGGGAAACCCTATTATCATTATATCCCTTTTATCATAACATAATTGTCCTTGTACCATGTCATATCATACACTATTCTACCATACCTTCATTATTGACCAAAGTTGTTTTACCCCCTCTTCCCACCCTTTTTAACCTTGGTTCTATTGCATTGGTTATTTGGGCATCTTTAGCAACTATATTTAAATAAGGTTTTCAATATTTGATTCAATATTCTACACAAGAGGCCATATCTTGGACCCATATGATATTAGTTTGGCAATTGTATTTTGTATTTTTGAAACATTTTATTTTTAATGCTAATAATTATAATCACCTTTGGGAAAATTAGTATCATTGACCCATGGCATTGTTTCCTAATTATAACTACCTATGGGAAAATTAGGAACAACACCTTTGCCATGCATTATTGTATCACCTTACCATTCCTATTGTTATACTATGTCATTTGCCTAATTTATGAACTTGTTGCTACCTAATCATATTCCTCAATTGTAAGGCAAAACTGTGGTGACTTGAGATCCTAATGGGATGTAAGCAACACTCAATTTACATTGAGGTCAACTCAATCACCATTTTCCAATGCTCTCACCATTTTGTGAGTAATTTTAGTAAATTATCTCACCATTTTGTGAGAAACCTAATCCAACACTCTCCCTATCTTGTGAGTGGTATATTTTTAATATTTAATAAGTTAATATACCCTAAAAATTCAAAAAAACATTCAAAACATTTTGAAATCCTAAAAAATAGAAAATTGACTTACAATCTCCTAGGGAGATATAAAACCCCAAAATCCAAAATGATTTGTCTTGTCTCAACCTAGTCTACAATCCTTGACCCACCCTACTAGGGAAAATCCATTATTTATTCTAGTCCATTCCACTACCATTGGGGAGGTGACCTTCCCTTTTCATGTATCCTTATTTAGGGGCATCATCTAATTCACACCTTTTAGGCCAATCTCACAACTTTCATCCTATTAGGGAAACACTAGAGCATACAGAGTATATTAGGATATCTTATCCCTGCATGTCATTCCCTTACATAAAACCTTTCTTAAGGGAACTACCTATTTATCATTCCATTAAGACTTCACATGTATCTATTGAATTGATTAATGATATGATGTTTTTTGTTGCTTTTAGTTTCAATCTTTCTATGTGTTTATTTACTTAGTTGTTCATTCGTTTATTTGCCTATTTGTTTTCTTTCATTGTTGTGCCTTGACTCAATCTATATGCATGCATTGGGTGATTCCTTGAATATTGTTCTTGATTCTATCCATATTCATACATCCATATTATAATCATGGTTTTTATCATTGTTGCATTATTTCAAATTTTTTATTGGATCATGTGTTAATCCTTATAAACATTAGGTCCAAGTCATCATGGTGTTTTATATCATGATTCATACCATCATTTGAAATAACAAAAATTAGTTTAGTGGATCTTACAATTAATGGTGCCATAAAAACTTCTCCTTGTTCACCTTGGTAAATTATCTCACCCTCCTTAATAAAATCAACCCATTGACCATTTTTGTTAGATCAATGTTAATAATGATGAAAATCTCCACATTGGTAGGTACAACTAAATAATTCACATTTTTCCATTCTTATTCTTCTATTATAATCATCATTCTATTTTTTCCTACTTCTAGGTGAACTAAAATAGCCCAAGGTCTATTTTGAATATATAGGTAGTGCTTAGATGCGTGATGTATCTCAGGTCAGCTCAACCACCATTATTCTTCCAATCATTTCTTTCATCACTTTGTGCATCCTTGTGTGTTTGGTTTTTTTTGGATTCTTCAATCATTAGACCATCACGTCTACATTTGTGCCTACTCATATTTAATCTGTATGACAAATTATATCCTTTAGTTATGCTTGCCAATCTACCCTACTGGGGCACAACCAAAAAAATCATTTTTCAATCCAAGTCATCTTAATGATTATAAATACCTATGGGAAAATCATTATTTTGACTCATTCACCCTTCTAGGGCACATACCTGTGCCAATGATTATAATTTTCTTTGGGAAAATTAGTATCTTAACCTTCATTACTAATTATAACTACCTTTGGGAAAATCAATCCTTTTAAATTGATGCATTCAAGCATTATTTCAATTGGATCAATCTCAACCATGGGTTAATTTATTTCTTCTTCTTGCTTCTTTTAAAGGGACCATCCATAAATCAAATGTGTCAACCACTCCCTCAAGGGGGCATCATTATAGGCTTCCCAAACATTATTTGGAGCTTATTCTTCAATTATTATCTTCTTTTCCTTCTAAATATTTTTTTTCATTATTTGAAAATATGTTAATTTACCTATGTCTCACAACACCTTCCCAAATAAGGGAAAATTGTAGACACCCCATTCTAGCCACAACTAGCTTCCAACTCAACTTTAGATTGATTTTTACCAAATATTGTAAATTAAGCCTATAGATCACCGAATGTCCAAATTTTGTCTATACATCAGACATTAGTGATCAGAATTATGTTGATGCATCTCTATTTGGGGTATTATCCCATATGAAATAAAAACCTCTCATAGATTCATCTCGAGTCACATTGTGACTTAACAACTAGTAGTTAGGCCTTTTGACCCATTAAGTAGGGCACTTGAATAATTCATAAAAGAGATAAAATTATAATCAAAATATATCAAATAACAAAACAAGATTAAATTCTTAGATAAATAATCCATTTTAAATTAATGAATATCTAAAAATAGAAATTAAAAAAATCAAACTTCTTCATCATTGCTTTTGTGAGTTGTTAAGCACTCACAAAATAGCTAACAAATATCTAAATTTGTGAACCATGCCTATTAATTGAAAATAATAATTACGTGCCACCTTCTTAACTCAACTAGGGTTATCCTCAAGTCACCTAGGATTAGTTTGAACTCAACCATGCTTAATCTCAACCTAACTCAACTTGGGTGAGAGTTAACTTTGGAGGCTATAAATAGAAGACCTCACCTATTTATCTTTAAGATCCTTTGGTGTAAATTTATTATGCTCAAATAGATGCAAAATATTTTCTAGTGCAATTTTATTATGCCAAAATACCTCTAAAAAGTTTCATTGTAGTGTTAGCATGCCAATTTCATAAGCCAAGCCAAGCTAATCCAACCAACATTACTAATGTGCCAAGGAGAGGTGGAGAAATGGAGCTTCATTGACAAATATTTTCGAGCACGTAGTCGAGCAAGCCAACTCAGCAAGTGTATTTGGAGATATAAGGAAGGTAAAAGGAAGATTTATTTTGTTTTTTAGTTATATTTTCATTGTGCTTATTAAATATGCTCTCCCTAGTGTCTAGGCTAGAGGTGTTAGTGTTTAGTGTGTTTTTTCTGATTTTATTTTCTTGATTAACACTATATTAATCTCCCCTCTATGGATTCCTTGTTCACACTCTCAACATAGTGGGGTGTTGAGGACATTGAATCTACCTAGGGAACATCACACTTTTGCTACTTGTGTCTATAAAATACCCTAATAACTTGAAGATCTAAGGTTTTCATATAAAATTAGTCCAAAAATTGGTCATAGACAGTAAATCAAGTTTTATCCACAGAGGAATAGGTCTATCAGACTCAAACACAACTATTCCTAGAAGTTCACATCGGTCCCTACACAAGGAAACTAATGTTAAAATTAGGACACTAACACAATACACTACTATCTAGGAGGGTTTTTGACACCTAGACCTTGTTCACAACATCTTGATCAACTTTTTTGCCAATTTTCATCCTCTAAATCATTTGTCTCAGTTAGTTTTTAGGTAAGTACTTGTTTGTGTCATTTATTACTATTTTTAGAAATATCAGATTAGGTCAATTCTTACATAAATCAATGGTTTATTTATTCAATATCTCTCCCCTAATTTACTACAATCAGACCCTTTAACAACCTAGGATTTATATTTCATAATCCATCAAAACTTAAATGATTTAATGAACCTGACTTACTCTGAATACTACCCAAAAACCCTAGACGTAGATGCTCTGAGGGTTTGTATCCTTCTATTTTATATGTTCAAAAATTAATTCCAAAATCTCAAATCTGATTTATTAATTTATTTCAGAAATATTTAATAGATTAAATTTATTCAAATGTTAAAATATATAATATTTTGTTTTCCTACTTTCAAACCTAAAATGAAAAAATTCAACAACTGATTCAATGAAACTGATAAGAGATAATTGGAAGATTTTATTTCTAAACATTTAGATATGCAAGATGACTTTATCCATGTTGTCCATGAAGAGCCTCAAAAATTTGATAATAGTCAATATTTTAACCCCCTAGATGCCAAGATTATTACACCTACTATGGGGACAACTCATATTCTGAAACCACCCATTCTAACTCAGCAACCTTCAATAATGGAAACACCTCCTATGGCTAATTTCTCCTCTCCATATGTACAATCCCTTATGCTTGAGATCCATGATGTCTAGGCTAAGGTGTTACATCTTCAATAGGGTACCACTAGACCATCTCATGCCTTGTATTCTCTTATTCTTTTACATACACCTTTGACACAACATATAATGACAAATACTTCACCATCTAGATTTGTGGCACCCAAGCTTACTTTTTATGATGGTAAGGGTGACATAGAGCACCATCTATGATATTTTCACATAGCATGTTTGGGACATGTGTCCAATTATTGGGTCTTTACTAAGTTTTTACCTCATATTTTAAATTACTATGCATTAAAATGGTTCTATGATCTTCCTAATCACTCCATTAAAACATTCAATCCATTGGTAGATATATTTTTAGCACACTTTTCAAAAAACATCAGTGATAAGGTTTCTTATGCTCAATTTTTATAACTCAAACAAAAATATAATGATATAATAGTTGAATATGTCTTGTGATATAAAATTATATTAGAAAATATGACTATCCCCATGGCAAATAGAGAACTTCAAGGCAAATTCAAGCAAAGTTTGTTACTAACATTACAAAAAGCTATCCTATTCAAGAATTTTTCATCATTCATAAATATTTTTCCATACATTGAAAGAATGGTAATTCAAGCTTGTCTCCATGGGAAAACTAAATTACAAAACTAGATCATATTCAAATACTAAGAGTTCTAATAAGACTCTATACAAGGTGAAACCCAATTTGAACAAGAACGATTCAAAAATGATAGTTAATGCAGCTTCAGATCCATCTCCTAACATGGTTTTATTAGCTCCTCCAAGGATACATTTTATGACTCTTCCTTAGACACCAACATGGGTTATATAATAACTCTTGGAATACAACATCATATCTCTCCCTCCCATCAAATAGGTTGATATGACTAGGTCTCTTCCAAGGAACTATGATTCCAATGCATTATGTGACTATCATAGGGAAGCAAGACATAATACAAATAAATGCATTAACTTATGACATAAGATATAATGTTTGATAGAAGATAATATCATTGATATCGACACTCATATAGAAGCTCTTAGACCACAAAAAATAGAAGCAAAATCATTAAAAATATTTTTATATCCATTTCCAAAACTTATGGCTATTAAGACAACAGACACTTCAGGTGTTCATTATACATATCCTAGAAAACCACCACCAACATATTATCATACTCATACAGTGGATCCACATATTATACATAATGTCATTAGTATGTATCATACTATAGTGACAACTAAACCTCTTATCACTTGTTTAGAGCAAGAGATAGTTGACAATGAGACTAATTTTTACACACTCTATATACTAGCCTACATTGATCACCATCCTATTGAAAGTGTCATGGTTGATAATGGGTCAAGTGTCAACATGTGTAATATCAAACTTCTATATAACTTAGGTTATTTAGAGAAAGATATTTCTTAGACAAATATAGTTATTTGTGGCTTTAGTGGCTATGTCTAGAGTTCCATTCTAGAGATAGTACTTGCATTACATGTTGGTACATGCGGCCACCATATTCATAGTAGTACCTAGTGTAGGTTTATTTGATATGTTATTAGGTAGGCCTTGGATATAGTAACTTTGAGACATTCCATCCACTGTACACAAATGTCTCAAGTAAATACATGTTAATCAAGTGGTTACAATTGAGAGCCTTCCATATGAGTATCTTTTACCTACTCCACACCCACTTATACAATAATCACCAGTTACAATTCCACACACAAATTCTATTAGTATGACTTAGACATTAGTTAAGCCACCAGTGCAGGTGAGGTCTACTCCTATAACAGTACCATGTATGCATACTATCCCACCCATAAAGACCTTTATTAGAGATACCCATGCATCAAAGACATGTTGTGTATTTTAGAGGGCCTTTCTCTCCACCACCACACATATCAATGTTATAATAGAGAACATCCACACTAGCTACAACTTATTATATTAGATGGGTCCCTAAGAACCCTATAGTTCACAGGTTAGTTCAATTAGCTTCACAAATTCATATCCCTACTCCATAATTAATTTTAGATATAGATCACTCTATACATCCAATTCTTAGATCTGAGATACCTCATCACATAGCATGCACAATCAATATCCCTCTATTTAATACATGACACATTGATTGTGAGTCTTTTGTGAGACTGATCAATTAGTAGTATCTTTCCTCTTATCTTGCTCCTTATATATAGTTTCATTTTCATGATTTTTTGTATATAGCTTATATACTCAAAAAACACAAAAACATTTGAATATTACTCAAAAACACATATTTTAGATTGTTTACATTCTTTATACTTGTCAGGTACTACATATGTTATTTATCTTAGTATAGTTAATTTTATCATAGATACATGCCTCACTTGTTCTTATCGAATGCTCATAAATTCTTACAGGACTCAGGTCTACAACATTGATCCAAAGTTGTTAATATCTACTCACTAGGGGCACATACATAGCTATACCAATTCATCATTGATACATCCACCCATTGGCAAAATCTTATACATAAATTTTGATTTACCAAGTTACATCTTTCTATACTCTATATCATGGATTTAACATTGATTATATCTTGATATTGATCATCCTATACTAAGATTTTTTGCTGACTACTACTACTATAGACTCAATTATATACATCTTTGATCTTATACAGATTTGTACCTTAGGTTCATGAATACTTTCATTTCTAGATTTCTTAGTTTAGAATTGATTGTGTCTCTTTGCTTCAACATCTATTTGAGGGAATTTGAATATGTCATTTTTCTATGGCTCTACACTAATTATTTTCATTGTATGAATGCTTTGGATGTGCGCCCATGTCCTTGCATGTGCCTTCTTTACTATGTATGCAGATATTTGAATATGTTATTCCATGTGGATCTAATCCAACCTTGTTTTTTCTTTATGTATGTGGAGATTTGAACATGTCCTTGTATGTATTTCTTTCATATATTTAGTGACATATGCCCATGTCCCTTGTATTATGGCCCCTTGTCCTATTTTGCATGCCTCATGTGTGTTATATGTATGCTTTCATGTATGCATCATGGCCATGACATTTATCTATTAATTTTTAAACTTACACTCAATTTTTGATACTATGAGTGCTCTTATACATCTCCCCTTCCTCCTTGGGTTCCTTGATGGACATCATGCCCCATCCCCCTAGGTAGTTACTTAGATTATTATAAGATTATGCAGTTCATACACATGCTTACATTTTTATATCTAACTTGAAAACCTTGTGAATGATAGATCTAATATATATTGTACATTACCAACTTATGCTCAAATTATCTTACATTTTGATGTCACGTATATACATTATATTGGTTTATTACACATATATCATATATGTTTTCTATCCTAACACATATCATGTAGATATTTTCTTTTAAGGATAATTATTGACTAGTTACAACAAATCCCCTTAAAATATGAGGCATTCAAAAGGGTTTGTCACAGATATCAAGCCATCCATGTGCACTAAGAGTATAATTTTCAGCATGTAGACACAAAATTATAGAGTTTAAAATTAGAAAAACATAATGTAAAATAATCAAACATAGATCAATTTTAGTATATATAGAAAAAAATAAAGGAAATTAGTATTACATAGAGGACACTAGCATAGTACGTTGATGGCCAAGGAATCATGATATTGTCTAGTATCCCAAAAATAGGAAAATAAAGATTTGATAGAATAACATAGTAGTTACAGTCTAGATTTGCATAGTTTTAGTCACAAGTTATAATATTTGATCAATTTATGCTTAATTTTACATAGAATCATATCAAGTTTACTTATATTTGGGGCATATTGCATGGCATGATCACTCCCATTTCAATCTTAGACATACATAAACATATATTTCTATAACTCAGTCCATAATCCATATGCACAAATATCAGAGTTAGGGGCATGGGTGTGATTCAATGTTTCTACATGATCAATTTTGCACTAGTTCATCTCAAATGGAATGAAAAAATCCATGTAATTCTATAATTTGTATATTTAAAAACCATTTTCACTAGGTTTCACACCATATTGATGCCTTATTCTACCTACATTGGTTGGCATTTCTACGTAGTCCTTGAGCTACATTATCAAGTGCCTGAGAGGCCCTTTGGTTATTTTATATTTTATAATTTTTAAGTGAACCCAAATCCATCCTACATAATTTTAATTACATCATAAAGTTTTAGTTATATATTAATCTAATACACATGGGTAGGTAATGATGGATTCATATCATACTTCAGTTCTTGAGCCGCATACATAGGTGGGTTGGATAAGCCATTAGTCTAATCCAAATTATTAAAAATGTAATATACATTGATTAGGGGTGATTAATGATGGATTCAAAACCAAATTAAGCTGTTGAGCCACAAACACATGGATATTAAGTGAGTCATTAGCTCAGTCCAAACTATTCACCATTTGATCACTAGTTACACACACAAGATGCCACCAATGTTTTGCATTGGTTCATGTACCCAGTGAGGTGTATCCATTCCTTTCCTCTCTCCCTTATCTCTTTACTAAATTTTTTCTTTTATTTTTATATTCCTTAATTAATAACTAATTCAATCATGTTTTATTTGTAATATATGCAATAAAGCATGCTTCAAACACTTAGACCCAAATTCACATGATTTAACTCATAGGTAAGTCTAAGTACACTTATTTTACCTTTATCCTAGTCATTTCAATTTTGATACATATATAGAATAAAGGAGGGGGGAATGTAGTCATATAAAATTTCACTTGAGTTCAATGAGTGTTACTTGAGATAACCCATACCTAGCTTAGTCATAAACCTATCTTAGGGCCTCTTTAGATACTTATCTAGTTTTTGTATGGTCCTTACACATCCATAGACATCCCAAAATTATTCCCAAACCTTCCCCTAGGGATATAGGCCCCTAGTGCCTCAAGTTATACCACCTGGACACTAACACAGTTCTTTAGACACTAACACACTGTGTTAATAAACAAGGTGCAATATTAGTGTCCACTACCTAATTTCAATCGTAACTGATATATTTTCAATTCCTAAGACACCTAGGGTTGGCCTAGACCTATTTCACATTTCTTATAAGCACCAGATCAGTATAAATACATGAATTTTATACCTTTATCCACTATATGGAAATGGGATGCAAAATACACAAACAAACTCATAACAAGTAGTGCACAATCAAGTTTATTAATCCTTATTCTACCCTACTTCTGCATAAAGTCATTTGTAACCACCCTAAGTAGAGAATACATATATTTATAGTCTTAAACTCATTAAAATCACTCAATTAAACATGCATATTATCATTCACTTTCAATTATAACAATACTTAGATTAGGAAAACTACATTGGGCTTGATCCCCTCTTGACGTATTGGTATGTAGGAAAATCTCAACATAATGGGGTGTTGAGGACATCTAGCCTACCCATCTAACATCACACTTTTGATTTTTGTGCCTCTCAAATACCCTAACAACTTGGAGATATAGGGTTTGCATAAAAAATCAATCCAAAACAGGTCATAAATAATGAACAAGGTTTCATCTACATAGAAACATGCCTATCAAACTTAGACATAACTATTCCCAAAAGTTCACATCAGTCCCTACACAAGCACACTAGCACTAAAAATAAGAAACTAGCATGGTGTACTATTTTCCAAGGTATTGTGATACTATCCAATAGGGTTTATGACACTTAGACCTTGTTCACAACATCTTGATCATCTTATGTTCCATCTTTTAGCCTCTAGATCATCTGTCTTAGCCAGTTTCTAATTAAGTACTTATTTGTGTCATTTAGTGCTATTTTTTGAAATATTAGATTAGGTCAATTCTTACACAAATCAATATATATATATATTTATTATATATATCTCCCCTAATTTATTATACTCAAACTCTTTAACAACTTAGGGTTTACATTCCATAATCCCTTAAAATTTAAATCAATTTGACTCACACTAAGAAGGTCTTATAAGGTCATGATGGGATTATTTGTAACTTCATCTTCCTTTCTCTATCTCTATTTAAATATCCCTCTCCTTTTTTCTACACTTGAAGCTCTCTCCTCTTCTCTAATTGTCTACTTTTAAACTTACATTATAAGAATAATTGAACATTAGCAATCCTTATTAATATATATTGTAGGTTTTTTTTTTTGTTAATTTGGTTTCCCACTTTAAAAATTACATCTTGCATTTTATGGCTTGCTTATTTTTTAGTTAATATTACTTCATTTTATGCATTCATTTATTACTTTTCAATGTTATTGTTGGCAACCTTGGCATAAATCCTTCATGGTATTAGATCAATATGTCTAGTTTCTAATGTTGAATTGTGATTTGTGTAGACATTTTGGAGGAAATATTGATTTTTTTTGCAAAGGTCTTCCATGTTTTCAATAGTTTTTTGAATTCATCTCCATTTTTAGCATAACATTTTTCTCAATTTTTACACTCTAATTTAAAGTTGCAAGTTTCTCCTAAGGAGTTTTTTCAATCTTTATTCTAGTTTCTTCAGTGTATCTCTTTCACCAAGTGAGTTTTTTTCTTATTTTCAATAGAAAAAAAACATCTGTTTTACCTTATGATGATAAAATTAAATCTTATCTCTATTAGATTCATTGGGTTTTAATTACTTTTTGAGATATTTTAATCTAATTTGTTTTTCATTTTGACCCCAAATAGTATTAATTGATTTCACACAATCAAAATCAAATATTTGTAATTAAATGACATTCTAGTCTTACTCTCCTTAAAAAATTTAGTTGTGGTTTATGTTCTGTGCATATTTAGGGAATGTGTCTTTATATTATGTTGTGTCCTTCCTCATTATTTTTATTTTGTTGACATCATTATATTTTTTTAGGTGTACTTATTTTAGACCTACATTCTATTCTAGTTCTTGTCCTTATAATTTACTTTGTTATTTACCCTTACTTGGGATATTTTATCTTCTCCTTGAGTCATTCTCAATAATTTGTTATTTATGGCGACTTTTTTCAGCTAGTTTTTTGTGTGTTGTTGCACCCAATATACCTATGAATTTTTACATATTTTCTTCATGTTTTACATTTTTCAAGGTTGTGTGTATTTTTTAACACCTTATTTCAGTTTTCTTTAGCCAATTATCATTATCTGAATGCTATCATTTTTCCCTACTTACCTTTTTGATTGACATTGACATTACTAGTTATTTTTTATATGTTTGTAGCTTTATAAAAAAAAATTCTATAGTTTATGGTTATTCATAATTTTCTTTATTTAAAAATTTACTTCATTTTGATGTTCCTCCTTAACACATTATTTGATCATGTTAGTTTTTATATATACATATAAAACACTTAAATATCTTTTTTCCTACTATAACATATTTTAACATGATTCTCTTATACATTTTTTTCTCCTTAAAGAGTACATTTATTTTAATATTTCCAAAGACATCTTAATACACTACACCAACACCAAAAAAGAAGAAGAAGAAAAAAAAAGAGATCAAGAAAGAAGGAAAAAAGGGGTTCTAAAACATCTTCACTTTGATTTAAATTTGAACATACTTTATAAGAAAACCAATTCAATCTTTTTTTATTTAATGTGCTTTCCTTTAATTTGAAAATTAATTAAATAATAATAATTTTAACTTTCCAAAAAATCTATGTGTTGGTTTAAGAATTTATTCTACTCCATTTAAGGTTTTTTCAATATAACACATTTTAATTCTTCTTTTTCATTATAAAGCAACATAAGTTTTTTTAATGTAACACATTTGTTTTATTTAAAGTAGTTTTGTTTTTTGATGTAGACTTAAATTTACATGTTAATCGACATGTTCTAATAATTAACTGATAAATTAAAATTCAATATTTTTTCCTCAAAAATCAACATAATTTTATTTTTTTATCTTATTCATATAATTGTGTAATAATTTAACTTTTTCAAACCATACAATTTTAAATAGCTAAATTCTTTTCCTTTCACATTTTTCCTTTTCTTTGACAAAAATCATTTGACCATTGTTGTTAGTGTTTTTATCCCTTGCATATGAATTTTTTTAGTGTATTGGTGATTTGTTATTATTTTTAGATGTTCACTTGTATGTAAACTTTTGTAGCATAATGACTCAATTATTTTTCAAATTTAAACTCATATCAACTAATTATCATATATGTAAATCACACATGCAATATATATTCACCTTTAAACACTTAGTATGCATTGTAGATGGTAAGGGAACTAAACCTGATGTAAAATTTGTAGTCAAAATTAAAAGAAAATGGAAAGCAAAAAATGAAGAAGCCTTAGGTTTGATTGGCATGGCTATTTTAGACACTTCATTTTTATTACTTTCATGTCAAAATTGATATTTGAATGACTTTCTACAACAAAAAATAAATCAAATTAGAATTCATTAATCATCCCAAGTTTAACCACACAACCATTGTGCATATCTCAAAACGCATTGGTGCATCCCTAATTGGATAAATAAACCACATTAGATCACCCAATTTATCCATGACATTGTAAATTGATTAGTTGTTTTGATAATGCCACCCTAGTGAAATTAAATCAAAAGGAAAAATTACAAAAAATGACCACCTCATCATAATCATGTTTTAATAGAAAATTAATTTTGATTAGATAATTAATCAATCACTAATAGATCAAAGCATAATAGTGTGTCCCACTTTTTGGCATAAATAGGCCACATATACTTTCATCTTTTCCTCAAAATATCTTAAGTTTGGGTCATTTAAATTAATCAAAAAATATGTTTTATACTATATATACAAATATGTAGTGCATTTACATTTTTACATTTTAAAAAAAAAATCATTAAGTATTTTTTAGGATTTATTTTTTAATACTATTTTTAATTTTTTCTGGCTAGCTAGTGGGACATAGTATTATGTTGTTAGTGTAATAGGAAATTTCATGGAATGCACATGTCATATTTACTAAAATTCAATAAATCCTAATTTACTATCATTTCACCCATTTAGTAATATACAAATTATTTTTTGAAAGTCAAAGTGTCCTTCACAATGCAAGTTTAATGCAAAGTGAAATGAGTGAAAACAATGTCTATGACATACACATACACACTCCAAACCCTCATGAATAATTCTTATTAAAATTTCTTACACAATCCATGTCATAACATTTAATGTTTTCCTCTCATTTTAGGATTGATCTTCCACCATTAATCTTGATTCAAGATCAACGGTCCACATTTATCTAGTAAATCTATAAACTAAGGAGTCCACTCTTCATTCTAAAAATATTTCAGTTGACTATGAAGTGTTGTTAAAATAATCCTAAAAATATTAAACCATCCTCATAACTAATTATCCAAATAATATAGTTTTTCAATGGGTTATGTTTTTGGATTGCCCACACATTTTATACACGCATTTTTATAACTACATCTAAGCACATCACTCTTTTTGGCAAAGAGATCGCAAGAAAAAGTATCACAATTATATGTGCTTACTTGTTTATTCACTTTCTTATTAGTCTTTCTCAATTCAAGGATGCACACTTAGATTAGTTATATGATTTAAATTGATTTGATTTTGTACTAATCCAGAACTAATCTTCACAATCATGTGTTAAAGTTATGACCCCCAAATTATGTGTACATTGATGGTTGTTCTCTTACATATGTTGTTTGGTCCAAACTTAAATTTTTTTATGATGTTGGGAAGGAATCCCATAAAATTTAAATTTAATATCAAGGTTTAGATTTACAATATAATGATTTTAAAACTATGGGTGGTTTTTTAAGAAAAGTTCATTCCTTGAATTTGTAATTATTTGGTTTGGGTGTTAAAATTTCATATTTGTATTTAATTCATACTATTATGAAAAAGTACTTACCTAGACCTTTTCAAATTTTTATTAAAAATGTTCATTCACATATTGTTACATTAGTTTCTCAATTGACGTTTGATTTATTTTATACTTTGTTGCATCAAAAAAATTAAAAGTTAATTCAATTTGTTAGTCTAAAAATCAATGAACATGTTTTTGTATCTAAACACCAACACATGAATGGGAAAGAAAATTATAAGTCTCATAATACCAAGGACAAAAAAAATCATAAGTCTAAATTAGAACCAAATAAAAATTTAGAATATAAATATTGCAATAAAAATAATCATGGTGAAGATCATTGTTTTTTAAAACAATGAGACATTAAAAATGGTATGCTTAAATCAAACATTGTTGTTACTAATTATTTCACTTTTTTATTTAGAATTTCTATGTGTCTCACTTTTATTTTGTCTCTTTTTCTTATTTATTGTATTGTAAAATTTTTCAATAATAAATGTCTTTCTTTTTTGAGCTTTTGTAAATGCCTAACATTTTTATGTAATATTTTATTAGATTTACATATATGTTTCTCAATATACTTTGACTAACTTCCTTTTATCTAAATTTGGAAGTTGTCTCTTTGCTCTTCTTAGATCTATTTTCTTATTAAATTGAATATATATCTTATTTTATAGAATACTTACATCTTAGTAATGCAAATATTTTATGTAAGCCTTTGTGTTTTGCTAGTTTATATGGTGACAATTTCTCTAAATGCACCATAGAGTTTCTTAGTGTTCAAATAACACTTCTCATTTTATAATTCTAATAATTCAGAGCATGAGTAGTAGGTTGTGGCAATTTGATGTCACTTGTGGTGAAATAGTGGTAGAGACACGTATGGGTATTCTATAAAATTCATAATAAGTGATGGTTGAGAGCCATCATGATACATTTTTTATGAATTTTATAGGATCTATATTAACTTAGTGAATTATGATCTAAACCTAAGCTACAAATTAATATAGATGTATATTTATAATGAATCTTAACTAAAGGGATATGGTGTAAAAAAGGAGCAAAGAGAAGGGTAAGTCAAAAAAGAAAACGAGTGATTGATTATGTAGTCTCAAATATCATGACAAAGCATCAAATACCACTATATAATGTAAAATAGCCTAAGCTTAAATTTCACTATATACCAAGAAAACTTTGAAGATTAATGTAAAGAATCACAAGTAAGAACCAGGTTTACTTTCAAAGATTTACTACTATAATAAAATAACATTAACACATTTGAATACAGAGCAAAATGAAGTCAAGTAAATCTAAGATCCTTCAACTAATCTAGCATATGCATAAATTAGAAACCCTATGATTAAAAAAAGAAACCCAGAATTCAAAGAAGCTATTCAAATTTAAGACATAAAACTCAAAATTGAGAGAAAATCTATGTTAGAAATTGACATATCAAAAATAGAAAATATTTTTAGAACTCCTTTGATTATATTAATTGCTCCAAGTATAAATTTTTTTCTCAAAATTCTCTCCCTTTACAAGATGGTAATACATGCCTTTTATAGAAAGATTAGGTAGTATACTAGTCAGTTACAATATTTAAGTGTACAAAAGATAAGGACAGGTGTCCTTCTTTATAAAGTTATAAAATACACTTGTCTTTCATAATTAGACTGACCTAAGGGCAATATGCTAGCATACTAGTATATTCCTTAAATAAGAATATTCCTATTCTAAATATTATAATGTTTTTACAAAAGGAATATTATCCATTAGGTGGACCCATGGCCAAAGGGTCCCCTTGTTGATTCCACAAAAGCTCCATTGCTTTTTGATGTTGGTCTTTGATGAGTTCTAGGTTTATAGCTAGCCTCATGAGGCATACTTCTTCTTGATAAACCAAGTCATCCAAGTCCCTATCATCCCTAGCCATAGCTTCCTTTATGCTCCTTGCCTTTAAAATTTTATCTTTGGATGTGAAGATCATGTCCAATATTATTCTATTATCTCTACCAGATTGGCCTTGGATCTTGATCCTAACTGACTTCATTACCAAAGTGACCATGTGTTTTTACTCAACTTCATCAATGATTCCAAGGGAAGTGGTCTTAGTAGGATTTACCAACATAGTTCCTAGGAGTTGCTCAATTCTAGATATCAATCCTTTATCATATTTCATAAGCCTATTCAAATTCCTTATCCAAGCACTTAAACCTTGGATGTTGTCTACTATTATTCCTAATATGGTATTCAAACGAGCTAAGCTAATAGTTTCAAAATTAGGAATCTTGTTCTTAATCAAAATGTTGATAAGATCCCTTACTTGGTTCCTTCCTCTTTGCCATTCTGTTATTAAACCCCTAACTACTTCAGTTTGTTGGCTTAGGGCATCTTGACTTAGCTCTATTGAACTCAAATAATTAAACATGTTAAAGAATGAGACCTCTAACATATCCATCATGGTGTTAGGCATTGACAAAATGACTTATGTTCCAAGTTTTCATTTTTTCTTTCCAAATTTTGGATTCTTTATTTCATCCCTTAGATCCCAACCTTTACTTGAGTTGATTGAGCCTTGATCAAGCTCTCAACATCCTCCTCAAAGATAAGATCTTCACCAAGTTGTTTCCCACCTACTAAGGTTAGGCCTATAAAGGGCTCAACCCTTTGGAAGGTGAATTCCTCAGCTCCTACCATGGCCTTCTTAATGGTGACCTTTTCCAATCTAGATATCTATGGATTAAACTGCATGGTGGTGGATGACCCTCTAAATTTTAGAGGCTCTAAGAACTCTACACCTGTGTTGCTTGATGCTCTTAGAGCATCTATTTTCTTTCTCTATAGTCTTAGAATGACCACAATTCTTTTTTTTTACTCTTCCTTCATTATAACCTTGATACATGGCTTATTGTCATCATGTAATTCAACTTTTGTAGTTTTTATGATGGCCCATGAATGGGAGAGAGAAGGGATATTTTTTAATTTTCCATAAATAAACCAATCAGGGATGACTGGTCCATGAATGGGGAATTCATCATTGAATAGGCTAATCTCACTAGCAGGATGTGTGAGAGTCAACCTTGGTCTTTTATGTCTAATAGGGACTAGTGCCATTTTTTCCTTTCTCTTCTTCTTAGGGGCTAATGAGACCACATCTAGAATAATTTCCTTTCCTTTCTCTTCTCTAGGCTCCCCTACTTGGAATTGAGTCTCTTTGATCTATTCCCATTCTTTTTCTATACCTTATGCCTCTATAAGTTCTTTGAGGGCACCCTCAAGTACATCATCTAGCCCTAAGGAAATCATATCTATGTGTTCAATTATGGAATTGGCCTTGGTGGCAAAGTTGAGGATGAGGGTCCCTCTCTAGGTCTCTCTTGTAGCTTCTCCTTACCATGGCCCTATTCATCTTGCCTTTGTATAATTTACCCTTGAGGTTGTTTTTGGGATGTATCATATGGTCCAGGCATCAAGTGATACTAGAGAGGGTGCATCTACCATGCCTCTTTTGCTATCTTTTCATCTTTTATCAACCTATGCTCTAGCTTAATATTATGCCCTTTTATCCTAGCCAATAATTCATCATAATTATTTGCCTTAATGTAGATGGTGTCCTAAACACTAAGCTGATGCATATACTCTAGTTTGGGTAGCTTATTCTCCTTTGAATGATTGCTTACTATGTTTTTAGGGTCCCACATTTTGAGTTCATCAACTTGAAACCCAAATGAGTCCCTATGTTTGGACATGGTTTCTACCTATTTCCAATATTTTAACATGATCTTTCCATTAATTAGAGGTAAGGGATGGAGAAGACCCTTCCTCTTCACCTTAAAATTTTTATCAACTCCATTGATGAGTTAGGAAGCAATTTCTTGCTTAACTAGCTTGCTCGGTACATACATAGGTAATCTATATGGTGAGAAAATGACTTCCTCAATCCTAATAACTATGTAGTTTATATATAACCATATGTTGCCCATAATCTCTACATATTTATAGATCATTGGATGGAATCTAGGCATGGGGAAAACTATAATAGATTCCACTATGGATGGGTAGACATAATCATAGATAAATTACATGTGGTTCCTATATGTAAAGATGCACAATTTGGATTAATGGTGGGAGATGGTGGTTTGAGCTTTAGGAGACCAATTTTTAATGCCAAGGAAGATGATGGAGGCAAAAAGGGCATCTAGTAAATATGACATCATATAAAATTGCTTGGCTATTTTCCTCTTGATAGCATTGAACTGCTTGGTTAAGAAGACACTAATCAAGTCTCCAAATGGAGGGGTGAGTTTATCTTCAACCATAAAATACACATAGGTGACCTAGATTTTGTTTACATAGGTGGTTGAGGGGGATCTTAATGCTCAATTTAATAGGTTCATGATCATCCTGATGCCTTCTCTAAACTGGACTATTGGGATCTTACCCTCAAAGTCTTTGAAGACATGGGTTCCTTAGTACAACTAGGGTCTAAGGACAATTTTTAGGTCATACTTGGAGGTCCACTCCTTGATTTTAGATAATTATACATGGGGTATTGGGAGTTTATAGTATTTTTCATAGGCCACATGTGAAATATAAGCTACCCTCTTAGAATTCCTTTCTTAGATGATCTAATCATTATCAACCCTATAATCTACAAAAATTAGAGTGAGAACATCTATACAATGAAGTACCTCAAGCTTGGTGGAATCATAATGAAGGTTAGTCATCTAGACTATGAGTAGGTCATAGTGCCTCCTGCTCACCTTGGTAATTCTCTACTCCTCTTTGGTGATGGGTTTTATCTCCTCCATGATGAAGAAGAGTTCAAACCAATTCTTGATGCCTAGGGAGTTTAGGGATGCAACATCTAATTTAGTGTCTTTGAATATCCTTCCTTGGTTTTCTATTGATAGGTAGAGTTCTGTCTCCTCTTTCAATTGTTACCTATGAGCTCCCATGGTATCTACTTCTATAAATTATTCACACTAGATTGCCAATTGGTCTTTGTGGTATCTCTTTTTTTCTAAAAAACATAATCAATCTTTCTTTGGAATGAATTGTAACCAATTGAGTTTTCTAGGGTCACTTTTATATAGGGTTTAGGGTTTTAGAACTTTAATGGTAGGATATATCTATAATCTAGCTTATATGTGCATTGGATTTTATTTGGACCTTTGTCTTTATACTTTCACATTTTTTAGCCCACAAAATATTTTGTTTTGTCTATTTCTACATATTTGGTGCTTATGTGGCATCGATCTAGACCTTTCATGACATTTTTCATAAATTAATTTGAGCACTAGGCATTGGCATTTAAAATTCCTTCTTTCATTTTTACACCATTGGATGAGGATCATGCGAGTGACTGGGAACTATTGATCATGATTCAGGTCTTTATTTATGATTGGATCCTTTTTATACCAAGCCTTGTGGTTTAGCTACTTGGAATCTTCATGTGTCTTCTTACACTCTGTATCTTCCATCAATCCTTTATCGAATGAGTATTGACCATGTGTCAAGCTCACAAGCCTTTGAAAAGTCATTGGGGATTTCACACTACTAGATCATGAAGAATGATGAAGTGTAGACTATTGGATCATCCATCAGTTCTTCTTCTAATGGGATTTTACCATGTGTCAAACCTGTGAGCTCTTGAGACTCTATTAAAAATTCCATGGGGTCTTCACATCATTGGATCATCCTCTCATGATGAAGTGTTAGTTGTTGATCTACAAAGATGCCCAAGCTTTAAATTAGCACATTATTGAGGTGGGGATTAGCCTTAAGTTTCTTAGGCTAAGGTTTATGGTATGCTAATTAAACATGAAATTAACCTTAGGCTAAAAAAATTATACCTAAGTCTTCTAGATTCATACAAAGGGGACAATGGCTAAATGTTTTTAGGCCAAAGTTTACGCTATGTTTAATAAACATAATGTATACTTTTGGCTAATTATTTATGCTAAGCATATAAAATATGCTCAAAGGGGGTCAAAATGATATAATGTTATAACATCAAATAGAGTTTTATTGCATTAATAAACACATTAAAAACCTTGGTTAGAAGCATTTGGTCTAAGTTCTACGTAACAAAGACTCTTTTAAAATAAGACTTAGTATAAGTCTATAGTTTAAGGTTCATGATATTTGAACAAAATTCAATGGGGACCTTAAAGTATAGACTTATACTAAGCTTATTTTGCATATACTTAGACCATAATACCATTTTCATATTTGTAGATTAAATATTTCTAGTGTTTGAGCATATTTTGAGGGCTTCCATTATTTTGCATAATAATTCACAAGATTTCTAGCAACATTTTGGAGTATATTTTGATCTTGACAAAAATAATTCATTATCTTAAATTTGATGGTCTTGTAGATGTCAAATACGTCCTTACAGACATTGAATGATAGTCACAAAAATGTGAATTTTAAGCTAGTAAAGCTTTTAATTTAATGGGCTTACATTTTATGGTCATGCAAATGTCAAATACATCCTTGTAGATGTCAAATGACTATCAAGTGAGTATCAAATTTAAGCTCATCAATTTCTTGTAACCCAATGTGAGAGTGCCACTTGGCACCTTCGTGAGGCTTCTCAAGATCTTGGACTTAATTCACTTCATTTAATCAAGGTCTTACAAGTAAGTAAAAGCCATAATATCATGATCCAGGAGCTTGCTCATGATTGGTTATTTATATTAGGTGGACCCCTTTTCTTTTAATCCTTAAATTTAAGGGTGCCACGTGTTGATCCTATGGACCTTCTATAATCTTTTGACTTTTCAACTGTGCTTCACTCTATCTGATCAGGTCTTCACGATGAAGTGAGAATTGTTGGATGAAGATTAAGGGCACAACTTTGTCAGGGTCTTCACTCCATTGGATCCTTTTCCCATGATGAAGTACATATCATTAGATCTTATAAGATGCTTGCTTTTGAATTCTAAGCTCAGGCCTTTCTTACTTCGTTGGATCCTACAAGATGCAATAAAATTAAGGTAAGACTCATGATGATATAAAAGACTTGGGCTAAGGTATTAAGGTTAAGGTCTCATTCATATTAATAAATATGATGGAGCCTTAGGATTAAAACTTTAGGCTAAGTTATGAATCGAAGGGACCAAGCTAGGTAATATTAAAATGACCCTACAAAATGAATATTAGTTAGGTACACAAGGAACTTTAAAAGGGGGAAATAATAAAGGGGATTAATAATTTTTAGGCTAAGTTTTAGTCATGTTAAAAAACACAACTAAGCTTAAGATATGAAATTTATGCTTAAGTTCAAAGTAGATTTTTAAAAGGATCCCACCAATTTAGTTCCTACTAGTATTCAAATTTGAACTGAGGGTTTTGCCATAGTTTTGGAACATGAATTTATTAGGAAAAAACACCATAGAACTTGTAACTAAAAGCCATGAAGACCATTTATTAGCAATTTTTTGACAAAATTAAAGTGAAACATAACTAATTAAGCTTGCTTTTGATAAAGTGGATGTTCTTCAAATTCTAAAAATGATCTTAACATGCCATGTTTTCATGTTTAATCTTTAGGGTTTCTCAAGGGTCCCAATTTTCAAAAATGGGGGTATGTTGGCCTCAAAAAATGGTGACCCATGGAGGAAACAAAGAGATATGTTATAACATAGAGAATCTAATTTAGACAAATAATTAGGTCATCCACTCCACTTGATCAATATCATTATCCAGATTAGATGATGGTTAAAACAAACCTTACACTTGTAGAATTAGGGTCAAATAAAAAAGACATAGCCATACTATGTGTGTGATTTGATTTTACTTACTATTTTCCATAGGGTTTAAGAAATAACTTCCAAGTTTCATGTCCTTAATCACCAACACTAACTTATAGATTGTTTAGATATTCATTAAGAACCATGCTTTTTAGCTAAGGGAAGGCTTGGACATTGATCTATTGCTAGCCAGGCATCCATAGCCCTAATAGAGATGCCTTTGGATCCACTCAAGGCCTTCCTCCACTACTCACTAAGCATCCATATCCATGATAGAGATTACCGGAATCACTTATGCTCATAAAGCCTTTGATTTTGCATTGAATTCTTCTTTTTTGTATTTTCTTTAAATTTTTATGCTTTCAACAAGGTTTGGAAATAGAATAACCAGGTTTTAGGATTTGGTCAAGTGTTTGATCTTTAAAGAATCACCTATGGATAAAAAACTCATCCTAAGAAATAATGTTGATTAAGTGCTAGTGTGGCTACATAATTGATATTTTGAGCTCTCACCCTCCAAGTGAAAATATTATTAAAACCAATTTCATGTCAAGACAATGCTTAAGTTCTTATAGAATGATTATCTTTTTTCATTGGTCTTTACTAGTTTCTTAAAATTACAACATTAGGCTTGAATTTCATCATATGTATGAGGTACACACCTACATTAATGAATTTTGGGCATTTTCAAGGAAACTACTTAACTTTGAGCTTAAAACTATCCAAAAGGACTTATTAAAATCAAGTACTAAGGAAATAAAAGAGAACACACCCAACAAGAAGTAGGAAAGTAGGAAATCATAGGAAAGAAAATAAATATATACATGCCTATATACAAACAAGGGACAAGAAGGAAAGAACTTGAAAGAAACTAGCTAGCCTACCTACACTAAAATCTAACCATATTACAATTTTCTTCCATAAATACCTCAAGAGGAGAAGCAAAGAACTAGTGTTTGAGGTACTACCTATTGGTGGGTAGTGTGAAATATGCTATTTTTAGATCTTAGAGCTTGAAGGTGTTGTTCCCCAATTTTTTTATAATCTGATAGGTGCCAATCCATAAAGGTGTGAATTTACCATGTTTGCCCTTAAGCTCAGATGCTTTGTCCCAAAGGACAACTAGGTCTCCTTGTCTGAACACCTTAATCTTTGATCTTTTATCAAACCATATTTTGACTATGGTTTGATGCTTGCTAAAATCAGCAAAGGCTTTCTCCCTTGCATCTTTCATCTAAATTGTGTCTAGCAATCTTGAGTTTGCACATGAATCTGTATGTGGGCAACTTGAGAGTGATAGGAAAGATTGGTTCCTAGCCATACATCAATAAAAAAGGTGATGCCTTCAAGGCTTGTTTAATCTTGATCCTATTTACCCATAATTCATACTTGAGCAACTTGTGCCAAGTCTTGGGTTTATATTTAACAGATTTCTTGATTAGTTTCATCAAATTTTTATTGGTAGACTCTGAAACTCCATTTCCTTGGGGATAATGGTTGGATGAAAACTTCAGGTAGATACCATTATCGTAATCCCATTTAGTCATCTCTATGGATGAAAATGTAGACCCATTATCACACACTAGAGAGACTAGAGTTCTAAATCTAGTACAAATGTTCTCCTCCATGAAGTTGATCACTTCTTCTATTTTGCAATTTTTAGTGGCTATAGCTTCAGCCCACCTTATACAATAATTTGTGATAATTAGGATGAATTTTTGATCTTTAGATGAATTTGGGTTTATTACTCCTACAAATTCTAACCCCCATTGTGCAAATGGTTTATCAACCATGACTAGTTGTAGAGGCATTGATGCCTTAGGCTCCTTGGTGCTAAAAATATGGCTAGGGTGGCATTTTCTCACATAATTGTGAGCATCCTTGAAGATAGTTGTCAAATAATATCTAACTATGAGAATCCTATGTGTATTAGTCTTCCTTGATGGGTATCCATTACCAAACTTCTCATGGAAGGTACTCATGATTTGAGAAGCTTCCTCTTTTAAAACACACATGAGGTAGACTCCCTAAATTTTTTTCCTATATAGGACTTCATTCTTAATCAAAGAATGAGTAGCTTTGAACCTTAGAGCCCTATTTTTCTCCCTTGTCAATCCTATAGGATAGGTACCATTAATAAGTAAATGAATAATATAATCATACCATTCACTAGATTGAAAGTCTTATTGATCAACTTTCATAATACTTAACTTAGGGTTGGTATTGAAAGTCATTTGTATTAGACCTTAGCACCTTACCAATTTTGTAGTTTTCATTTCTATGTCATATTCCTACAAAATTGAAATCCATTTACCTCTGCATTCTTCGAGCTCATTCTGTCTTAACATAAGATTTGTGCCAGGCTCAATAGCATGGACCTTATTTCTAAGGATATAATGCCTAAATTCTGTTACTAATTTTACTAATGCATATGCCTACTTATATATTAATGAATAGTTTAATTCAGAATTCTAAAAATTAGTGCTCATAAAGGCTACTGGGTGATCACATCCTTGAAATTTATAAGTCAATACAATAGCCATGGTATGATTAGAGTCAAATTAATAGAGGTAGAATTGCTTTGAAAATTCAAGACTTATCAAGATTAGATCCTGGATAATGGCCTCCTTAATGTCATTGAATGCCTTTCTATATTCTTCATTCCATGATACCGTGGAATCTTTCTTGAGCATGTCATTCAGTGTATTGACAAACTCTACAAATCTGGAAATGAATTTCTTTACAAATTTTATCTTACCAAAGAATGAATTTGGCTCTTTCCTACTGCTTGGGGGCTCTATTTTGGATATAGCCTCTACCATTTTAGGATATATAGAGATCCCATCTCTAGTTATAACATGTCCTAATATTTTAACTTCAATAACATAGAAAATAATTTTCTTAGGGTTTAAGGAAATCCCATACCTTCTGCATCTTTCAAACACCTGTTGTAAATGCATGAAGTAATCTTCCCTATTTTTAGAAAAAAATATTATATAATTCATATATATAATGATGCATTTACCTATTAAGCCTGAGAAGGCATGGTCCATAGCTCTTTGAAAAGTAGCTCCTACATTAATTAGCCTAAAGGGAATCCTCTTGTGGGCAAAATTTCCCCGCTTGGTGGTGAAAGTTGTCTTCATCTTGTCTTCTTTGTCAACCAATACCTAGTTATAACTTGAAAAGCCATCAAGAAAAGACATCATGGCTGAACCTAAAACAACTTGTATAACATGGTCAAGAGAAGGAAGATGATATTTATCCTTCTTAGATGCTTTGTTTAAATTATTGAAATCAATACAGAGCCTAATCTCACCATTTTTCTTCCTGATTGGTGTTAAATTAGCCACCTAGGTGGAATTCTTGATAGGGAAGACTATCCTAGTATCTAGTAGTCTATTAATTTATTTAAAAATAATTTCTGTAAGATAGGGTTTACAAGCCTCTATTTCTACCTAAATGGTTTACAATTTTCTTTCAGAGGGAAGGTGTGAGTGATGACCTTTGGATCAAAGATATTTAAGTCATCATAATACCATGCTATGACATCCCTATATTTGGTAAGGAGTTATTTATCTTTCTTATTCTCAATATTTGTGTAGACTTTTAAAATGTTTAATAGCTAGGATTGATCTTGGAGACCAAGATCAATAACATTATAGTCCTTCCCACTTACCTTGGGAATCTTAGAAATTTCAGCCAATTTGACTTGATTGAATAGTCTCTCTAAATTAATCATCCCATTAGGGATCTTTATTGTCATTCAACTGGATGACTTTACCATCAAACTTGTCCTCCTTAGATGCATTTTCATTGGCCCCATCAATTATATGAGCATGAAATGCTCTAAAATTGGTCATGAAATCCAATATATGTTTATCATCATTAAAAACTTGAGAATGGTTAACATTATCAGGCACTAAAGGATAAGAGATTAGCTCAATACTAAAATTGGGGGAATCTTGGTTGGGCATGAGGTTGGATACAATAAATGCCAACTCATTAGTAGCTTGGTTTTCTTCTCTTCAGATTGAGGTAATGATAAAAGCATCAAAGGAATAAATTAAATCCCAAACCCTAAACTTATACCTCTTAAGATATGAGATCTTGTATTGATATTTACTTATTACTTGGTTAACCACTAGTTCTGAATCCCCATACACTAGTATTTATTTGACCTTATTCTTTATAGCAAATTGTAAACTTAGGATAAGGGATTCATATTTAGCAAGATTATTAGTGCAAGGGAATTGGAGTCTATAAGAAGCATGATATTTATCACCAATGGGGTTAGTAAGGATAATACCTACTCCAAATCCATCCTTACAGCTAACACCATCAAAATGTAATTTACATAGTCTAATAACAATATGAGAACTTTTAAGATCACATACAATATCAGTCCTTAGGGTAAAAACCTTTAAGTCTGAGTCAATTATGTTGACCCTTTTATTCACAACATTTTATTCCATTATCATGTGTTTCATCCTTAGTTCTCTCTCAACCCTGATTTGATTAGGAACTCCTTTCCAAGGTAGCCACAAATATAAGCAATCTATGGACATGTAACCATTTAGGGATTTGGTCCACTCCCTACTCAAAAAGATTCCATAAGCATTAGGTATATTAATAACTTGAATATCAATGAATTACTCCAATCCATGCTCAAAATATAGTTGCATATGAACATTTAAAAGCTCCCCAATTACCTTGACTCTAGATTTGTCTAACTAGGTAACAACCCTATTAGACTTAATAAGATTCAGGCCAAGTTGTTTGCACATACCTGTAGGCATGATGTTGGTAGAAGAACCAAACTATAGTAAAAAATTATGTAAATTCTTACCAAACATATTGACAATTAGCAAGAAACGAGGAGATTTAACTTTGGCCTTGTGCACAGTCACATTGACATGGTCAGCCTTGGGTGGCTTGTTGGATTTTTTTTATAGAGATTCTAGTAGGAGGTTCCTTTATTCTATAGTCTACATAAGTTTATGTAATGTAATATTAGCCTTTATCTTTTTCATATCCTCAACTATGTTATATCTATTTTTATTATAAGAACTAGGAATATTAATGTTGGGTTTAGAGGTACTCCCTTTAGGTGGCTGTAGATTGTTATTTGAATAAGTGTCTGGAGGAGTTCTAAAATTGTTTGGAGGAGTTGAGGTAGTTAAGGGTTGCCTTTGCTCTCTATTCATTAAGGGATAGGTCTTATTTAAGAACTATTGAAAGGCTTGGATCTCTTCAAGGATATCATTAGGTTCATTCTCTTCTTAAAAAGGGAAATCAAAATATCTACCATGAAGGCTTGATTAGATGACTTAGATCTAGAAGCACTTGCACCACTTTATTTGTTAGGGACCACTTCAAATGTATCCACCTCCTCTTGGAAAGCTTCAAAAGCTTTTTAAAATTCAATATAATCAATTTCACCATGTTTGTTTGTGCAATGTACTCTACAATAAAAGGTAATGCAATATTAGTAAGGTTAATGTCCATGGTCTTATTTTCATAAGATGTCTCATTATTCCTATTATTATAAAAACTATCATTCTAAAATCTATTACTTGGCCTATTATACCTTTGAAATGAGAAGTTCCTACCAGATCTTTCAATAGTATTTCCAAATTATTTTTGTAATTGAATAAAATCAGTGCTCAACTTCTAAACCATTTTTAAGATAGATTAATTCTCATTTTTAGGGGTTTTAGAATTATGTACCTAGTTATTATTAGCAGATGGTATTAAATACCTTTGATCATTTGCATTAAATCCATTAGTAGGATAATTAAGAATCCTAAGTTTTGATTGGGAACAACATTTCTCAATGGTAATTAATTTAATTTTGGGAGTTAATTTAAGGCTAGGATATTTTGGTTGTTATTTGGGAAGACGTTCAAAATGGGCATATGTGGGTTAATGTCTAGAATACAATATGCCATTTAATCATTGATGGTTGCTACCTTAGAATAGGCCCTAGCTAATGAATTTATAGATGGCATGGATTTATTCAAGAATATAGATGTCATGGGATCCATTACATCCTTGTAGATTTCTAAAGCTAAGACATCATTAGGTTTATAGGGTTTTATAGTCTTGCTATACATTTTCTAAAGTCTAGAATTAAAGGACCTAATAGGCTCACTTGAATCTCTTCTAATGGTAGAGAATTGATATTAAATAACACAAATACTAATAATCTTACCAAATTGATCTATAAAAACATCGATGAAACCATCCCAACTATTGATGTAATTATTAGGCAAGTTCAAAAACCATTCATAGGAAGCATCCTTAAAGGTAAAGGGAAATAACATGAAATCTACATCATCATGCATAACATTTAGAAACATTAAGTTAGCTTTACAATACTTAATGTGCTCTTCAAAAATTGTAATACTAGTTGGACTAAATGTAGGAAAATACTTCTTAGGGTTACGTGGGAGATCATGTACCACACTTGGCACATTGATTAAAGATTCTCCCAAATAAGCCATACCTAGATGAAGGTTGAAGGTAAAGGTACTTTGAAGAGGTGAAGTTGGAAAATATTTATATCTCCTACATCTACCTTTGTCACACTTATCCTTTCAGTGGACCTTAAGTTCAAGCAAGGGTTCCCTTGTCTCTGAGTGTGATCTGGTTCGAATCTTTGGCAATTCTAGTTTGAAAGTTGAAGATCTTATTTGAAATATGATGTATCAAGATAATATTTATAAGGAAAAAGGATTAGACCTATAAATTAAGCTCATTTGGCAAAGATTACATAAAGAATAGTAAAGGATGTTGATCTTTGCCTAAAATAACTCAAGGATGTATCCAATTATGCTAATATGATATATCTGTATAAGCTTAAGCTAAAACAAACTTAGATATATGAAATATATGTCAATATTTGATCAAAATAAGCCATCCTAACCTAAAATGTTGTGTATTTTTCAAATTTAAAGTTAAATTTACCAAAACTAAGCATCAAATCTCAAAGAACCTTGATCTTTATGTAAAAAAGCACAAAGATGTGCCATAAACTACAAATATTGATGATATTTATACTTATAAATAAAGATTTTAATAAAAAACACAAAGATACAGTGATCTTAGATCAAAAAATGCTAAGACTAACAAATATTCAAATAATTCACAAAGATGATCTCCAACCGTCTTTCTAGTGCCAATAGAAAATGCTTGTTGATGTCTCTAAATACACCACAGAGTTTTTTAGTGTTCAAAGAACACTTCTCATTTTTGAATTCCAATAATTCAGAGCATGAGTAGTAGGTTTTGGTAACTTGATGTCACTTGTGGTGAAATAGTGATAGAGATACATATGGTTGTTCCATTAAATTTATAATAAGTGATGGTTGGGAGCCATCATGGTCCATTCTTTGTGAATTGTAGAGGATATATGTTAACTCAGTAAATTATGATCCAAAACTAAGCTACAAATTAATTTATATGTATATTTATAATGAATCTTAAACTAAAGGGATCTAGTATAAAAAAAAGGAGCAAAGAGAAGGGTAAGGTAGAAAATAAAGTGAGTGATTGCTTATCTTAGTCTCAAATATCATGACAAAGCATCAATTACAATTGAGTATGCATTCTATTGTTTCCAAAATTAGATTAGCCCATTTTTGGGAACAACCCCCTACAAAACTTGTCCGTTTCATCTTATGTCTCTCTAAGTTCATTTTTAAGACGAGTTTTGAATTCGTTCTGATCTTGGCCTAAGAACGTGAGAGTGACCACGATCTCGTTGCGACCAAAAAACCTCTCTCCCAGACTGCCTCTTCTAGAGTTGGTCTTTTCTTCTTTTTGTACATGGGTGGCAAAATTTGCCACCAGTGCATTTTGACCCTTAGAAAGTAAGGGCGGAAATTTTTTTGCCGCCTCTACATTTTTCTACAAGGGCGGCAAATTTTGCCACCCTTGCATCTTAACCTGCAAGGGTGGCAAAATTTGCCACCCTTGCATTCAGACCCACTAGGACATGCAAGGGTAGTGAAATTCGCTGCCCGAGCACACCTCAGTTTCCATGCACGGCATTTATTGCTGCACGCGATAGGTTGTTGGGGTCAATTTTCACCCCATATAAACTGATTTGAACCTCATTTCTTCTCATTACTTCCTCCTCTACTCCTACCCTTCGCATTTGGATGATCTAGCAAGCAATTTGAAGCGTGTTTTCAAGGATTCGAGCTTGTGGTGCATGTGGTTTTCCAGGTAGGTCTTATTTTTACATTTGTTTTTCTTGTTCTTCCTTTATTTCTTTATCTTCTTTTTGTCATTGTGGAAACTACCTACCTGAAGGGATGGCTTAAAACACCATCCCTCTCCTTTACTCGTGGGCTTCCTCTGATGCCATGCCTTTTTGGGTGGCAAAATTTGCCACCCGTGCCTCGGTCCCCCAGCCCTAGCTACAAAGGCAATGAATATCGCCGCCCAGGTAATTCTTTTGTCTAGCAGGGGTGGCAAATATCACCATCCTCGCGACCTTACCTTGCAGTTCTTTTTGGCAGGGGCGACAATTTTTTCCACCCCTCCATGTTTCTTGCTATCCCTGTAGGGGCGGTGATTTTTGCCACCCCTACCTCTTTTTCTTCCAACTTGTAAGGGTGGCAAAATTTGCCACCCGTGCAGCCCGTATTTTGTCATCAACTAACTGAAGGCAAAATGGGTATATCAACCACAACATAGGGATATTTACACCACGACAAGTATGGGTTTACCATATCTGGATGAAGTAAATCTCTCCTCTCATCAAGGGGAGGTTCCCTATAAATATTTACGCGCTAGATATATGCATATAATTAAACAAAAAATAACACATGGGATGGTATAACAACATCTACCTCTCTTTTTTCAGAGGTAATGTATAAACAACAAAAGAGGGAAATCCTGGTCCTTAGCTAACAACATTTCTCTTCTTTCAAGAATGGTATCAAACGTGAAGCAGAAAATCACTTGAAGTAACAAACTCCACAAGAGCACTCACGTAAACACAAAGTCTTCCGTAGTTTCTTTCACCGATTTAGGATAGGTGTAACCGTAGAGTAAAATGGAACACAAAGTCTTCATTTTAAACTACAAAAGAGAACTAAATCCCAAAGGTAAAGGTAGCTTAAAGTCTATCCTCTTCTTTTAGAAGTGTTCTCAGATAATATTAACACACCCACTTTGCTTATTAAATTAGATAAACAAGAGATCATCAGGAAAAAAACATAAGAAACTGTTTCCTAGACAACACAGATAACTTCAACACAAAGTCTGAAATAAACCTGCTTCTCATTCATTTAACAAAATATAATTTACAAGTTTGAGCACAAAGTCTCAAGAATTGCTTCAATTTCAGCAGAATGTTTGCTCTCTATTTTTCCAAACCCATTTACAAATGAGGTCTCCACTATATATAGGGAGAAAATCCTCAAAAACTAGAAAATAATAAAATACAAAAATATCTCAGTCAAAGATGACTCATCTTTGACTTTGAGATATTTTTTTGAAATATTTACATGTAATTACATCTTACAAAATTGCATGCACTTTTTACAAAATAGAAGTGCATAAGGAGAGAAGAAGAAAGAAGGGGAAAAATTCAGTTCTTGCAGCCAGATTTCTTCATATGGGCATCGTACATAGTGATGGATGCCTAGATTCCTATGATGTCTGGCGTAACTGTGTTCTTGGAGACGATCCTAGCTCTGATCAATGCATCCTTCAATGTTGTGATGGCCTTGGCGTGACCAGTTAACCTAGATTTTAGATTTTCAAAAGTTAACTGAGCGTTTAGAATACTGTCCATATAAGACATTGAGAAGGATTTTTCTTCAAAATCTCTCTGAATCATCTCTTTGAAACTCTGAATCATTTCTTCTACCAGAAGGAACTGATTGTCCTTAGAGGTTAGATTGCATGGCAAATCCTCTAGTTTATTCAGTAGGCTTAGGTCACTCTTCTCACTAGCCTCCTTGAAAGCTTTGAGATCATCAATTAGATCTTTGAGTACCTGGATCCTGAAGATCAGTGACTCCTTGATTTCAACATAGGAGTCCTTGCTAGAGATGACACCGATAGATATCAAGGTGCTTTTCTTCAAATCCTTCATCTCCTTCCATTTGCTAAGATCCTTTTTTGAAATATCAATCTCTTGAGAGATAAGGGAGACAAAGTCATCTAACTCTGCTTTTACCTTCCTCATCTTACCTGTCCTTTCTGCAACTTCTAAAAGCAAATAAACTCCCTGAGTATGCATTTTTTCAATATAGTCCTCTAGGACTTTTCCCTTCAAGTAAGTTTTCTCAGCCTTTTGAATGACCGGGTCATCTACGGAGAAGGCTTCTGGAGTTGCTACCTTAAGGGGAAGAGTGAACCTTCTTATTACTGCCATTAGCTACTCCATTTTGGCTTTGTAATAATCTTTCATCTCCTTCTCTCGATCAAATTTCTGGACCATGATGTCCATAGCAGGCTAAAGATCACTTTTCGCACCTTCGTGAGTAACTTTGCCAAGTTAAACATGAGAGATGGAATAGCTGCTCATCTTGAAACCCTCAAGGGTTGCATCCTGTGGAGGCTTGGCCATTTTCAAAAATTTCTACCCTATTTCCTCGACCAATTTTGAGAGGATCCTTGGCCTCTTAGGAGTCTTAGCTTTCACCGGCACTATTTTGCCAAAGTTGAATTCATCTGGAGAGATGGCCATCTTCTTTCTTTTGGGGGTGAAAGCTGTCATCCAAGGTGGGAGAGAAGTACCTACTGTGGTAATGGTTCACTCTGTTGGTGTAACTGTGGTAGCTTCTACACTGTTGGTGGTGACATTAGTCATAGTTGGAGTAACCAGCAAAACTATACCAACCACTAATTCTGGCTCTAGTGCAGGGCTTGCTGCCAAATTGAAGGAAGGAGATGATAAACTAGGAATGGACCTAGAAGAGCGGGGAGAACTTCTAGAAGTGCCCTGGGGATCACTGAATATGACTCTGGAAGGAGAGGTGGCTCGAAAAGAGGCAACACTGATCGGAGAGATAGGAGAAGAGGGTACCATGAGAGACTGAGGGGGAAAAGGAGAGACGCTCTTGAGTGGTTGCACTTCTTCCTGTGAGAGCAAAGGTCTAGTGCTTGGTTGCCCTAATGGTTGATCATCTATCTCCATTGGCTGGGCTGCCTGTGTCTGAGGACTCTGTTCCTTGGTTCCTTTTGCTACTACTTCAGGCTCTTTTGCAGTCTTTGGTTTCTTAGATACAAAGATGATTCTAAGCTTGTGAGGCCTAGAAAGGGAAGGTACATCACTCTTATTCTTGGTCTTGTTCTTAACATTCCTCTTCAACTTTGCTTGGTATTCAGCCTCTGATCCTGTGACAAACTCTTTCAAGATGATCCCTTTGGCTATTAACCAATCATTGGTGTTAGCCAATATTGGTTCAAATCTTTTTCTCAAAGAAGTCAGCTCCTTCTGAGACCACTGAGTTGGAGGAAGAGGAGAGCCAGCCACCTTTTCAGCTAGATATTTGCTATTTACGATGTTTTTATCATCGGCCAGACTGGAGGGGATCTCTGCAAGTCCCAAATATTTAATCTAGTCTAGGGTCAGCCTGCAATAATCCATCTTCCCGATCTCTTTGGCTGTCCTCAGGTTGATCCAGATGTCTTCAATCATGGGCTCATGGAACTGAGTCTTTCACTTGATTTTATCCTTGACACCCCTGTAGTCAAATTTTTCTCTTCTCTTAAATGGTCTTAGAGTGACCATCTGCATTTCAGTTTTCATGACCTTGGCTTTGGCTGCTGTTGCAATGGAGTATCGGTCAATCTTGATTAGAAACCTAAAACCTGGTTTCTTCAGCTCCATTTGTCTGGTATGTATGACAATCAGTTGTCAGTAAAGTTCCATTAGTACCAGCTTATCTGAAGGGAAATTGGGGAGCATGTAGGGGTATCCTTGGAAAAATCCAACCCAAAGATAGCAGAAGGTGGGGAATTAAAAGAACATGCAGCTGTAATCGTTGACCACTATTTAGGCATCATTTGATACTCTCTTCTGCTCAAGTTGAGGGTCAAAGAGGCATAGGAATGCGGCAAAAAAGGCATCATTTACCCTTTTGAAGTGGCAGGTCGATCCTTGCAAAGTCAATTGAGGGTAATATGAGTACACTGGGGTTGTCTTTCTATCCCCCTTTGTGGTTAAGCCCAGGAAAGTTCGCATAGCGATAGCTATGTGCACAAGGTACGAGGTCATATAAAACTTGTAAGAAGTTTGTACATTGGTCAGTTGCTCATGGAGGGCATTGCTGATCTGCTCTCCTAAAAAGATGACCTTTTTGCCTTGGAAGATGATTTTAATGAATGGGTACATCCATTCATGGAACAGTGAAAAAGACAAGAGGCCTCGCACCCTGCTGAGAAGGGTGATCAAGTCACCAACCTCCTCAATGAAGTCACTCCTCAGAAAGTTTCGTGGCCATCTTGATAAGTTGGTCTTGGGGATCTTCAACCATTTATAGTTAATTACTTTTTTTGCCCTCTCAGGGTCTTTATCGTATTCCCTCTGTGTGTTCACGAATTTAATCTTGGTTACTTCGGTGGCTGAAGGGCGCATGAAAACTTTATCGATGAATTCAAGGTCTAATCAAATCACCATGTTGCCACTGGTGTCTGAGACTGACCTGGTCTCTTTGTTATAGAAGCGAGCACATTGGAGAATGAACTCAGTATGATATGCTGCTATCGGAAAGGCAGCCACCAGGTGGATGTTACTCTCGATGATCCTCTTCATCTCGGTGCTTGGATTCATCGCCTTTATTTGCACTAAAAATTTAGCCATGTCCACGTGGCTAATCTCGGTATTTTGAATGTCATCGACATTCAAAGAGACAGACGTGAGCGGGAAGATGCCCTGATAATTGTACATCATGGTCATCACCTTTTTTGGAGATGCTTCAGACATGGGAACTGGTTTTGGCCGGATAGGTGCCGATGAACAAGAACTCTCTGAAGGTATTGCAAACATGATTATGAGATTAGAGGAGAGTGGATGAAAGGGGAAAGCTTAATTTAAGTGATCATGGTCAACGGAGGTCACTTAAAAAAGCTGGGTGGAAGAAGGACCAAAAAATGAGGAAGAAAGGGAAAGAAAAAGTCAATGTGGAAAATCTTCTGGAGTTAGCAAAATCTAGAGAAGGGATGCACGGGTGGAAAAAATTACCGCTCCTATAGTCTTGAATAAAAAAATGTGAGGGTGGGGAAATTCACCGCTCGTGCATGTTCGGGCTGCACGGGCGATGAATTTTGCCACCCTTGTAGGTTAGAAGAAAAAGAGGTAGGGGCGGCGATTGCAGGGATAGCAAGAAACATGGAGGGGCGGTAAAAATCACCACCCCTGCTGGAAAGAACTGCAAGGTAAGGTCGCAAGGGCAGTGATATTCACTACCCCTGCTAGACAAAAGAATTACCTAGGTGGTGATATTCACCGCCTTTGTAGCTAGGGCTGGGGGGCTGAGGCACGAGTGGTGAATTTCGCCACCCAAAAAGGCATGGCGTCAGAGGAAGCCCGCGAGTAAAGGAGAGGGATGGCATTTTAACCCATCCCTTCAGGTAGGTAGTTTCCACAATGACAAAAAGAAAATAAAGAAATAAAGGAAGAATAAGAAAAAAAATGTAAAAACAAGACCTACCTGGAAAACCGTACACGCCATAAGCTCAAATCTACAAAAATGTGCTTCAAATCGCTCGCTAGATCATCCAAATGTGAAGGGCAGGAGGAGAGGAGTAAGCAATGAGAAGAAATAAGGTTTAAATTGGTTTATATGGGGTGAAAATTGACCCCAACAACCTACTGCACACGGCAATAAATGCCGCACATAAAAACTAAGGCGTGTTTGAGCGGTGAATTTTGCCGCCCTTGCATGCCCTGGTGGGTCCGAATGCAGGGGTAGGAAATTTTTCTGCCCTTACAGGTTAAGATGTAAGGGCGGTAAAATTTTGCTGCCCTTGCAGAAAAATGCATGGGCGGCAAATTTTGCCACCCTTGCTTTCTAAGGGTCAAAATGCACTGGCGGCAAAATTTGCCACCCGTGCACAAAAAGAAGAAAAGACCAACTCTAGAAGAGGCAGTCTGGGAGAGGGGTTCCTTGGTCACAATGAGATCGTGGTCACTCTCACATTCTTAGGCTAAGATGAGAATGAATTCAAAACTCATCTTAAAAATGAACTTAGAGAGACATAAGATGAAACAAACAAGTTTCGTAGGGGGTTGTTCCCAAAAATGGGCTAATCTGATTTTGGAAATAACAGCTGGCTCCTGTTAGGGAACTTTTGTTAATCAAATGATTAGTGGGAGTAAAAACTAGTCTCTAAGTGCCTTCATCTAAGCCATTGGGCTACGGAGTTAGGCTAAAAATAAAAGAAAAATAGACAAAACATAAAACTGTACATATATACAAATGGACTTCTCTAAGTCTCAAGGATTGAACAGCTTCAGATGTTGTCCGCTATGAGGTAGTGCAAATGGTGTTCCATCTTGGTACTCTAGCAAGAAGCTAGCCTCACCACAGAGCTGTTGAATGGTGAACAGGCCTCTCCACAGGGAGTCGAATTTGCCGTGCATCCCTTTTGGTTCTCACCTCTTGTCCCACAACAAGACTTGATCTCTGACTTGGAATTCACAAACTTAGCTTTCTTATCAAAGAGTGCCTTCACCCAGTTTTGATGTTCCTTAATCCAATCCACTACCATAAATTGATGCTCATTCAGGTCATTTAGACACATGATTCTTTTGTCGACTGAGCTTTCGAAAGTTGAGTCTTTGATTGCTTTAGTTAACTTGAGCGCTGGCAGTTCAAGGGTGATGGGAATTTCTGCATTTAGGCCATAAAGAAGTTGGAAAGGGGACATACCTATAGCTCTTTTGGGTGTTATTCTATCTACCCACAAAGCATCATATAATGCTTTGTGCCATGTTCTCTAATTGTCGTCTACCAATTTCTGATAATAGTGACCAAGTTCTTGTCACTCGATTCTGCTTGGCCATTTCCTTGAGGGAAATAATCTGAAGTATGGGATAAGGTAATCTCATAATAAAAATAGAATTGAGTAATTTCAGGTGATGAAAAATAGGCCGCATTATCTGTTATGATCTTTAGTGGGACCCCAAACCTGGAGATGATGTTTTCTTTGAGAAAGCTGCATACCACTTCAGACGTAGCATATTTGGTTGGTATGGCCTCCACCCACTTAGTAAAATAATCTATTGCCATGAGGACATAATCATGTCTGGCACTTGAAGATGGGTTGACTACCCTAATGAAGTCAATACCCCACTGCTGAAATAGTTCCTCGATCACTACTGGCTTGAGAGGTAAAGCAGGCAGCTTAGGCTTCCCAACAAATTGTTGGCACAATTCACACCTATGCACCCATTTGTAGGCATCTTGGAATAGTGTGGGCCAATAATACCTTGCTCATAGAATTTTGTGCACTATCATTGGTGCACAAAAATATCCTCCATAGGCCAGATTGTGGAAAGATTCTAATAGTCTTTCTTGTTGCGCCTTGTCAACACAACGAAGGAATGCCCCATCCAGGTTTCTCTTGTAAAGACCATTGTCCCACAGAACATAACCAACTACTTTCAATTTAACATTCTATTTATCTTTAAAAGAAAGATGAGTGGGACACTCACCATATGTCAGAAAATGAGCAATGTCAGAATACCACTCATTAGTAGTGGCAATAAAGAGGACCATAGGCATGCCTTCGATCTCTAACCCTTCACTTTCTGCTTCACCTGGAATATTGTTGGAAATCAATTGGCAAAGACCCTTTTCCCATATGAGTTTGGTTGGTTTGATGTCCAGATCAAACTCTTGAGTTTTGGCAATCCAGTTACCTCTCTTCGTACCAAACTCCTGCTAAGTCAAAATGGATTTTACTGTAGTGTCTAGTATGAGAACTTCGGTGTGAGAGTTCAGGATATAAAACCTAAAATACTTAACCGCTTTGACCACAATGTATGCATGCTTCTCCATAAGAAAATATTTTAGTTCATGATCCTTGAGTGGACAACTCATGAATGAAATAGGGGATTTTGCACCTTCTGGCTTTTGCTAGACCAGAATAGCCTATAGTGTATGTTCGGAGGCATAACTATAATTTTGAAACTTTTAGTATAATCTAGGCAGACTAAGATTAGTGCATGGGTGATTGCTTCCTTAATCTCTTTGAATGCTGATTTACCCTCAGTAGTCCACCTAAATGTAGCATTGCCCTTCATCATGTTGACAATATGACGGGTTCTCTTAACAAACTCAGGAATAAACCTTCAGAGAAAATTCACCTTTCCAAAGAAAGAGTGAATTGCGGTCTTGCTGATAGGCAGAGTAAGTTTTTGGATGGACTTAACTCTCTCCAAATTAATTTTAATACCTTCACGGGACACAATGTGTTTGAGAAGTTTTCCTTCAGTTATTTCGAAGACAAATTTCTTTTGGTTTAAAGAAATACCATTCTGACAACAGCATTCCAGTATCTTTTGCAAATGGTGAACATGTTCAGAACGATGTTTTGAAAACACTGTCAGATCATCCAGGTATACTACAATGAATTTTACCATCTCATCAATGAAAGTGAGATCCATCACCCTTTGAAAAGTGGCACCTGTATTTATCAAACCAAAAGGCATTCTCTGGTAAGTGAATGTGCCCCAAGGTGTGGTGAACGTTGTCTTGTGATGATCTACTTTTCTAACTTCGACTTGATTGTACCCTGAAAAGCTGTCTAGCATTGATAACATTTCAGAACCTATTACCATTTGCAATACTTGATCCATGATGGTAAGAGGAGAGTTATCTTTTAAAGACAACTGATTTAAGTTTCTGAAATCCACACAGATTCAAATTTCACCATTCTTTTTTCTGACAGGCACTATGTTGGCAATCCATGTTGAGTGATGGATTGGAAAAATTATCCAGGCATCTAGCATCTTTTATATCTCAGATAAAATAGTACCTGAGATTTTTGGATTATATTGCCTGGATTTCTACTTGTAAGGTATATAGTTGGCTTTCAAGAGAATGTCGTGATGAATGTCATTTGGCCTGAGTGATTTCAGATCATCATAGGAATAGGCCAATACATCCATATACTGGTGGAGTAGACTAGCAAGCTCAAACCTTTCTTCGAGAGTGCAACATTTCCCAATGTTTACCATCTTAGGATCGCACTGGGTTTCTAAGTTGACCTGATCAAAATCTTAGAAAGAATTTGAATCTGTTCGCTATTGTTTAATAAAACTGTCATGGTTATCAAACAACTTCTCTAGGGAAACCAGACCTTTGGGAATCTTATTCCCCTTAAGCTATAGGAAATCCTTGCCTGTATCTGTATTGGTCTTAGGATTTGTTTCATATTCTCGGAGTTCACTACCTTCAAAACACAATTGTTCAAAACTATCCTTTTACTCCAAGAAGGTGATGATTTGATCATCGTTGTTAAATACTTGCCAGTGGCTGGCATTATCTAGTACACTTGGTCAAAAGACCAACTCAATAGTGTACCTATCTCTCTTAAAGTGTGGGTGAGGGATTAGAAGGGTGGCAGAGACAGCCAATGCATCTGCCCGGTCATTGAATTCCCTTGGAATGGTAGAAATGTTGAAAGCGTTAAATTTTTTGATCTGATCCCAGACTAAGTTGCGATAGTGGCGCAACCTTTCATTTTTGTCTGATAGAGGTTCCTCACTTGGCAGACTATCAACTCAGCATCCCCTTTAGCATGGAGTAGCCTAATGCCCCTTTCTCTGGCATCCTGTAGTCTGAGCAATAGGGATTTGTATTCAACAATGTTGTTGGTATTGTTGAACTACAATTTGTAAGACAAAGGAATAATATCTCCCTAAGGAGATACCAACACAACCCCAGCTCCCAAACTAGTAGAGGAGCAGTTGCCATCAAATTCTAAGGTCCATACCTCGCTAGGTGTTATTTTTTCTTTGAAAACTCCTTTGTTTGGGGGAAGAGGCTCTTTCATGTGTTCATCTTGATTTGTTGATTTTCCTGTTGCATCAGCTGAACACAATATCAAGTTATCACTCAAAGGAGTTTCAATAGATGCCTCATGGGTTTCATCTGTAGATAGGAAGTAGTTGCCCATGCCTGAAGACTCAAATAAAATTTGAGATTTTGGTGCTGACGATCAGGTAACTACATACCTTGCTTCTTTTTCAGGAAGTAACTTCTTCATGACACCTTGAACTATGATCCTTGCTTCTGACAAGTCCATACTTAGCTCACCTCCAACATCTTTGCAGAAATTTTGCCCAAGCAGGATGCCGTAAGATGCTGGAACATCGGCCACTAAAATCATCATTTTTATCCACTTTTCTAGAAAAGCCGCGAAGGCGTATTGAGCATATTTTATTTGGCCAAAGAGAGGGACTTGATTATTTTCCATAGAAAAACACCTCCCAAAAATTTTGGTCAAAGTCAGGCCAAGGGAATCCACCACTTTTGCAGGCATGGCATTATCTGAAGCTCCAGAGTCTATAATACAATTACTCAGTTTATAACCATTTATAAGTAGGGAAACATAGAAAGGTTCTATTTTCTTGGGAGTGACAGGAGGAATCACAACAAGATTGTTTTGGGCTGGTTTATCCTTAGGGGGATCATGAACGGCCTTCAAAGGATCTTGTCCCATGGGAACGACTTTATTTTTCATATATTCTGCTAACCTATCAAACTGTTCTAGGTTAGCCCTCAAATATTCAACCTCTGTCATTTGAATTTTAGTCTTCCGAGCATGATCAATTATATCAAATAATTGAAAAGAATTTGCAACAGAGGAAGAGAGTCCATCATCAGGGACTTTAATAGGCATGGCACTGGTCTAAGTAACAGAAGTGGAAGATATCGGGTGATTGGAAGTACTTACTTTTTTATGGGCTACCTAATATTTTGATTGTGGAGGCAATGGAGTCCCACGTTTAGCAATGGAAACCGCTAGCTGGGGTTCTTCCTCTGCCATTCCTTTATCAGCTTGTGAGGCTGACTGATTTTGAGATCTGGTGAAAATAACATAGGATCCATCCAAACCCTTCCCTTTACTTCCAACTTCATCCTGGTAATCTAGGAAACTGATATTGGAGTCACCAACTAATTCCTCTTCTTGCTCATCAAAGAGATTAGCATCTTCTTGTTGATCTAACTGAGGTTGGAACGAGTTGTCATGTTTTGCCTCTAGGTAACTGACCGCTGAATTGGTAGGTGCTGCTTCAATGGCTAATCTCCCTGGAGGGGGAGGTAGGCGATTGGATTGCCCTTGGTTCCAAGTAGCATTACCATGATATTGTTGATTCTAGAATGTTCTCCTGGGCATGTCTTGATAGGTAAGAGTAGACGTACCTTGGGCCATTTGCCTCTTCAAAGCTATCAGTTCATTCATCAATTTTTGCACCATAAGATCTATAGTACCTGAAGAACTTTCAGTAGATGAAGAGAATTTATTTTTATTAAGGTCTTTTCTGATCTTACCTGCCAGGATAAGATCATCCTCAATCTCAGTAGCCAAACTTTGGGCCAAGGCTAGATCCATAGGGCCAACTCACCTCAACAGGAAACTTACTTTGAGAAGCTGCGAATTGATAAAAAAACACTCGAGATTTTTCAGCGTGGGTTGAGCCACAGTTGGAATCCAGTTTCTCAACTTGTTGAATTTAGCTATGAAATCCCTCATGGGTTCCTGGGATTCTTTCTTCAACTGTGTTAGCTGAGCCAACAAAGCGTGTGCATCTTCAGCAGGTTTAAACCTAGCTTCGAATTTGGACTTGAGCGCATCCCAGTCTGTTACTGACCCAGCCTACAGGTGATATAACCAATCCGTAGCAGCTCCTTGTAAATTTTCCACAAAAAATCTAACTGCTACATCCTCGAATTCTATGCCGATCATGCCACATGCTATGGAAAAAGTGGCAATATGCTCGTTGGGATGAACCTTTCCATCACCAAAAAATTTAGGAATTTTTTTTCTTGAACTACGAGGTAGTTCATGCAAAGGTACAGTCAAATTGAGAGGACCAAAGGAAATACCCCACGGGCCTTGAGCCATTATGTTAGGATGATTAAATGGTGGGATAACAAATCTTGGTGGGGTGTTTATAGGTAAGGCATGATTAATAGAGGGAAAAGAAGCTCTACCTTGTGTTGGTGACTTGATAAATTTAAGAGGAAAACTCCTAGAATGTTGGAGGAAAGGTGATGAAGGAAAGAGATCAAAGTTACTTTGCTGCACCAACTCAAACACAAGGTCAACAACACCCTTGGATCTCTGGCTTCTGGTGTAGCGTGGAGTTTCCAGATTTTAAATGAAAAAGGCATTGAAACTATTTCAATCTGAAACTTGAGGTTTTAGACTGCACATCCGAGGTCCCCAGTGGAGTCACCAAAAAACTGTTGGGTGAATATTTTGTCGTCAACTAACTGAAGGCAAAATGGGTATATCAACCACAACATAGGGAGATTTACACCACGATAAGTATGGGTTTACCAAATCTAGACGAAGTAAATCTCTCCTCTCATCAAGGGGAGGTTCCCTATAAATATTTATGTGCTGGATATATGTATATAATTAAGCAAAAAATAACACATGGGATGGTATAACAACATCTACCTCTCCTTTTTCAGAGGTAATGTATAAAGAACAAAAGAGGGAAATCCTGGTCCTTAGGTAACAACATTCCTCTTCTTTCAGGAATGGTATCAAATGTGAAGCAAAAAATCACTTGAAGTAACAAATTCTACAAGAGCACTCACATAAGCACAAAGTCTTCCATAGTTTCTTTCACCGATTTAGGATAGGCGTAACCGTAGAGTAAAAGGGAGCACAAAGTCTTCGTTTGAAACTACAAAAGATAACTGAATCTCAAAGGTAAAGGTAGCTCAAAGTCTATCCTCTCTTTTAGAAGTGCTCTCAGATAATATTAACACACCCACTTTGCTTATTAAATTAGATAAACAAGAGATCATCAGGAAAAAGAACATAAAAAACTATTTCCTAGACAACATAGATAACTTCAACACAAAGTCTGAAATAAACCTGCTTCTCATTCATTTAACAAAATATGATTTACAAGTTTGAGCACAAAGTCTCAAGAATTGCTTCAATTTTAGCAGAATGTTTTCTCTCTATTTTTCCAAGCCCATTTACAAATGAGGTCTCCACTATATATAGGGAGAAAATCCTCAAAAACTAGAAAATAATAAAATACAAAAATATCTCAGTCAAAGATGACTCATCTTTGACTTTGAGATATTTTTTTGAAATATTTACATGTAATTACATCTTATAAAATTGCATGCACTTTTCACAAAATAGAAGTGCATAAGGAGAGAAGAAGAAAGAAGGGGAAAAATTTAGTTCTTGCTGCCATATTTCTTCATATGGGCATCGTACATAGTGATGGATGCTTGGATTCCTATGCTTTCTAGCACAACTGTGTTCTTGGAGACGATCCTAACTCTAATCAATGCATCCTTCAATGTTGTGATGGCCTTGGCATGACCAGTTAACCTGGATTTTAGATTTTCCAAAGTTAACTGAGTGTCTAGAATACTGTCCAAAGAAGACATTGAGAATGATTTTTTTTCAAAATCTCTCCGAATCATCTCTTTGAAACTCTGAATCATTTCTTTTGTCAGAAGGAACTGATTGTCCTTAGAGGTTAGGTTGCACGGCAGCTCTTCTAGTTTATTCAGCAGCCTTAGGTCACTCTTATCACTAGCCTCCTTGAAAGCTTTGAGATCATCAATTAGATCTTTGAGTACCTGGATCCTAAAGATCAGTAACTCCTTGATTTCAACATAGGAGTCCTTGTTGGAGATGACACCGATAGATATCAAAGTGATTTTCTTTAGATCCTTCATCTCCTTCCATTTGCTAAGATATTTTTCTAAAATATCAATCTCTTGAGAGATAAGGGAGACAAAGTCATCTAACTCTGCTTTTACCTTCCTCATCATACCTATCCTTTCTGCAACTTTTGAAAGCAAAGAAACTCCCTGAGTATGCATTTTTTCAATATAGTCCTCTAGGACTTTTCCCTTCAAGTAAGTCTTCTCAGCCTTTTGAATGACTGGGTCATCTATGGAGAAGGCTTCTAGATTTGCTGCTTCAGGGGGAAGAGTGAACCTTCTTATTACTGTCGTTAGCTACTCTATTTTGGCTTTGTAATAATCTTTCATCTCCTTCTCTCGATCGAATTTTTGGACCATGATGTTCATAGCAGCCTGAAGATCGCTTTTCACACCTTTGTGAGTAACTTTGCCAAGTTTAACATGAGAGATGGAATAGCTGCTCATCTTGAAACCCTCAAGGGTTATGTCCTATGAAGGCCTGACCATTTCTATAAATTTCTGTCCTTTTTCCTCAACCAATTTCAAGAGGATCCTTGGCCTCATAGGAGTCTTAGCTTTCACCGGCACTATTTTGCCAAAGTTGAATTCATCTGGAGAGATGGCCATCTTCTTTCTTTTAGGGGTGAAAGATATCATCCAAGGTAGAAGATAAGTACCTACTATAGCAATGGTTCCCTCTGTTGGTGTTATTGTGGCAGCTTCTACACTACTGGTGGTGACAGTAGTCGTAGTTAGAGTAACCGGCGAAACTGTACCAACCACTGATTCTAGCTCTGGTGCAGGGCTTGCTGCCAAATTGAAGGAAGGAGATGATAAACTAGAAATAGACCTAGAAGAGTGGGGAGAACCTCTAGAAGTGCCTTGGGGATCACTAAATATGACTCTAGAAGGAGAGGTAGCTCCAAAAGAGGCAACACTAATCAGAGAGATAGGAGAAGAGGGTACCACGAGAGACTGAGGGGGAGAAGGAGAGACGCTCTTGAGTGGTTTCACTTCTTCTTATGAGAGCGAAGGTCTAGTGCTTGGTTTCTTTGATGGTTGATCATCCATCTCCATTGGCTGGGCTACCTGTGTCTGAGGACTCTATTCCTTGGTTCTTTTTGCTACCGCTTTAGGCTCTTTTGCAGTCTTTGGTTTCTTAGATACAAAGATGATTCTAGGCTTGTGAGACCTAGAAGGAGAAGGTACATCACCCTTATTCTTGGTCCTATTCTCAGCCTTCCTCTTTAACTCTGCTTGGTATTCAGCCTCTGATCCTGTGACAAACTCTTTCAGGATGATCCCTTTGGCTGCTAACCAGTCATTGGTGTTAGCCAATATTGGTTTGAATCTTTTTCTCAGAGAAGTCAGCTCCTTTTGAGACCACTGAGTTAGAGGAAGAGGAGAGATAGCCACCTTTTAAGATAGATATTTTCTATTTACGATGTTCTCATCATCGTCCAGACTAGAGGGGATCTCTATAAGTCCCAAATATTCAATTTGGTCTAGGGTCAACCTACAATAATTCATCTTCCTGATCTCTTTGGCTGTCCTCAGGTCGATCCAGATGTCTTCAATCATGGGCTCATGGAACTGAGTCTTTCGCTTGATTTTATCCTTGAAGCCCCTATAGTCAAAATTTTCTCTTCTCTTAAATGGTCTTAGAGTGACCATCTGCATTTCAGTTTCCATGACCTTAGCTTTGGCTACTATTGCAATGGAGTACCTACCAATCTCGATTGGAAATCTGAAACCTAGTTTCTTCAGCTCCATTTGTCTGGTATGTACGACAATCAGTTATCAGCAAAGTTCCATTAGTACCAGCTTATCTGAAGGGAACTTGGGGAGCATGTAGGGGTAGCCTTGGAAAAAGCCAACCCGAAGATAGCAGAAGGTGGAGAATTGAAAGAACATGCAGCTGTAATCGTTAACCATTGTCTAGGCCTCATCTGATACTCTCTTCTGCTCAAGTTGAGGGTTGAAGAGGCATAGGAATGCGGTGAAAAAGGCATCATTTACCCTTTTGAAATGGTGGGTTAATCCTTACAGAGTTAGTTGAGGGTAATATGAGTACACTGGGGTTGTCTTTCTATCCCCCTCTATGGTTAAGCTCGAGAAAGTTCACATGGCGACAGCTATGTACACAACGTACGAGGTCATATAAAACTTGTAAGAATTTTGTACCTTGGTCAGCTACTCATGGAGGGCATTGCTGATCTACTCTCCCTAAAAGATGACATGTTTGCCTTGGAAGATGATTTTAATGAATGGGTACATCCATTCATGGAATAGTGAAGAAGATGGGAGGCCTCACACCCTGCTGAGAAGGGTGATCAAGTCACCAACCTCCTCAATGAAGTCACTCCTCAGAAAGTTCTATGGCCATCTTGATAAGTTGGTCTTGGGGGTCTTTAACCACTTATAGTTCATTACTTTCTTCGCCTTCTCAGGGTCTTTATCGTATTCCCTATGTGCATTCATGAAGTCAATCTTGGTTACTTCAGTGGCTAGAGGGCACATGAAAACTTTATCGATGAATTCAAGGTCCAACCAAATCACCATGTTACCGATGGCGTCTAAGACTGACCTAGTCTCTTTGTTGTAGAAGCAAGCACATTAGAGAATGAACTCAGTATGATATGTTGCTACTAGAAAGGCGGCCACCAGGTGGATGTTACTCTCAATGATCCTCTTCATCCTATTTCTTAGATTCATCACCTTTGTTCGTGTTAAGAATTTAGCCATGTCCACGTGGCCAATCTCGATATCCCAGATGTCATCGACATTCGAGGAGACCGACGTGAGTGGGAAGATGCCCTGATACTTGTACTTCATGGTCTTTGCCTTTTTTAGAGACGCTTCAAACATGGGAATTAGTTTTGGCTGGATAGGTGCCAATGAACAAGAGCTCTTTGAAGGTACTGCAGACATGATTGTGAGATTAGAAGAGAGTGGACAAAAGGGGAAAGTGCAATTTAAGTGATCATGGTCAATGGAGGTTACTTAAAAAGGCCAGGTGGAAGAAGGACTAAAAAACAAGGAAGAAAGGGAAAGAAAAAGTCAACGTGGAAAATCCTCTGGAGTTAGCAAAATCTAGAGAAGGGATGCACGGGTGACAAAAATTGCTACTCCTGTAGGCTGGAATAAAAAAATGTGAGGGCAACAAAATTTTCCGCCTGTGCATGTTTGGGCTGCACGGGCGGTGAATTTTTTTGCCCTTGCAGGTTGGAAGAAAAAGAGGTAGGGGCAGCGAAAATCACCGCCCCTACAGGGATAGCAAGAAACATGGAGGGGTGGCGATTCAGCGAAAATCACCACCCCTGCTGGAAAGAACTACAAGGTAAGGTCATGAGGGTGGTGATATTCACTACCCATGCTAGACAAAATAATTACTTGGGCGGCGATATTCGCCACCTTTGTAGCTAGGGTTGGGGGGCCGAGGTACGGGCAGTGAATTTTGCCACCCAAAAAGGCATGGCGTCAGAGGAAGCCCATGGGTAAAGGAGAGGGATGACATTTTAAGCCGTCCCTTCAGGTAGGTAGTTTCCACAATGACAAAAAGAAGATAAAGAAATAAAGAAAGAACAAGAAAAACAAATGTAAAAATAAGACCTACTTAGAAAAACGTGCACACCACAAGCTCGAATCCGTGAAAATGCACTTCAAATCGCTTGCTAGATCATCTAGACGTGAAGGGAAGGAGGAGAGGAGGAAGTAATGAGAATAAATGAGGTTTAAATTGGTTTATATGGGGTGAAAATTGATGCCAACAACCCATCGCACGTGGCAATAAATGCCACGCATGGAAATCGAGACATGCTCGGGTGGAAAATTTCACCACCCTTACATGTCCTAGTGGGTCCAAATGCAGGGGCGGCAAATTTTGCCACCCTTGCAGGTTAAGATGCAAGGGCGGCAAAATTTTCTGCCCTTGTAGAAAAATGTAGGGGCAACAAATTTTGCTGCCCTTGCTTTCTAAGGGTCAAAATGCACTGGCGGCAAAATTTGTTGCCCGTGCACAAAAAGAAGAAAAGACCAACTCTGGAAGAGGCAGTCTGGGAGAGGGGTTCCTTGGTCGCAATGAAATCATGGTCACTCTCACGTTTTTAGGCCAAGATGAGAATGAATTTAAAACTCATCTTAAAAATGAACTTAGAGAGACATAAGATGAAACGGACAAGTTTCGTAGGGGGTTGTTCCCAAAAATGGGCTAATCTAATTTTGGAAACAACACATTCAAACCAATATATAATGTAAAATATCCTAAGCTTAGATTTCACTATATACTAGGCAAAATTTCAAGGATAATGTAAAGAATCACAAGTAAGAACCAAGTTTACTTTTAAAGATTTACTACTATAATCAAATAACATTAGCACATCTGAATACAGAGCAAAATGAAGTGAATTAAATATAAGATCCTTCAACTAATCTAGCATATGCACAAATTATAAACCCTATGATTAGAAAATGCAACCCAAAATTCAAATAAGATATTTAAATTTAAGACATAAAACATGCAATTGATAGAAAATCAATGTTAGCAATTGACATATCAAAAATGGATAATATTTTCAAAACTCCTTGATTATATTAATTACTTCAAGTATAATTTTTTTTTTCAAAATTCTCTCCCTTTACAATATGGTGATACATGATTTTTATAGAAAGATTAGGTAGTATACTGATTAGTTATAATATACTGACCTAGTGGAAATACTAGATTGACCTAGGGGAAATATGCTAATAGATTAGCATATACCTTACATAAGAATATTACCAATCTAAATATTACAATGTTTTTACAAAAAGAATATTATCCACTAGGTGGGCCCATTGTCAAAGGGTGCCCTTATTCATTCTGTAGAAGCTCCATCACTTTCTTTTCTACCTTATCCTTCTCTTTGCTCTTTTTATTAAACCAGATCCCTTTAGTTTATGCTTCATTCTAAATATACATCTAGATTAATTTGTAGCTTAGGTTTGGATCATAATTCATTGAGTTAACAAAGATCATCTTCAATTCACAAAGAAAAAACAATGATGGCTCCCAACCATCACTTATTATAAATTTTTTGGAACACCCATACATATATCTATTGCTATTTCACCACAGGTGACATCAAGTTGCCACAACCTGCTACTCATACTCTGAATTCTTGGAATTCTAAAATGAGAAGTGTTTTTTTAACACTAATAAATTTTGTGGTGCATTTAGAGACATCAACAGGGATTTTTTTTGCTAGTAAAAAATGACTATTTATGTCTCTAAATGCACCACAAAATTTCTTAGTGTTCAAATAACACTTCTCATTTTATAATTCCAAGAATTCAGAGTATGAATAATAGGTTGTGGAAACTTGATGTCACCTATGGTGAAATAGAGGCAGAGATACATATGGGTGTTCCACAAAATTTATAATAAGTGATGGTTTGGATCCATCATGGTCCATTCTTTGTGAATTTAAAAGGATCTATGTTAAATCAGTGGATTATGATCCAAACCTAAGCTCCAAATTAATCTAGATGTATATTTATAATGAAGCTTAAACCAAAGGGATCTGGTGTAAAAAAGGAGCAAAGAGAAGGGTAAGGCAGAAAATAAAATGAGTGATTGCTTATTTTAGTCTCAATTATCATGACAAAGCATCAATTGAAATTGAATATGCATTAAAACTAATATTTAATGTAAAATAGCCTAAGCTCAGATTTCACTATATACCAGGTAAACTTTGAATGATAATGCAAAGAATCATAAGTAAGAACTAGATTTACCTTTAAATATTTACTACTATAATCAAGTAGCATTAACACATCTGAATATAGAGCAAAATTAAGTGAAGTAAATTAAGATCCTTCAACTAATCTAGCATATGCATAAATTAGAAACCCTATGATTAGAAAATTCAACCTAGAATTTAAGGAAGCTATTCAAATTTAAGACTTAAAACTCATAATTGAGAGAAAAGCTATGTTATAATTTGACATATCAAAAATGGACAATATTTACAGAAATCCTTGATTATATTAATTTCTCTAAGTATACAAAATTTGCTCAAAATTCTCTCCCTTTAAAATATGGTGATACGTGCCTTTTATAGAAAGATTAGGTAGTATAATAGTCAGTTATAGTATACATATGTATAAAAGATAAGGATAATTGTCTTTCCTTATAAAGTTCTATAATACATTTTTATTTCACAATTAGAATGACCTAGGTGTAATATACTAACAGACTAGCATATGCCTTACATAAGAATATTCATATTCTAAATATTACAATGTTTTTACAAAAGGAATATCATCCACTAGGTGGGCCCATTGCTGAAGGGTCCCCTTGTTGATTCCTTAGAAGCTCTATTTCTTTCTGATGTTGGTCTTTGATGAGTTCTAGGTTTATTGCTAGCTTCATGACGCATACTTCTTCTTGATCATCCATGTCATCTAAGTCCCTATTTCTTTTATGCTCCTTGCCTCTATAATTTTCTCCTCAGCTATGAAGATCATGTCCAAGATTCTTCTATTGTCTCTACCAGAATGGCTTTGGCTATTATTCCTAACTAATGGCACTACCAAAGTGACCTTGTGTTTTTACTCAGCTTAATTAATGATTCTAAGGGCACTAGTCTTAGTAGGAATTACTAACATATTTCTTAGGAGCTAATTAATTCTAAAGCTCAATCCTTTATCATCCATTAGAATCTTGTTCAAATTTCTTGTCTAAGCACTTAGATCTTGGACCTTATCTACTATTATTCCCAATATGGTATTCAAATGAGCTAAGATAATAGTTTCGAATTGAGGAATCTTATTCCTAATCAAAATGTTGATGAGATCCCTTACTTGTCTCTCTACTCTTTGCCATTCTATTATTAACCCCCTAGTTACTTCACCTCGTTGGCTTAGGGCATCCTACCTTAGCTTTATTGAACTCAAAGAATTAAACATGTCAAAGAATGAGGCCTTAAACATATCCATCATGGTATTAGGCATTGAAAAATGGCTTATGTTTCCAAGTTTTCCTTTTCTCTTTCCAAATTTTGGATTCTTTGTTTCATCCCTTAGATCATAGCCTTTGCTTGAGCTAATTAAGCCTCGATCAAGTTCTCAATATCCTCCTCATAGATAGGAGCTTCTCTAATTTATTTCCCACCTACCAGGGTTAGGCCTATAAAGGGCTCAACCCTTTGAAAGGTGAATTCCTCAACTCCCACCATGGCCTTCTTGGTGGTGAAACTTTCAAATCTAGCTGTCTCTAGATTAAACTACATGGTGGTGAATAACCCTATAAATTTTAGAGGTTTTGGTACCTCTACACCTATGCTGCCTGATGCTCTTGGAGCATCCATTTTATTTTTATTTGGTCCTAAAGTGACCATAATTCTTCTTTATAACTCTTTCTTTATTATAGACCTGATCTATGGCTTAATTTCATCATATACTTCAATGTTGGTATTTTTTGTTATGGCCCATGCATGGGAGAGAGAAGGGATTTTTTGTAATTTTCCATAAAGAAACTAGTCAGGGATGACTGGTCTATGAATGGGGAATTTATTACTGAATAGGTTGATATCACTAGTAGGATGTGTGAGATTCAACCTTAGTATTTTAGGTCCAATAGGGACCAGTGCCATTTCTACCTTTCTCTTCTCCTTAGGGCCAATGGGAACACATCTAGAATAATATCCTTTCCTTTCTCTTCTCCAAGCTCCCCTGCATGGACTTGAATGTCTTTTATTTGTTCCCCTCATTCATCTATGCCATATGCCTTTACAAATTCCTTAAGGGCACCCTCAAGTGTATCATTTGGCTCTAAGGTGATAATATTTATGTGTTCAATTGGGTAAGGTGGCCTTGGTGGAAAGGTTGAGGATGAGGGTCCCTCTCTAGGTCTCTCTTTTAGCTTCTCCTTACCATGGCCCTGTTCATCTTGCCTTTGCATAATTTGCCCTTGAGGTTATGGATGATCCACTTGAGGTTGTTTTTGGGATGTCCCATATGGTCTAGGAAAAAAATTATACTAAATAGGTTACATCTACCATGCCTCTCCTGTTGGTTTATCATATTTTGTCAACTTATGCTCTAGCTTAATATTATATCCTTTTTTCTTGGATAATACTTCTTCATAGTTTTTTCCCTTAATCTAGATGGTGTCATGAACACCAAGCTGATGCATATACTCTAGTTTAGGTAGCTTATTCTCCTTTAAATGACTACTTACTATGTTTTTAGGGTCCCACATTTTGATTTCATCAACTTGAAACCCAAATGAGTCCCTATGTTTGTTCATGGTTTCTACCTATTTCCAATCTTTCAACATGATCCTTCCAATAATTAGAGGGAAGGGATGGAGAAGACCCTTCCTCTTCTCCTTAAAAATTCCATCAACTCCATTGATGATTTGGGAAGTAATTTATTCCTTTGCTAACTTGCTTGATACATACAGAAGCAATCTATATGGTGAGGACATGAATCCCTAAATCTTGATAATTGTGTAGTCTAGATAAAACCATATGTTTCCCATCATCTCTACATACTTCTTGATCAATTGATGGACTCTAGGCATGGGAAAACCTGTAATATCCTCCACTATGGCTAGGTAGACACAATCATACATAAATTACATGTGGTTCCTATACTTAAAGATGTGCAGTTTGGAGTAATGGTGGGAGATGGTGGTTCAACCCTAAAAAAAAAATTAATGCCAGGGAAGCTGATGGAGGTAAGAAGGGCATCTAGTAAATATGACATCATATAGAATTGCTTAGCTATTTTCCTCTTGATAACAATGAACTACCTGGTTAATAAGACACTGATCAAGTCTCCAAATGGAGGTGTGAGCTTCTCTTCAACCATGAAATACACATGGGGGACACAAATTTTTTCTACATAGGTAGTTGAGGGGGCTCCTAATGCTCAATTTAATAGGGTCGTGATCACCTTGATGCCTTCTCTAAAATGGACTATTGGTATCTTACCCTTAAAGTCTCTAAAGCCATGGGTTCTTTGGTGCAACTAGGGTCTAAGGACAATGTCTAAGTCATACTTGGAGGTCCACTCATTGATTTTGGATAAGTCTACATGGGGTATTGGGATCTTATAGTATTTTTCAAAGGCCACAAGTGAAATGTAAGATACTCTCTTAGAATTCCCTTCTTGGATGATATAATCATTATCAACCCTATAATATACAAAAAATGGAGCAAGAACATCTATATAATGAAGTACCTCAAGCTTGGTAGTAACATAATAAAGGCTGGTCATCTAGACTGTGACTAAGTCATAGTGCTTCTTGTTCACCATGATAATTCTTTATTCCTCCTTGGTGATGGGTTTTAGCTCCTCCATGGTGAATAAGAGTTCAAACCAATTCTTGATGCTTGGGGAGTTGAAGGATGTAACATCTAATTTAGTGTCTTTAAAGAGCCTTCATTATGTATTGACAAATAGAGTTATATCTCCTCTTTCAACTATTGCTTATGATCTACCATGGTATCTACTTCTACAAATTATTCACACTAGATTGCAAATTGGTCTCTGTGGTAGTTATTTTTTACTTAAAAACATAATCAAGATTTTTTTAGATCGAATTGTAACCAATTGAGTTTGTTTGGGTTGATTTTATGCAAAGTTTAGGGTTTTAGAGCTTTAATGGCAAGATATATCTAGACTCTGGCTTATACGTGCCTTGGATTTGAGTTGGACCTTTGCCTTTATACTTTCACATTTTTGAGCCCACAAGATCTTTTGTTTTGTTTATTTTTGCTTTCACGATGATTATTTGACATCAATATGGACCTTTTATGGCATTTTTCATAAATGCCTTAGCACTAACCATTGGCATTTAAAATTCCTTATTTATTTTTGTACCATTAGATGATGATCCTATGAGTGACCATGAACTATTGATCATGATTTGGGTATTTATTTGTGATTGGATCATTTTTATACCAAGGCTCATGGTTGTGATACTTGGCATCTTTATGTGTCTTCTTGCACTCTATATATTATGTCAATCCTTTTTCTAATGAATATTGGCCATGTGGTGAGCTTGTGAGCCTTTGAAAAGTCATTGGCACTTTCACACCATTGAATCGTGAAGCACGATGAAGAATGAACTATTGGATCATCCATCAGTTCTTCTTCAAATGGGCTTTCACCATGAATTAATCCCATGGGCTCTTAGGACTCCATTGAAAATTCCATGGGGTCTTCACATCATTAGATCATCCTTTCACAATGAAGCATGAGCCATTGATCTGCAAAGATGCCCAAGCTTTAAGTTATCACATTATTGATGTGGGGCTTAGGCTAAGGGTTATCTCATGTTGATTAAACATGAAATACACCTTAGGCTAATAAATTTATGCCCAAGTCTTCCAAATTCATACAAAGGGGACCATGGCTAAACATTTTTAAGCCAAAGTTTATGTTGTGTTTAATAAACATAATGTATACTTTAGGCTAAATATTTATGCCAAGCCTATAAAATATGCTCAAAGGGGGTCAAAATTATATAATGGTATAACATCAAATAGAGTTTTATTTAATTAATAAACATATTAAAATCCTCAGTTAGAAACATTTGTTCTAAGTTCTACGTAACAAACACTCTTTTAAAATAAGACTTGGTATAAGTCTATAGTTTAAGGTTCATGATATTTGAACAAAATGCAATGGGGACCTTAAAGTATAGACTTAGACTAAGTTTATTTTGCATATACTTCGACCATAAGACCATTTCCATATTTGAAAATTGAATATTTCTAGTGTTTGAGCATCTTTAAAGGTCTTCCATTAGTCTAAATGGCAATTCATGAGCTTTCTAGCAACATTTTGGAGTATATTTTGATCTTGAGCAAAATAATTCATTAGCTTAAATTTGATAGTCTTGTAGACATCAAATATATCCTTATGGATGTTGAATGATGATCTTGAGAACATCAATTTTAAACTAGTGAATATTTTTATTTATTGAGATTAAAGTTGATGGTCACACAAACATCAAATACATCCTTGTAGACATCAAATGATGGTCACATGTGCATAAAATTTAAGCTCATCAAATTCATGTGACCCAATGTGAGATTACCATTTGGGAACTTTACAGGGCTTCCCAAGATCTTGGACTTAATTTTCTCTATTGGATCGAGGTCTTATGAGTAAGCAAGAGCCATAGGATTGTGATCCAGGATCTTACTCATGATTAGATGTTTCTATCAGGTGGGCCCCTTTGATTTTAATCCTCAAATGTAAGGGCATCATATGTTGATACTATGGGCCTTCTATAATCCTTTGAATTTTCAACTATGTGTCACTCCATCTGATTGGGTCTTTATGATGAAGTGAGAATCATTAGATAACGGTTAAGGGTGCAACTTTATTAGGGTCTTCATGCCATTGGATCCTTTTCCTGTGATGAAGCACAGATTGTTATATATTTTAATATACATGTTTTTTAAGTCTAAGCTTGGGCCTTTCTCAATCTATTGGATTAAGTAATACAATAAATCAAAGGTCGTTAGATCCTACAAGATGCAAGGAAGTTAGGTTAAGACCTATGATGATATAAAAGACTTAGGCTAACGTATTATGGCTAAGGTCTTATTCATATTAATAAATACGATGGGGCCTTAGGATTAAAAATTTAGGCTAAGTTATGAATCAAAGGGACCAAGCAGGTAATAGTAAAAGGACCTTTAAAAAAATTTATTTATGCACACAAGAAACTTTAAAAGGGGGAAATAATAAAAGGGACTAAGTATTTTTAAGCTAAGTTTTAGTTGTGTTAAAAAAATGACTAAGCTTAAGATATGAAATTTATGCTTAAGTCCAAAGTAGATTTTTAAAATGTTCTCACCAATTTAATTCCCACCAGTATTCAAATTTGAACTAAGGATTTTACTACGATTTTAGAACATGAATTTATTAAGAAAAAACACCGTGGAACCTATAACTAAAAGCCATGAAGACATTTATTAGTAATTTTTAGATAAAATTAAAGTGAAACATAATTAAGTAAGCTTGATTTTGATAAAGTGGATTATCTTAAAATTATACAAATGATCTTAACATTCCATGTTTTCATGTTTAATCTTCAATGTTTCTCAAGGGTCCCAATTTTCAAAAATGGGGGTATGTTGGCCTTAACATGTGGATCCTTTTTTTCATCTCCTTTTGTTAGTATTTATTCTAAATCAGATTGACCATATTTATTTTCTATAAGGATTCTTTGAGATTATTTATGATCATACCTCCACCTTTTCAACACTCTTGGTGACATCTACTTCGTTAACTCAAATTCTAATTCTTGTAATTCTTCTTGAAGGAAATTTTCATTAATAAAGAGAATTATGTAATGTCAACTCCCTTCTTTATTTGTAAATATTTTATCCACTTTTGTAACCCCAAATTAATATTAAGTTAGAGTATTAGAGATTAAAGTTAATTGGATTCACTTTTATAATTCATAAGTTTATAGGTGTGTGTAGGTTTTGTATTTATATGAATTTTTAATTCACAAAAATCTAGATTTTATGAGGTTTCACACCTCTTTTATATTTTTTAGGAAATATTGGTGTTACTTGCACAAGTAACTACCTTCACACTTGGCACAAATGTTTTCTCACCTTTTGGGGATTATAAATATTTGGCACACAATACGAATATCTTGTAAGGTCATGATGGTATTATTTGTAACTTCATCTTCCTTCTTCTAGTTATATTTAAATAGTTATCTTCTTCTCTATTATTTTTGCTTCTAAGCTTGTATTTTGATAATAATTATTATTAATATTTATTAATATATATATATATATATATATATATATATATATATATATATATATATATATATATATATATATATATATATATATATATATATATATATATACATGGGTTTTTTTCCACTAATTCAGTTTCCCACTTCAAAATTTGTGTCTTGCATTCTATGGCTTGCTTATTCTTGAGGTCATATTACTTCATTGTATGCATTCATTTATTTATTTCGATGTTATTTTTGAAAATATTGGGATAAATATATCAATCTTTCTCCACTTGACCTATATTTGAAGCATAACATTTAATAAGAAGTTAAGCTTGTTAGAATTAGGCAAATAATCTTATTGGTAACACAAGAAATGATTTTATTTTGAAAGAAGTTCAAAATAGGAAAAAATAAATTACAAAAACTTGGCCCTCTAGTAAGAATTTATTATCAACTTTAGTGTTTGGAAAATAAATTAGATGTTTTTCTTAATCTATTTAAATTGGAAAACATTTTTTCTAAGGAAAATGAGGAAGTCATTTTAGTTGACGACTCTTTAGGGAGTTGGATAATTCTTATCTGAGAAGTGTTAGGAAGGGTAGGTTTCCCTTAGTTTTTGATCTTAATGGCCTTGTTATGATCAAACCACCCTATATGGCTCATATTAGGGATATACATAATTAGTCTAAGGAGGATTTTTCTATAAGTTTAATTAATGGAAATAAATATAATTCATTAATTATGACCACCACTGAGATGGGCATTGACTTTGTTGATTCCTTGAAGATTCCTTTGTTGCAAATATCTATATTGTGGTCATATGTCTACAAATTAATATAAAATTGATTTGAAATATCCATGGATATAAGTCAGATGGTTTGAATGTATTTTATGTGTAAATTTGATGATTTAAATAGTACTTAGGAATTAGAGATTTAAGACTTTCACAATCCATAATAAGAGAAATAAGGATTTTACTAAGGAATTTTGGTACAAGATAAGAGTATGTTGGCAAAAAAATGACAATTTTTCATTACTTTAGTGAAACTATGGGGTAAATCATAATAGTGTGTCCGAATTTTAAGCATAAAGATGTCACATGCACTTCCAATATTCCCTTAAAATAACTTTAGTTTGGGTGGGTGATATTAATAAAACATGTGTGTTTTAGCTTATATATAAAAGATGTAGATATTTTACTTTTTTTTCAAAAAAATAAAAAATTGACAAATAGGTTTTAGTTTTTTTTAATATATATTTTTTCCATCTAGTGGAATAAGAAGTCTTATATTGTTTAATAATTTTAGTACAAGATAAAATTATACTAGAAAAAGTAAAATGATCAGTTTGTTATTGCATTGGTGAGACCATGTCATTTGGTTGCATGTTGAAGGTGTTGAAAGGAAAGGGGTTATTTAATTTATATTATTACTCCTAAAACTCTTTGAACTACTAAAAATAATCCATTATGTTGTGTATTTTTTATGGCATGGATGGGATCAATAGAGGAGGAAGATGGGTAATGTGAGTGATATTTTGCATTATGGAAATTTGTAGATTGCTTGAAAAAATATAGATAGCTTGGTTTATAGATCTTTTTATATTCAAGAATAGGATTTTTTGAGAGTGTCACATAGGATTAATAAAATTAACTTGAAATTCATCTCCAATATTTTAAAGTTAGCTTTAAAAAAATATTTGAAGATCGATCAAGACATTATTTGGATTTATATTTATAGTGAGATCTGAGATATTCATATATTTCTCATATACTTCATATTCACTTGGAGATATGATACAAGAGGATCTGAGTTCACTTGTAATCTTGTAAAAAACAAAGATATTTAGACAATAAATTAGCAACTTGTGTTAATTTGTATAAGTCTATATTTGTATAAAAGCCTTATATGTTGTTTGTATAGTTTTTGTATGCACATTTTATTACTTCTAGATGTATGCAACCCAAAAAATGAATAAGAGTTTAAGGATACATGTGAACATTTACATAATCATGTTTTAGTGTTTCATAGATGAGATAAAGGAAGTTATGCAAGGATAGAATATGAGTGAGTAAGTTAGCTTTGTAAAATATTGAAATATATTATAGAAGAGAAACACTCAATAGTATGTTTAATCTACCTACAAATCATTGCAACTTAGCTTTAGGATGTGGGATCTCTATGTAGCTTGTTTAGTGTGAAAACCTTATCAAATAATCTAACCATAAAATAAGAGTCATTACAAGTTTCTAACCATTTCATATTCAATGCATTGAATAATAGAAGTTTATTGAGCACATTTTATATCTCTTTGTGATGTGTTATGGGCATGATGCATTACAATGCATTGGAAATATATTAATCATTTAATAGTTATGATGCATTATGAGCATTTAATATTTTTGGCATTAGTGGGTCAGTGAGAGCATTAATGTAAGTAGGTGAATGTTGGGCCTATATAAACATATCTCTACACTATTAAAAAGTATTAAAAACCCCATAAATTAAAATTATATATTGCATATAAAGGTGAGAATAACAAGTATAGATTATGTGTGGATTTGGGAAAGATAATTCGGGTCTAATCATGCCCCTATAATGATTTGGGGTAATAATGCATTATTTTGTAAGTCTATGGACTCTATGTATGTGTATGTATTGTAAGCTACATTTGGCTAAGTGTGAAATATTTCATTTTCTAAGTAATAAATATTTACTATTTATGTTATTTCATTTCATTAATTATTTTTGGGTTGAGTTGTATAAGGTATCTCTTCATTGAGATCCATATTTGTGATTGCATCATTTTGTATTAGAGTAAGCAAACAACATTGGGATGAGATACCAAAGGTTTGAATTTGTTCATATTTTTGAAGGTGGGTACATAACAAAGGGTGAAAAAAGTGTGTGACTTATGTAAGTTTTTAAGAGGTGCACTAGTAGATATGAGATTGTGTGAATTCAAGATGCTCCCATGAATAGAGGTAATAACATGCATAGTAGTTATAAATTTGAATGGAAAACTATATGATATTAAAAAAATGTTATGAGTAATTCAAACAAAGTTGGATATAATGGAGGAAGATAAAAGAAGAAGATTTATTCAAAAGAATGATGTGAGTGATGTATATGTTGAATCACAAGAAGTAGAATAAAAATAAATGAGACTAGTGTATGAGAGACTAGATGAGGGCAAAGAGAGTCTAATCAAATCCATATCCAATATTGGAAGAGGAGAATGGATGAAAGTTTCATTTTTTTTCTATAAAATTAAACTTATAGGAGCTAATTGATTGGCTATTTGAGATTGAGGAATAATTTAATTTTGATAAAGCGGAAGATGATCGCAATACAAAGATTGCATAGATTAAGTTGAAGGGACACATAAATCTATGGTGTAACGAGGTAAATATTGAGAATATTCATTATGGTAAACATAAAATATTTTAATGATAGAGAATATTTGTAAAGTTGAAAGGCAAGTTCCTTCTTGGACACTATTAGTTGGAAGTGTTTAAGAGGTTGTAAAATCTACAACAATATGAGTTGATCATGAAAGAGTATAAAAAGTATTTTCACAAGATCAATATCCAATTGTGTCATAGTTAATGGAATAAAAAAAAGTGGCTTGGTACATCAATGGACTATGATGGGTCATACAAGATGAGATCAACATATTAAGATCATAAATAGTAGAGGAAGCATGTCAATATGCATGAAGGCTGGATGAGAAGTTGGATTATAAAATAATATTATGAGAACCATAGGAAATATTATCAATGTTAAAGAAAATCATGTGTGCAATTAAGGGAGTGAATAATGTATGAGTAAGGAGGAGCCACTTCTACAATATTAAGAGGAATTTTTCATATAAGAAGAAGAGGAAGGTTTGTAGGGACATGTTATAAGTATGGGTAAGTTAGACATCTTGATTAAGGGTTCCCTCATTAACATATCAATGGTGATAATAAGGGAAGTGGTATCAGTCCACAAGTCATATAAATGAATGTAGATTCCATATGAATACATCATATAGATGCACTTGAGTAAGGAGAAATTTTTTTCTTAGTGAGAAGAGTCTTGAAGGTCACAATAAATACAAATGAGGTGAGTCAGAGAAGATATATTTTCCATAACAAGTGCAATAAAGTAAATAAATGTTATAAATTTGTGGTGGATAGTGAAAAAACAAATAATTTTGTGTTTATAGAGATGATGCATACGTTATGATTGGTTTGAAAATTACACCCAAATCTTTATAGAATATCCTAGTTAGTGGAGGTTCAAGATAACTATTTTAACCTTTTATGACTTAGTAAGTATAAATCTTATGTTTGTTAAAGAGTTAAGTATGTTAAATTAGGTAATAATATGCAATAAATATAGCCACTGATTTGTTATAGAATTGAGTAGCTTTGACCTTTCTAAAAATATTAATAAATAGTACAAGTAAGAACTTAGCTAGAAAACAAGGCTAGAAACTAAGGTAAAAGCAGATCTGAGTGTCACAAATAGGATACCAATGTTAGAATCCCTCCTAGATATTAGTGCCCTAATTGTATATTAGTGCCATTATTAAAAATGTGGTAGTAGTGTCCTTATATTGGTGGTAGTTTCCTCTGTACATGACTATCCCAAGCTTTTGGGTACACCTATGTATGAATCTCTGAGGTTTGTTCTTTTGTGCATGAGTTATTAAACCCTATATATTACCTATTTTAATTGAATTTGTGAGCAAACCCTAATATTACATATTATTATGGCATTTAGTTAATACAATATAAAAAGTGTGTTTGTTAGTGGGGTAGGTTGGATATCCTCAACACCTCACTATGATCAGCATTGCCTACATACCAGTATTCCAAGGAGGGATCAAGCCTAATGTAGTTATTCCCACCTAAGTGCTAGTACAAGTGTAAGTGAAGCTAGTATGATAGAGGCCTTAAGTGCATTGAATATGCTTGAAACTATAAATTTGTGTCATCTGAGCTTATGACTATTGTAGATGGTAGTATGCAGAATTAGGGAAAAATAAGGATTGATAAACTTAATTATGCATAACTTGTTCTAAGTTTGAGTGTATTTTTTCATCTAATTTCCATCTAATGGTTATAGGGATAAAATTCATGTATATATACCATTTTGATGTTTGTACATGTGATGAAAAAGGTCTAGGCCAAACCTAGGAGGTTTTAGATTTGAAAAGATATCTATTTATGAAAAAGAGAGGGAAAAGACATTAGAGCCATTATTGTGATACTAGCACCATGTGGCACTAGTGTCCTTATTATGGCACTAGATTCCAAGTGGCATAACACTAGGCACAAAGGGACAAGATCAATGATGGTCTAGGACTACTTTAAGGATGACTAAGAGATGCTTGTGGTATGCAAGAATGTTAGATAAGTGTGATAATAGGATTTGAGATAGGTATAGGGATAATCAAGGGATAGGTAGTCTCAAGTAGAACTCTTAGCACTCAAATACCACATTTAGGTGATTACATTTTCCCTCCCTAAAGGAAAAATAAGCATACCTAGACTTACCTAAGAGGTGAAGCCTATGAAGCTAGGTCTGAGTATGTGAAGTTGGGTCTAGGTATGTGAAGCATGCTCCAATGCATGTCCTCACTAGGTATGTAAACCAATGTATAAACCTAGTGATAACTTGTGTGTGATTATTTATATAGTGATCAATTGGTTAATATATTGGAATAAGATGATGGCTTGCTCAATCCTCATGTGTGGGTAGCTCAAAAACTCAATCAGGTTTTGACTCCATCATTGCCCACCCCTACTTGGTGGATCATGACCTATGAATAGCTTAGATTGGACTATTGGTGTGTCTAAACCTCTCATGTAGGTGGATTAAGAACTCAAATAGGCTATGGCTCTATCATTTCCCACCCATGTGTAGTAGATGCATTTGAAACTGAAACTATATGATGTAATTATAAATGTTTAACTATATATGTTTAGCTCTATGACCACTTGAGTACATTAGGTATCTCTAGGCCACTCAAGAATGCCAACCATTGTATATGGAGTAAGGCATAAAACTTATGTGAAATATATAATATGATGTATGTATCTAGTGTAGAGAATGACATGGAATTTGTCATTCAATCTAATCAACTAGTGTTTATGTGAGCATACGAAAATAATGTGCCATGCACATGTTCATAAATCTAATATCTAATCATATGGATTCTTGATTTAGTTGTAATAATCTATAATTAGGTATCTAAACTAAATATGGGAATGGTCATGCCACACATGATGCCCCCAATATAAGCAAATTGGTATGAATCTGAGCTAAACTACTATGAATCTGAGCAAAGATAGGCAAAAATGATAAATCTTTAACTAAACTTATGAAAATTTGAATTGTACCTACTATAATTTTCTATCCATTCTATGTTTTATTGAATATAAGGATATTGGATAATAACACCATGTCTTGGATAATAGTTTCATTATTGGCAATGTGGCACTAGTGTCTGAATTTAGGTGCTAGTGTCCTTCTAGCCTAATTTTTGTGTCTCTCTTTTCCCACTATGTTTACCTCAGTCTAATTTATATAATCTAATCCTATGTGTTTAAAAATTTACTATGAGTTCAATATAGGATCCTAATTTATGTGAAAAACCCCTGTGTATACCCCCTCTTTTGAGGGGAGTTATTGAACCTATGCAAGAACTATCCTCAAAATAAAAAATCTCTAAAATATGTGTGTTAACCAAAGCATATATGATAACTCTGTAATATTACAATATAATGTGCATATATAACATCAAAATTTAAGATAATTTTAGCATAAGTTTCTAATGTGTGATGTATGTTATGTCTAGCATTCACAAGGTTGTCAAGATAGATATAACAATGTATGTAACAATAAAACTAAGTAATAACTAAGTAGCTACCTAGGGACATGGGGAATGATGTCCATCATGACACCCAATTAGGAATGGGATATGCATGAGGTCCCTCATGGCATCTAAAACTAGAGTGTGTAACATACAAGAGACAAGTGTCATGGTCATGATGCATACAAAAAACATACATACACCACACATGAGGCACATAAAGTAGGAAAAGGGTCCACAATATAAGGGATATGGGTGCATATCACTAAATCTAATAAAATAAAGACATACAAGGACATGTTCAAATGTCCACATACATAAGCAACAAACAAGCTGGCTTAGAGCCACATAGAAGGACATGTTCAAATGTCCTCACACGTAATTAGGAAGCCAAACAAAAGGACATGGGCACATGTCCAAAACATACAAATTGTGGAAATAATTAGTGTAGATATAAAGAGCAATGACATATTCAAATTTCATTGAATAGAATATTCATAGAGACATAATCAAATCTAAACTAGCAAAGCTAGAAATGAAAGTATGCATGAACATGCAATACAAATTTGTGTAAGAGATAGGATGTACATATGTTGAGTCTAAAGTATTAATAGCCAGAAAAAAATATGAGTAAATTTATCATGATCAATAAAAAGATATGAAAATGCTAAATTTGTGATGTAAAGTATAGAAAGATAGAACCTGGTAATCAAAATAGTGTATAGGGTGCCCCCAAGTGGGTGAATGTGTCAAATGAAGAACACATGTATCTATATCTGAAATCACTTGACAAGAACAAGTGAAGCATTTATGTATGATAAAAATAAATATATTAATAAATAAAGTATAGGTAGTGTCTAGAAAATATTATAAATGTAAAAATAGCAATGCATACAATCTATAATTTTTTTTTTGAGTAAATAATTGAATATTTTTGTGTTTTTGACATATTATATTATTTTTTTATTTTTTGGATATAAGATATGTAAAAACAACATGAAAATTAAACCATATATAAGGATTAAGAGATAAGGAAAGTATGTACAATAAGTGAGGAACAATATTAATCGATGAGTCTCATGGGAGACTCACTATCAATGTGGCTTGTGTCAAATAAAATAATTATGATCATGCATGTTGTATGAAAGGGTAGATGTGGTCTCAAAACATTATATACTAATTTATCTATATATAACATTTCCTATGAAGTAGGGATAGGAATATGAGAAGCTAAATAAATTGGCATGTGATCTGTGCTCTGAATCTATGAAGTTAAAAAAACTAGCTTGTGGACTCTGATAGGTACTATCTAAACCGGAATGGCATGGTGAACAAGTGGCTATAATTCTCATGCTATGTAGGTATATAAATAGCCTTTATAAATAATACTAATCATCATGTACTAATTATAAATAGGTTTTTAAACTCTGTATAGAATATCTTAATCATCTATAATGATGAAATTGTGTTTTGTTGTGCATCATGTCTTGCAAATATCTTAATTGGTTGTTGAACTAAAACTATGTTTTATTTTACATCATGTCTTGTAAGTATATTAATTGTTTGTCAAACTAAAAATTTGTTCTATTGTGCATCATGTTTTTCAAATATCTTAATTGGTTATTGAACTAAAACTATGTTCTATTGTGTATCATGTCTTGCAAATATCTTAATTGGTTATCAAACTAAAATTGTGTTCTATTGTGCATCATGTCTTTTAAATATCTTAATTGGTTATCAAACTAAAATTTTGTTATTTTGTGTATCAGGTCTTGTACATATATTAATTGGTTTTTGAACCAATTTAGCACTTCCCCATCTAAAGACTTTGGAAATAATTGTATTATAGCCAACTTGTTGGTAACATGTATCATGGCTTTCTCATAATCTTGAATGTGAAAGTATGGGTCTCCATTTACATCAAATATAGGTAACATTGGTATCTAAAAGTTGGGTGGTAGCCTTTTAGTGGAGATTCTACATGGAATAGGGTTTTCATGGATAATATTGGCATTAGACTAAGATTGGTATGCTTTATTTTCCAATGTGAGATGGTGCACTTATTATTGCAAAGCACCCATGACATGCATCAAGGAAATTACCACTTCTGAAGGTATATTTTCATAATAAAGGGTTTCATTTAACTCTTGGATTTTATTATTTATCTTATCCATTGGTATATTTCATTGGGAACATTTTTTAGGGAGGATTAGTTTGCTTTCTGTAACCTTTCGAGGTGTGATATCTAGGACCTGGTTAGAGACAAATGAGCTATTACCCTCATTTAGGCTAGGTTGAGAAATAGGTTATATTGTAGTAAGGGGGGTTGAGGGAGATTTATTGGTATATATTATTTTTTTAATTTGTAAATAAGTATCACATGATAATTGATTAGAAGGCACTCTATTATCATGTGAACGAAGTTATGTAAACTATGAACATAATAATAATTTTGTGTGTGTTTTGTAACATGTGACCTAGCATTTATTTGAACAAGAGAAGTAGGTTAATTAGGAGGATTACTAGAAGGTGTAGACTTTGTGTCTTCTTTAGCATAATCATATTAATCATAATTATCCCAAGGTTCATCAAAATTAGAGTTTGATTCACTTATAGAAGTAAGAGTAGAAGAAGTATCATTCACAAGCTCACTAAGAGATAGAGTAAGAGAAGATTTTAATTTTTTACTACTATGAAATGTGTCATCATGTTTAGGTGCAATGAAATGATTGTATTCACTAACTATGAATGGAATGCATGTATGATCATTATTTCAATACTAGAGTTAAGGGTAGAATAAGTACCAATCATGTTTTCATTTAGCACATTATGACATGTAAGATAAGAGTTAGATATATTTGAATTATCTACATTTTGCCTAGAATTATTATGTTGAGATTGAAATTTAAAATAAGGTGATAAAATAATATCGTCTACTTTAGTTTGTACATTGGTAAAAGGTGAAAAATCATTTGTAAACACTTTTTTAAATTAAATTGAGAGGGTAAAGAATGTGTATAATTTTACTTGAGCTATGTAATGGTTAATTTATATTATTGTTCTTGTATTACTTTAATTTGAATAAAGATGTAGTAAAAGTTGTTGAAAATCTAGGATCACATTGAAACAAATCACTAAAAATAAGGGGTTCTTTTGGACTTATATTGTTATTTTGAATTTGAGTAGTAGGAGAAGAAAAAGGAGAAAGAGAAGAAGATGCATCTAATCTATCCTCGTCAATAATTTCATTATCATGTTTATAGTAATAATCATATCCATCATTATAACAATAGTCATCATCATCATCATTATAAATGAAATAATTATCATGTGCTAAAGTGAAATCTTGAGTTTTTTTCTATTCTTTGTTATAATTATGATAAAAATTCAAAAATTCATCAATTGGGTGAGGGGTAAGAGGCTTCTTAGATGCCATTTTAAACTTGCCAAAGAAAATAATGTATAGAAAGAACACAATGGGTAGAATGTAATATAACATAGGTATATGTGAAACTATTAAAATATTTAACCCAATGTGTAGAAGAAATCAATATTATAATTGAAACCCTAATTGCTAGTATTTGGATGTATACAGACCTAATATGTAGATCTAGGGTTTGAATGAGGTTTGTGTTACAAAAATTTAAATTATATTATATTAATGAAACCCTAATATAGGATTCATTCTAATGAACTAGGTTGTACCAAAAATCAAGCAAAAAAAAAGTTTGTAACACTAATTTAGTGCATAAAAGTTGGAAGAAGGTAAAACTTAGGCAAAATTAGGCGTTTAATCAATATTCGAACTAAGATGGGTTCACCAAATGTTTTAAGATTTTAAGATGTACAAAGTATAAATATTATGTTTGTTAAAGAGCTGAGTATGATAAATCAAGGTAATAATATGCAATAAATATAACCATTATTTTGTTACAAAATTGACTAGCTTTGACCTTTTTAAAAATAGTAATAGATAGTGCAAGTAAGAACTTAGCTAGAAAATGATTGAGATGGATGATCTAGAGGCTGTAAACTGAGGTAAAAACTAGTCTAAGTGTCAAAAAAAGTATCCAAATATTAGAATCCATCCTATACAATATCTCTCTAATTAGATAATAACACCATTATTACAAATTTGGTGGTAGTGTCCTCTATGTAATACTACACTGAACCTTTGGGTGTCCCTATTTTTGGATATCTAAGATTTATTATTGCATGCACAAGTTTTAAAACCCTATATATTAATTTTTTTTTATTGATTTTTTTATCAAATCATAATCCTCCATGTTATTAGGACATCTGGTTGATACAATATGAAAAGTGTGTTTGTTAATGGGGTACATTTGACATCTCCAACACCTTGTTATGATGAGAGTTACCTACATACAAGTACTCCAAGGATAGATCAAGCCTGATGTAGTTCTCTGCACCTAATTTTTGGTGTAAGTACAAGTGAAGCTAGTATAATAGTGTCCTTGAGTGCCTTAAATGTGCTTGAGATTAGAAATCTAAGTAATCTAAGCTTAGGATTGTTGTAGATGGTAGTTTGTAAAAGTAGGGCATAATAGGGATTAATAACCTTAATTTTACACAACTTGTTCTAAGTTTGAATGTGTATTTTGTATATAATTTCTATCTAGTGGTTATAGGGCTAAAATTCATGTATATATACCATTATGATGCTTGTGTGTGTGCTAAAATAGCTCTAGGCCAACCCTAGGATGTTTTAGATTTGAAAAGATTTTTTTTTTGTAAATAAGACATGGAAAGGACATTAAAACCATTATTGGGACACTAGCACCATGTGGTGATAGTGTCCTTATTATGGTGCTAGTGTCTAAGTGACATAACACTAAGCAAGAAGGGATAGGATCAAGAAATGAGGGTCTAGGACTAATTTAGGGATGCCTATGGCACACATGAAGGATGGATAAGTGTGATAATAAGATCTAGGATAGGTATAGGGATAAGTTAGGGATAGCTAGTCTAAAGTATCACTCTTATCACTCAAATACCACTTTTAATTTATTATAATAACATTATATAATATAACTGTAAAGTAGATATAAAGATGAATATTTATAGACACATTAACAAGGTTTTGTGTGACATCCTAATGATGAATGCATGACATGTTTTCTTTGGGAGGCCAAGGAATCATGATCATGTGATGATATGTGATGGGAGAGATAATATTATAGGAGTAAATAAGGATGGATAAATACATATTTTTAGTCCATTTAAGGTTAACGATGGAAATATTACACACTGGAGTCATTTTTTCATACACAAAGGCAAGGAGGAATTGATTAAGGAGAAGAAGACAATGTGTGTGATGATGAAGATTGATGCCACATAGAGAAAGGAAAAAGATCATTTTAACCATGATAATACCAAAGTGATCTTAGTGGGTATTATCATAGAGAATAGGAAAATTAGATTGTGCAATAAAAATAAAGGAGATCAACCCAAGGGGGATTGGAGCTGGAAACATTGAAGAAAAGTGTTATAGGTGAAATAAGATATTTTTTCACCTAGTTCATAACTCCATGAGATAGAATATATAATATAATTCTACATGGTGAAAGTGTGCATCAAGGCATTTAACAAGCATCAAAAACATGGTTCTATCACCTAATATTATTATGTGATCACTATGATCACACATTTTATCACCTAAGGTGTATCATGCAGAAGCATCAGGTTCACTTATAATATTTCATCAACCAAATTTTTTTTAAAGAAGACATAAATAGATGGTAGTATTTTATACAAGTATTTACTTATGCAAAATCCTTATGTGTTGTTCACATAGTTTTTACACATGACATTTTATTACTTTTATGTAGTTTTTATGATGTATATAACCCAAAACATGAATAAAATATTAAGGATATTAGTTAACCCATTGCGCGAGCCCCTTTAAGTGTTGTGTAGATGAGAGGTGAAGTTATGCAAGGCAATAATACCATGTGCAAGTTAGCTTTGAAACAAATCATGATATCTTGTATAAGAGTGACATTCATTAGTGTATTTAATTTATCTATAAATTGTTATGACTTGGATTGGGGATGTGTGACCTCCACATAGCTTGTTCATTACACAAGCCTTGTGAAATAACCTAACCATCAAAGAGAATATCCCTTACAAGTTTATAACCAATCTAAATCTATGCATTGAATCATGGAAGGTTGTTGAGTACATTTCATATATATTTGTGATGTGTTATGGGCATGACATGTTATAATGCATATGAACTATATTGAACATTTAAGGATTCTAATGCATTATGAGAATTTAATATATGTGGCATTAATGGGTTAGTGAGAACATTAATGTAAGTAGGTGGTTATTGTGCTTATATATGAATGTATATATGTATGTATGTGTTTCTAATGCAAAATTGCTTTCTACATTCAAAGAAGAAATAAGAAACTAAAAGATGGTTAAGGCTAGAAGTACCTGATATAGTCGTGCGCACCAAAATTAGACGTTGAAAGATTCTCCTCTTTTGCTGTGGAGGAATGACACCTGCGAAGAAAAGGCTAAACACAGAAAAATGTTAGTCAAAGATATGGTGGGCTGTCAGGCGAACGCCCGATCCCAGAAGTATAAAGACTCCCTAGAAGGATATCAACCCACTGATAAAAAAGAACAGAATATTGGACAAAAGTAGATGATAATGACAAAAATAAATGACAGAAAAATAAAGAGCGTACCTGATATGCAGCACTATTCTGCACAGTCACCGGCGTCGGTCTCTGTGGTGCCGGCATCGGTTAGGGAAGGTGCCGACGTCGGTTAAGATGCCGTCGTCGGTCAGGGTAGTGACCGGCGTCGGTAGGGGCAGGTTCTGGGAAAGTCTGGACAGGTTTGAGACAAGGTCTGGGAGAGTCGGGACAGGTCTGAACAGAGTCGGGACAGGGTCTGGGAGAGTCGGGACAGGGTCTGAAAAGGTCAGGGTAGGGTTTTGGATAGAGTCGGGACAGGTTCTGAGAGAGTCTGGGGGGTTTTGGACAGAGTCGGGATAGGGTCTGGGCAAGGTCGGGACGAGGCCTGAACAGAGTCTGGGGGAGTCGGGACAGAGGCAGGGATAATAGAACTGATAAATAATAACTGAGAAAGAAATGAAATAAACAGAATAATACTTACCTAGCAGAAGACGCGATGAAAGCCATGGTGTGCAGATTAGTTGATGTCGAGAGTGTTGATGTCGTGGTGTTGATGATTGCTCGGGGTTCGCAGGTTGATGGAGGAATTCGCAGGTTGGTTGCTCAGCGTTTCGAATAGCGTTCGGGGTCTATCTCGAATGGTTGGCGGAGGTTGATGAAGGCGGGGGACGGGGACGGTTCCAGAGACGGTTCGTCAACCATTTTGGGAAACCGAATGGTAACTGATAACGGACAAGGGGAAGGTGACCGACGTCGGCAGGAGTACCGACGTCGGCCGATAGGTGACCGACGTCGGCGACATCGGTCGGGTAAAGACTGACGTCGGCAGATGTATAATGGGGATAGAGTCTACCTTTTGGCTCTGTGCTCATCTTTACATGCTGCCAGGGTCAAGGTTGGTGAAACAAGTGATCAGCAAGGGTTCAATAGGTGAAGAAGAATAAGACGGGGAATGACCAGGGGAGTCGACACGATTTCGGTGTCTACATTTGCCCCTTTTTGTCTTGTTGGTTGTTCTGGACGAACTACAAGACACAAATAGGAGTGAATGCCCCAGGTGAGGGATAAGGTTGATTTTGTCTTGTTGGTTGTTCGAATGAACTGCAAGACAAAAATAGGAAGCAAAATGCCCCGAGTAAGGAATAAGGTATTCCCCCTCAAAGCAGGAGTCGAGGGAAGGGAACCGGGAATCGGGTGCTGATTTGATAAAGAGCAGATGAAAAAGGGGTGAGGGTGAACGCTGTAAAGGTCATGATTGCGCGCATACCACTGCACGAGATGGTCAGGCCAAAGTGTCGCAGGTCAAGGGTCGAGGAGTGCCAAAATTGAAGTAACCGGGCCCCAACATTTAGTCGTCTGCTGATCGGGTCACTCAATCTAAGCTGAAGCTCCAAATGGGTCGTCGCATTCCAGGTATCCCGGGCTCAGGAAGTGCTCCTAGAAACGCGAAAAATTCACAAGTAGTGCGGATCAACCGGTGTGCGATCCTATACTTGTGAGGGTCCAAAAAGGTCTGCGCACAATTCTGCTAACCAGTCATGAGGTAGCATACATGCAAAAACAACCAAGGCAACAATGTCTTGGAAGTGGTCAAGGTCGAAGGAGATAGGCATGATCTCCAATGGTTGGTGGTCGATGGATGGATGAATGGATGACAGGATGCGGCCGAGCTAACCCCAGAAGACCCCATGTCAACTGAGTGCTGCCTACATAGCCCTGGTGATAGGGCCTCAGGCCGATGTAGTTCTCCCTAGAAGGGAGGAAGGGTCAAAGGGATGGTAAAAAAAAAAAAAGATGTTGCAGCCTTTTCCAAATGGTGTATTCTGCAACATTGGTTGAGGGGTTTTTCATCCCTAGCAATATCCCATATACGTGATGGATGTATGCTAAAAATGAATTGAGGTCTATTTATGCTTCAGCAAGTATTGGTTTATGCTGAACATAAATTGTGGCGGGTCGATAGTTTCCGTGTGTATTGGTGTCCATAGAAACTAGGGTGAATAGGCAAGGTCATGTTTGATGGTCTGAAAAGAGAGTTGAGCTGAGTTGATCGACAAGTGATGAGGGTGAATGTGACCAAAGTGCAGAAGAAGTGAAAAGCATATTGCTCTTTCATTGACAAGGACCAAAAAGATAGCATAGATAGGGGTTATGAGAACCAAGAGCCCCATTCATGCGTGACGTCGTTGACCATAGTTATGTTAGAGCGGTAATCGAATCACTTAGACATTAAAGTGAGCTCGAAGTCCCTTGAGTAGGTAATAGGAGGAGGAAAGAGGGTAACCCGTTTTAAGAGTAGAGATAACTTTGCCCCTTTTTATAGGAGACCCTGAGACAACTACAAGCCAAGTCCGTGACTTGTTTTTTTTTTTTTTTTGCGCAGACTGATCAATGCGAGAAGCCTGCATAGAGATGTCATTTGCTTGGTGGTCATGTTGTGAAGCTGATCAATGCGGGAAGCTTCTAAGAAAAGTTGCTGTTTATTGCCAGAGTAGTCATAGCCATCCTTCGAGGGAGTGGTCTAGATTTTTATTTAATAATGAGGCTTTTGAATAGCTGTCCTTCGAGGGAGCAGTCTATTTATTTCAGCAATGATAGTACAGCTGTCCTTCGAGGGAGCAGTCTATTTTTTTTTTTGATTTTGATATGATATAGTGACCAAGGATATGTTTTGACATCTTGATTTGTTTTTATAGAAATGTGAGTCATGGACAAGATTGTAGAAGGTCAAGGACGCCCCTTTTATTAGGACAAAGCATCCATGTATCATAAAAGGGTTATAGGAATTGTTAAGAGGAATAGGGTTGAAAGGAAGTAGGATGAAGAGGACGGGGATTGCTCAAGGGACGAGCACAAGTTAAGTGTCAAGTGGACGAATACTCGACTAGCAGTAGAACGGTCGCAGACGCAAGACATAAAAAGGGGTTTAAGGTCTAATAAGACCCTGGGCCATGCTTGTATGTTAAGGTCTGAGTCAATTAGGAGCAAACTTGCCCCATTTGCCTCTTTCCAGATTGGTCAGGTGTTGATTGATGGATGTGAAGTTGGTTGATATGGTTGTTGATTGATCGAGACAGGTTGAATGTTTTGATAAAAAGGTTGGGTCGAATGTTTGGTTGAGATTTGGTCATTTGATAATAGGTCAATGGTTGGTTGAGGGTTGATTGGTTGGTATTTGGTCTTTGGTTGGGTCGAATGTTTGGTTGAGGTCGGGTTAAATGTTTGGTTGCTAGTCTGGTTGAGGCTAAGTTGACAGAGTGATTGATATGTGGTCGAGACTGTGTTGAAAAATTGGTCAAAGTTTGGATAAAGGTTGAGTTCCCCTAGCGGCTAGGTAGAATGTTTAATGGATTAGTTAAGGTTGATTGAGGTTTAGTGGTCAGATGGACTGTGTTGATGTTGAATAAAGGGGTTAAAGGCAGCGAAGGGACCTTAGCCTGTCGTGGAGATCCCGATTTAGATGACGAGGTTGGAGAGGTATGGGTCGGTGTTAATAATTTGTCAAAGGGGTGGTCAGGAGGATCCTTGGTGAGAAAGGAATCTTTTTTCCGGTGGTGACGAATGACAGCTTTAAGAGTGCAACAACGCTCGGTGTCATGTCCCGGAGTGTGATGATAGTGACAGAATGTAGAGTTGTCAAACCAAGATGGCCTTGATCCGAGAGTTGATGAGTGGGATGGTGTTGAAGGTTTGTTGATAACGTGGTCGAGAAAAGAGGTGTCATTCCCCAGACATTGGCGAACGACGACCTTGAGGGCATGATAATGCTTCGTGTCGTGCCCAAGCGTGCGATGATACGCACAAATGCGAGTGTCATCGAACCATGGTGGTTTTGGTCTGAGAGAGTGATATGGTCTAAGAGGCGGGAGATTGAGATGAGAGGACTGCAACAATTGCCGTAAGAGCAAGGCATATGAACCTGCTAACGGGTCGGGATGTTTTATTGCAGAGAGGGTTGGTGACATTGATTTGGGAGGCATAAGAGGCGTTGGTCGATGGTTTGAAGGAGGTATAAGTCTGACGGGTTGATAGAATAATGGAGGTGACTTACCTTTGTGAAGTATGGGAGTGGGAAGCACTCCGAGTAAAGTAGACGGATGTGGGCCCAAGATTGAAGGTAATGACGAAGGTGGGGGAGGAGTCCTCTGGTGTGGTTTAGTAGCCTTCTTTGGTTTGGGTTGAGGGCCACCTTTGTGCGAGGCGAGATTAGATGTGGGGCGAACACCAAGAGGTTTAGTCTCTTTGGGCATGATGGATGCCTGCGCGGGTTTGGACTTAGATGTGGACGGTTTTTCTCTCAATGGAGAAGGGATTGAAGGTGTGGGCTCTTTAAGTGGAAAGAGCTCTGGAGTAGTCATGGCTTCTATGTGTGGTTGGGGAGTCAAAAAGGTATGATCGTCTATGGATAATAATAAGGATGAAGGCGAGGCAGCTGGTGTTGATGTGGTCAAAGCGTTCTCCAATATGGGAGAAGTCGTTGGAGGACAAGTGGGAGAAGAAAGTTCTTTGCCATGTGGAGGAAATATAGGGGAAGAAAGGTCTTCCACCTGTGAAAGAGGTTGGTCAGGGATAAGAGAAAAGATAGTGTCGACCGTGTGTATATCATGGTCTTGAGGGTCATTGATTATGGTTTGGACGTTGTCTTGAGTATGCGGGTGATTGGAAAGGGGTTGCTTGGAGATGTCAAGGTTTTGGTTGGGTGGTGCGTTCGGGTTATCTAAAATAAGATCCCCCTTGTCTAGCATGTCCTGTACGATGTTTTTGAAAGTTTGACAGTGATCCGTGTCATGGCCTTTGACACGGTGATAGTTGCAAAAGTGATTCTCCCTGTACCATGCAGGGATAGGTGTTGAGGAGTCGAATTAATGTGGTCAGATTGGAGGGAGATTGAGGACCCCCTGCTTGACGAGTTTATCCAAGACAGAGGCATATGACTCTCCAATTGGAGTGAATTGACGCTGTAAGGATTGACGTTGAAAATGTTTATTGATGTAGTCTAATGTTGAAGATGTTGATCGGTTGGTTATTGTTGAAGATGATGGTCTAAAGATGACAGTGTTTGCCGACCCCTTGGATTGAGAGTGGGCAGAAGAAGGTCTGGAAGAAGAATGGTCACTGGTTCTTGTGTTAGTGTTACACAATTTGACCTTATCTTCTTCAATGGCGCGGAGTTCAAGCTTTCGGGCCATGGTGAAGGCCTCATCGAAAGTGTGGAATGTTTGAACCTGCAAGGTGGACGAGATGTGACTGACACATGCTCGGGAAAAGAGCTCAATGAGCTCAGGTTGAGGCAAGGAGAAGGAGAGTTGATTGATCAAGCTTCTCCAACGGGCGACAAAATCGGTGATTGATTCGTCGTCAAATTGCCTGATGGAGTAAAGGTCTGTGATCGAGACTTGTTTAGTGATATTGATTGAGAAATGGTCAACGAATAGTTGGGCGAGTTGGATGAATGAAAAGATAGAATGTCTGGCAAGAGAACTATACCAGTCAAGGGCAGGGCCAGAAAGGGACATAGGAAACGTGCGTAGAAGTAACGCATCGTCGTGGGCGATAAGGTAACAGGCATGTCTAAATGCCCGTAGATGTTGTTGTGGGTCTTCCTTACTCTGAAAGCGAGTGAATTTAGGAAGCTCCCAATGGTTGGGGTATGGTCAGATAGGGACAGAAGGATGGATGGGCTCGCTGCAAACTTGTTCATATGACAAAGTATTGCTTGAACCAAAGATAGAAGCTTCGAGACTGGACATTTTATCCATCAGCATCTTGATGACATCTACTGACAGATTAGCGGGTTGAGCGCCCCCTAGGTTGTAAGGCACTTGAAAGAGGCTAGAAGAGGCGTGCGACATAGTCGGTTGTACAATGTATGGATGGCTAGTCGCAGGGGCGGAAGTAGAGGTTAAGGGTGGTTGGGTTATGAAGGTAGAAGGCATAGGCTGACTAGATACCGCCAAAGGAGGTTGTGTGACGGCATTGACAAAGGGTGAGGTAGGCACTCCTGCATATATAGGCGCAAGAGTATGAGGGGTCGAGACAATCAAGTTCTGGTATAATGTAGAACTTGGTTGAATTGCAGGCGGTTGAGGGGGTAACGAAACCCCGATGGAGGTTGGTCTAAAAATAGACGAGGAGGCTGAACTTTGCATATAGGCCATGGTCGGGTTAATGGTTGAGGCGAAAGGTTGAGTCGAAAAAGGTTGGGTGGCGAACGGTGTGGATGTCGTCGCCACGTCGTCCGAAAGGTCCCGCATTGGTTTTCTTGCGAGATAGTTTTGGAGGGCTGTAGTATTGAGGTCCAAGAATCTTGCAAAATCCTGGTCCCCTTCTGGGATGATAGGCGTCTGGGTTAGAGATAGTCTAGTAGGAATTCTTTCGGTCTTCGAGTAGAACTCCATTATATGATTGTTTATAGACGGGGTAGGCGAAAGCGATTGATGGCTAGTGTGGTTAAGAAGAGCCTTGGTTTGACTACGAGTCAGAACCATTCAAGGCAAGAAAGAACGTCCTCACAAGCTCAAACAAGCAAATAAGAACCAAAAGATGAAGACACAAACAGATCCTAAAACCCTAGAAGTAAATTATTAGGATTATAGTGGCTTATGCCTTAGAATGTGTGTAGAGGAAGATTGGTTTTGTGAGTCAGGTCCTAGAAGAAGCAGTCTATGGATGGTTTCAGGTTTTGTTATGGTGCTGAAGAAGTCTGTGTTAGGGTCTGGTACGCGGCCTGGTGCTAAGGAGCAAGCTCCCCTCACTTCATGATTCCAGTGGTTAGCTGGTTTCGCTTAGCCAAAATATACCTCGCCTAGAGTTTAGACTCCGCCAGAGAACGGAGTGGGCTTCCCCCTTGGTGATGAAATCCAAGTAGGGTCACCGGGATGGGTAAGGTATCCGCTGGGGGATGAAATCCCAGTCGGGCCTTGTCTCAGGTAAGTTAAAATGTTTGTTTTGTGCAGGTGGTTTGGTCGTGTAACATCAAGTGATCTAGATTAATTCAATATGCGGTTTAAATTACTATGTGTGGTCTAAAAGATGCAGGCAAACAGAGATGAATGCAAAGTGTTTTAATGCCCAAGTTGAAATGTTTGTTCGTATGAAGACGAATGGAGAAAGAGTCGAAGAGTATGAGTCTTAGCTAGTCTAGAAGTGCAAGAAAGAAAGAAATGTTCGTTTTAGTTCTGCTTATGATGTCGTTTAAGAAGAGACGAAAGGAGGCGAAAAGGAAGAAACCTAATGCACCTAAATGAACGAAAGAAAGAAAGAACCCAAGGAGGACCTAGGGTCCCACCGGGCGTGCCAGAATGTTTCTAATGCAAAATTGCTTTCTACATTCAAAGAAGAAATAAGAAACTAAAAGATGGTTAAGGCTAGAAGTACCTGATATAGTCGTGCGCACCGAAATCAGACGTTGAAAGATTCTCCTCTTTTGCTATGGAGGAATGACACCTGCGAAGAAAAGGCTAAACACGGAAAAATGTTAGTCAAAGATATGGTGGGCTGTCAGGCGAACGCCTGATCCCGGAAGTACAAAGACTCCCTAGAAGGATATCAACCCACTGATAAAAAAGAACAAAATATTGGATGAAAGTAGATGATAATGACAAAAATAAATGACAGAAAAATAAAGAGCGTACCTGATATGTAGCACTATTCTGCACAGTCACCGGCGTCGGTCTCTGTGGTGCCGGCGTCGGTTAGGGAAGGTGCCGACGTCGGTTAAGATGTCGTCGTCGGTCGGGGTAGTGACCGGCGTCGGTAGGGGCAGGTTCTGGGAAAGTCTGGACATGTTCGAGACAGGGTCTGGGAGAGTCGGGACAGGTCTGAACAGAGTCGGGACAGGGTCTGGGAGAGTCGGGACAGGGTCTGATAAGGTCAGGGTAGGGTTTTGGATAGAGTCGGGACAGGTTCTGAGAGAGTCTGGGGGGTTTTGGACAGAGTCGGGACAGGGTCTGGGCAAGGTCGGGACGAGGCCTGAACAGAGTCTGGGGGAGTCGGGACAGAGGCAGGGATAACAGAACTGATAAATAATAACTGAGAAAGAAATGAAATAAACAGAATAATACTTACCTAGCAGAAGACGCGATGAAAGCCATGGTGTGTAGATTAGTTGATGCCGAGAGTGTTGATGTCGTGGTGTTGATGATTGCTCGGGGTTCGCAGGTTGATGGAGGAATTCGCAGGTTGGTTGCTCAGCGTTTCGAATAGCGTTCGGGGTCTATCTCGAATGGTTGGCAGAGGTTGATGAAGGCGGGGGACGGGGACGGTTCTAGAGACGGTTCGTCAACCGTTTCAGGAAACCGAATGGTAACTGATAACGGACAAGGGGAAGGTGACCGACGTCGGCAGGAGTGCCGACGTCGGCCGATAGGTGACCGACGTCGGCGACATCGGTCGGGTAAAGACCGACGTCGGCAGATGTATAATGGGGATAGAGTCTACCTTTTGGCTCTGTGCTCATCTTTACATGCTGCCAGGGTCAAGGTTGGTGAAACAAGTGATCGGCAAGGGTTCAATAGGCGAAGAAGAATAAGACGGGGAATGACCAGGGGAGTCGACACGATTTCGGTGTCTACAGTATGTATGCATGTATGTATGTATGTACACCTTTGAAAAGGACTTAAAAACCCATGAGGTGAAAGTTGATATTGTATTTATTAGAAAAAATAGAAATCATATATCTCTGTGCAAATTTGGGTAAATGCTTTGGAATGAATCATGTCCCTATATGGACTTGGGGTAACATTGTGGTGTTTTAAATTTTTGTAGACTCTATGTTTGTGTATATATGTTGCAATACAAATTTGGATAAGTGTGAAATATTTCAATTTATAAATAAAAAATATTTATGATTATTGTGACAACATATCCATGTCATGTGAACACTATTTTGAGTGCATTGTGATATGCATTAGTGTGAAATAAAAAGGAGTGGACAATTTAGACATTGCCAAAATAGGTGGTATGTAGAGGCGCCTCTTGAGATCCTTAAAATCACATTGTTATTAAAAGTTTCTAATATGGTGTTATCTTGATGCACATAATCTGACTAAGATAAATAAAATGTGTAGTAAATAAAGAATAAACCATTAATATAAGTTAAAAATTCTAATAAAAATACTCAATTTATTGAGATTACGTGGAGCTAGACAATCTTGGATTAATTTGATCTTCTATGGATCTATTTGGATACCTTTTTAGTAAATGATGTAGCCTAGGTTTTGAATATGCATGGCACCAAATGTACACTTTTATAAGTTGGATTATAACTTATTTTTATGAAAAGTGTCTAAGCCACACAAGATATGCTCTACATACTCATCTCAAGTCTTTTTGAAGATGAGGATGTAATCTAAGTAAATGATGATGAAGGAGTTGAGGAAGATATTGAGTAGATCATCCATCAAGAGTATGAATGTTATTAGAAAATTATTCAAGTTGAAAGGCATAACCATCCATTCATACAATCCTTCCCTATTATTGAGTGTCCTCTTCCAATAATTCTTGGGATGGACTAGCACTTGATGATGACCTGACTTCATGTCAATCTCAATGAAGTACACCTCAAAGCGGGTCCAAGAGGTCCTTAATGCACATAATTGGGTATTAATTATTTAATTTTATCTTGTTTAATAAGTGATATTCAATGTAAAGATGTCAATTTCCATATTTATTTAACACAAGGATTATAAGGGTTCCATAAGGAGAAGAGCTAGATTTGATCTTGCATTGATCAAGAGGCTCTTGGATTTGGTGTAAGAATTCATCATTCTCCCAAATAGACCCACAATATATTGGAGAATTTTGAAGAGGGGATCCAATGACCAAATCAAGGTGATGTTTATCATGGAATGTGTAGGAAAACCTTTTATCTCTTCAAAGACATTGTTGTATTGTTGTAGTAGCTTACCAAGCTATTTTTTGTTGTAATGGTGTGTGTGTGGCATGTCATGTAGATAATGCCTATTTTATATTATGCATAGGTTATTGTGGGTCAACCATGAGTAACATGAACTTCTGTGTGTGGGTGATAAACTTTTAGTATTTTTAGGTAGATACCAATGTGATTTCGGTCATTGGAATTGACTCTATAAGGTTGAATAAGTGATATTTGACATGAAAAATCCACCATTATATCTTGGTGTAATATGTAGCTTCATGGTCATAAAAATATGCTCTTCCAAAAAATATGTCATGGACATAAAGTAATACTAAAAGTGACATTGTCCTTCATGGGCTTGAATTTGTATTGGAAATGACATTGCCCGGTAGACTTGTGTATCCTTCCTCTATTGCAATGAACCCAATGAGTATGGTTTTACATTTTTAGTAGTGGTAAGGTAAAGCTATTGGGGTTTACATTATGTAGTGATGATCTTATAGATTTCATTTTCAATGATGACATAGATAGGTTTACCCTTCACCTAAAACTTAATATGGAAAATATTCTTCCATTCTAAAAATATGTGGATGGTAGTGGCACTAGTGCTAAAAAAAGTGGTGTCTAAATTAGTGTCATTCACTGGCATGGGACTTGATGTAGAATTCACAAGGAAGGATTAATGCACATAATATTCAAAATTTTCAAGTGGGATTATGTGATGTCGATGGCATTATTTATCACCTTGGTTCTTGTTGCCATTTTTTGGTGCATAAAACTATTTGTTCTTCTATTATTGTATGATCTTGTTTAGGATATTGATTTAAACTTTTAGGGTTTTACATGTGTAACTCCTATGTTTGGTTGAAGGGATAAGATTTATAAATTAGTTAAATAATATGAAATAATTAATTATTGATTTATTATGAATTTTGACCTATTTTGACTTTCTAAAAATATTAATAAATATGATTAAATAGAGAATTATCTAGAAATTAATTGTCACAGATGATCTAGGTTTTGAAAACCAAGTTTTGGATAGTTCTAAGTATCATCAATAGGGTCCCATGATCTATTTGCTCACTAGATAGTAGTGCCCCACATGGACACTAGTGTCATACTATTATAGTGTCCTCAAAGTGGTACTAGTATCCACTTTTTAGGATTGTTCCTATTTTCTACGAGCACATGCACCTATGTTTTTAGGTCCTATTCTTGTGCACACAAAATCTAGAGCTTTATTTTGTACATGGAAAACCTAATTTAGTGTGTAAACACTAATCCTCATTTCAAGTATGGCATGAACTAAAAATTTGTGTTTATTATTAGGATAGGTTGGACATATTTAACACCCCATTATGAAGAGAGTTTCCTACATACCAATACTCTAAGGAGGGACCAATCATGATGCATTTATCCCACCTGGTGCTTAGTTCAATTGCAAGTGAATTCAAGAATGAGATTGGTCTTGGATGCCTTGAGTGTGTTTGAGCTTTGAAATCTTTAAAATTTGGGATTAGGGATGTTGTAGATGGTAGTATGCATAAGTAGGGTATAATAGGGATCAAATGCCTTAATTTTTCTCAACTTGTCTTTTGTTTGAATAGGTTTTTGCCTATATTTTCCATCTAATGGATAGAGGTCAAATATACATGTATTTATAGAGATATTTAGCTTGTGAAGATAATAAAATTTGTTTAGGCTGACATTAAGAGGGGCACATATTTGAAAAAGTATCCATTCAGGAGAGTTGGGGAAAAGGAAAGTAGTACCCAATTGAGGACACTAGCACCATGTGGTTGTAGTGTCCCAAATATGGTGATAATGTCTACCTGGTAGACTAATGGACAAGTTGGGTTGGGATATAAAAAATATATCCTAGAATTTTGTTTGAACTTATTGTAACTATTTATGGTCTGTATAATGACTTTAAAATTATGTCAAAGGCTCTAGGATAGGTCTAGGACTAATCTAGGGATAGGCTAGCTCAAGTGACACTCTTATCATCCAATTACCACTTTAAGGTGATTACATTTGCACCCCTTTATGCTAAAAATGTAACAAAGTGAAATTAATAGTATAAAATAAAAAGAAGCATATCTAGAATTACTTTGGAAATGAATATTATGTAGCTAAGTTTTCATATGTGAAATATGATCCAAATTAAAGTCTTGTAATGAAACATGAAAAAATTAATACTTACTTAAGAGATGATCAAAAGTAAAATACTATGTTGAAACAAAGTAACCAAGTAAAGCTGAGTAAAGAGAAAGGAAAGAAATGAATAAACCTCATTGGGTATGTGAACCAATGCAGGAACTTTGTGATAGCTTGTGTGTGTGATTGTACATATTGATCATATCATTGAATATCTTGGACTAAGTTGATGGCTTACTCAATCCTCATATGGGTGGCTCAATAACTCAATCCAATTTTTTCTCCATCATTTGCCACCCATATTCGATGGATCATGATCTATGAATAGCTTGGATAAGACTATGTGTCTAATCCTCTCATATGGGTGGCTTAATAACTCAAGTAGGCCATGACTCCATCATTGCCCACCCACATGAAATAGATTCATTTGTAACTAAACTACACAAAGTGATGAAAGTATCTAAGTAAATCTAAGTATGTGTGTCAACTCTGCAGCCACTCAGGTATATTAGGTAGATTTGGGCCACTCAAGAATTCTAACCATTGAATATGGGGTAAGTCATGAATATGGTGATAACCTAAAATATGATATCATGTATACAATATAGATAATTACATGGATTTTTCAATTCCATCTGATCAACCTATGTGTAGCTGAGTATATGGAAACTATGTGTCACACACATGCCCCCAATTTGGTATCTAAGTATATTAAATCTAGGTTGAGTATGTAATAATTGAACTAAATGTGGGAGTGATCATGCCATACATTATGCCCTAAAATATAAGAAACTAGTATGAATCTAAGATGTAATGAATGTATCTAAGCAAAATCTAAACATAACTATCAAAATTTTGATTGTATCTTTACAAATGTGTATTGTACCTAGTGTATTGGTCTAGCTAATATGAACTATCTTGAAGTTGGGGCTACTAGACAGTAATTCATTGTAGTAGACATTATAATACTATGGTGATAGTGTCCCAATATAGTCACTACTCTCTAGGTCATCTAAACTATGGGTGATCTAAACTATTTTTTTAGTCTCTTTTTTTTTATTTGCCTTATGTCTAATTTTTGAAAATGACCCTATGTGCTAAAATTTATCTGTGCATAGCAAATTAGGATCCTGATCTCTATGACAAACCCCTTTGAATGTCCCCTCTTTTGAGGGTAGTTATGAAACATGTGTAAAAATTATCCTCAAAATAATTAGCTCTATAAAATGTGTTAGCCAGAGCATATGTATGATATTGTAATACAATGTATAAACATAAAATCAAAATGTAAAATTATCTAAGCATAAGTAAGTGATATAATATCTACATTGTAAAATAGCATTACACAAGGGTATCAAGATAGATGTAATCAACGTGTATAACATAAAATTTTAGTAACTACCTAGGGGGATAGGGTAGGATTCCCATTACTACAACCAAATAGGAAGGGTAGATGTATGAGGTCCCTTATGACATTGAAAATTATTGTGTAACAAGTAAATTAAAGTGTCACGCTAAATAAGAATACAAATAAACATACATATAAGCACATGAGGCATGCAAAGGTAGGCCAAGGGGCCAAAATACAAGGTACATGGGCACATGTCACTAAATTTGAGAATGAAGACACATAAGGACATGTTTAAATGTCCACATACACAAGCAATAAGTAATTTAGCTTAGAGAGACATAAAAGGACATGTTCAAATGTCTACATATAGAAGCAAAAATACACACACAAGGGACATAGGCACATGTCTAAGGCATATAAACATATAAGTGGCATTGAGCTAAAGAGCAATGGCATATTCAAATCCCTCAAAAATAGAAGAAGCATAGGAAGTACAATCAAGTCTAATCTAGGAAAACTAGAAATGAAAGCATGTATAATTATGTAATATAAATCTATGTAAATGCTAGGATGCACATATACTGAGTATAACTAGTGATAGTCAACAAAAAAACTGAGCAATGAGTAGAAATGATCAACATCAAGATATATCAATGTGTAAAATGGAATGTATAGTATGTAAAGATAAAACTTGGTAGTTGCAACTGTGTATGAGATGCCCTCGAGTGGGTGGATGTATCAAATGTATAAACCTGGATTAGTGTATATGCCCCCAGTGAATATATGATAACAATTTTGGATCAGTGTAGTGGACTGTAGTCTTATATGTAATTTATAAGCACTAGACAAGAACATGTGAAGCATATGTGTATGATAAAACTAATTATACTAAGATAGATAATATTATGCAATATTTGGAAAGTAGTATAAATGTAAACATAACAATGCATATAATCGATAAAATTTGTATTTTCAAAGTATTTGAATGTTTTTATATTTTGACATGTTATATTATTTTTGTGTTTTATTATATATAATATATGTACAACCAATTGAAAATAAACTATGTACAAGGAGCGAAAGAGAGAAAGAATTGTGTACAAGAGTAGGAATCATACTAACCAATGCGTCTCATGGGAGATTCACTATCACTGTAGCATGTGTCAAAAATAGGAATGGTAATCTCTCATGTAGTGTGATTACTATGTTGTAGTTAAGTGTTGTTAAAATAGGAATCTAAGTATTGTTCCTCATCAGAATCATAATAACCTAGAATGTTAGAGGGAATTACCTCATACTGTGGATTTGAATTTTACGAATTGTGCTTTAGAATATTGATTGTGATTTTTCCCTTTTAAATTTTACTTATTGTAGACATATGGTGTTGTGGAGGCTCTTTTGCTAGAAAAATTGTTTTGAGAATGCTTGTTTATGTAGCATAATTTTAAATTTGCAACTTAAGATCTTACTTTTTATATAGTATTTCCTATTTGTCTATATGTTTTACCTTGATAAAATATATCTATGGCTGATGTGCCTTAGGATGTTTAGTAAAACCCAAATCTTTTTGACCAATATTATCAACTTTTAGAATAAGAGAAGTGATGCCTTGGGGATGTTTGCCCAAACCTTGACCTTGATAGTTAAATTGTTGCAGATATTTGTGACCAAAATTATACCATATTAAATTTTGAGAATCCTTTTAGAGAGGTATATTTTATTGATTTATATATGCTTATTGTACTATTTCTTGATCTTATTATTTTTTTTGAAACTTATGTTGTTCTGAGTTATGTTATGGTAACCATTTTTTTACTATTTTTGAATTTGACCCTTTTTGAATTAGTATATGTGCCATTTTATGTTGTTTGGATGAAGTTTCAGTGTGTGAGTCATTTGTATCCATTATATTTTTTATTTTCCTTTTCAATGCTAAACCTGAATCTGTGTGGTGCCCATGCATTCTATTATATGCACAAAAATATCTAGATCTCCTCATTGGGTGTAGAGGAGGTAGGTTGACAATTTAGATTTAATCACATCCTTTAGTATCTCACTTTAAATCTTATTTTACCTTTGAATTATTTTTGAATCACTATTTATAAATGTACTTTTTTTTTATTTATGATTTGGATATGTAACATTGTTTTCCATAAATTGACTAAGTGAAGATGCATATACATGATTTACACTATTGTGCCCTGTAGGGTTTTATATTATAAATTGATTTTCCAATGTTGTAATATTTTCATGTAATACTTGATTCTAATTTTTTAAACCTACTTTTATCTTGCTCATACTGCTAATTTGATCACATAGAGTCTCACAAGTACAAACACTAGTTGTTTCTGATTGAACATGTAGGCACACATCCTATAGGGAAGAGGTGTGAATGGGATGAGTATGGGGATTAATTACATTGGTATAGGTTGATTCATATCATGTAGGAATGATATCATGGACTTGGTCATAGGGAATGTAGCTATCACCCTCATGGATATGAGGAGGAGAAGGATATTCTTTCCTCTATATAAGATATGACATTGAAACTTAAAATATAGTTATTAGCTTATGTGCTAAATCTGCTATGTGTATGTGTTTTTTCATTAACAAAAATCCACATAGGAAAAAGATAACATGATATGAGATATGACATATATATTTCAATTGATATAAAGCATCATCTATACATGTGTTTATATCTTTTCTAAGTTCATTTCAAAATTAAAGAGAATAAGCATGTGAAAAAAAGTATTAGACTTTATAATAAAAAGTGACTAATTTCTTATGTCATTATGTCCATGATTGTATGAAATAAAAATAAGAATATGTATGGATCTAAAATCTGAGTATAAATAGAAAAGGATACAAACCCTATGTGTGTCTAGAGTTAGGGTTTTTAAAATTTAGGGTTTCTTTAAAACAAATTTAAATTGTATTTAAAAAAATTGAATCCCTAATATGTAATTGATTTAATTATCTAGGTTTTATAAAGAAAAGAAGAATCAATATTATGTAGCTTTGATTTATTGTACAAAAATTGGAATTAATGCAAAGTAGGGTTTTATGCAATATTTGAAGTCAGGTTCATCAAATGATTTAACATTTTAGGGGTTTAAATGTGTAATTCCTATGTTTGGTTAAAGGGTTAAGATGTTTAAATCTATTAAATAATATGAAATAATTAATTACTAGTTTTTTTATGGATTTTGACATCTTTTGAATTTCTAAAAATAGTAATAAGCATTCTTAAATAGAGACTTATCTGGAAAGTGATTATTGTAGATGATCTAGGTTTTGGACAATTCTGAGTGTCTTCAACAGGGTCTTGGGATCTATTTGCTCACTAAACAGTATCACCCCACCTAGATAGTAGTGCCATACTATTGTAGTGTCTTTAAAGTGGTGCTAATGTCCTCTTTGCATAATTTTTCCTATTTTTTAGGAGCACTTGAACCTATGTTTTTAAGTATGGAATGAGATGAAAATGTGTGTTTGTTAGTAGGATAGGTTGGACATCATCAACACCCCACTATGAAGAGATTTTATTACATACCAATATTATGAATAGGGATCAAGCTCAATGTAATTCTCCCACCTATTGCTTGGTGAAAGTGTAAGTGAAAGATAGATTGAGAGTACTCTTGAATGCCTTGAGTGTGTTTGAGCTTTGAAATATTTGAAATTTGGGCTTAGGGATGTTGTATATGGTGGTATGTAGAAGTAGGGTAGAATATGGATCAAATACCTTAATTTTGATCAAATTGTCTTTTGTTTGAATAGACTTTTGCATCTATTTTACATCTACTGGATAAAGGTCAATTAGACTTCTATTTATAGATATTTGTAGCTTGTGAGGATAATAAAATGTGCTTAGGATGACCTTAAGAGGGGTACACATTTGAAAAAATATATATTCAGGAGAGTTAGGGAAAATGATAGTAGCACCCAATTGGGGATAATATAACCATGTGGTTGTAGTGTCCCAAGTATGGTACTAATGTCCACATGGCATTGGGTTGGGATCTAATAAATCTATCTTAGGACTATGTTTGAGATGATTGTAAATATTTTTGGTTTGCACAATGACTAAAAAAGTGTGGCAAAGGTTTTAGGATAGGTCTAGGGCTAAGATAGGGATAGGCTAACTCAAGCGACACTTTTTGCATCTAATTATCACTTTTAGGTGATTACAAATACTCACCCTAGTATGACATGTTTTTCTTATGAATTTCAAGGGTAAATGGTGTATTTTGCATGATAATGTTATTACATGTTGCATTGAATGCAAAAAATAACCTCTACTTCATATTTTCTTTAGCTTAAATATTTGTGGTGTTATGTTATGCTTATGCCAATATGTCAAAATTCAAAATATTCATTTTTACATGAATGTAAGGTTCTAGTGATGTACTTCAACACCTTATGAATTGATTTGTCAAATCCTCATGTAATAAAAAAGTGTAGTCATGGAACTCATTGATGTAATCTTCCAATGACTATTCCTTATACTGTAGAAGCAACTTGAACTTGATGTATTCATCCTCAAAGTGCTTGAAGGGATAATACTCATTCTTCAATATATTGAATAAAGTCTTTCATACTTGATTGGTATGCATTCTTGCACATGTTGTATGTCAATGGTTTCCCAACAATGAAATATCATAATGAATATCTTCAACATATTGAAGGTGATATTTTGGACACTGAATAATTGATTAATTGAAAAGTATGCCTTAAGCTTTTGAACCCAACCATCTAATGTCATGGCATTGATTTTTCCTTTGAACTCTAGCTTGATGTCAAGATTGAATTTCACTTTGAAAGTGGTTTATTTATAAAATAATAGATATGTAGAACACACAAAAGGATGATTTTTTCATGTCTTTAGTTGTATCATGAATTCACAAAACTAGCCAACAAGTTCAATTTATTATTCATCAAGGGTGTCTTGAATGAGTTTCTAGACGTTTGGGGATACCTTAGTGTTTTATTGGGCATAAGTCATCTTACTCTTTCCACAATGTTCTTCTAGATACTCTAAAATAGAATTGACTTGTAATCCTTCTCTCTTGTGTTGTGCTCATGTGTTTATAGGCATATGAGAGCTCTTGCTTTGATACCAATGATTTTCACTATAGGTCTTAGCCTAGATGCAAAGGATAATGTTGCACTTCATGGCAAGCTACAGATTTTAAGAGTGTGTGTAAGGTAATTAAAAGTATTATAAAACCAATAACATATTCATATGTGAAATTTTGATATGAAAAAAGCAAAAAAATTAACTTATATTCAATATAAAAAATAGGGAAAGAACATATGTGTACAAAGATATAGTAAGATTAAAGGAAATTTATTTTTATGATTAGAAGGGATAAACATATTTGTTGATATGTTTAGAAAAAATGAAATAATACAAAGGTATAAGATGTGTTTGGATGTTAGATGCCAAACACATGCTAATAAATGTATTTATGGTATATGTATGTACTTTCTTATCTATGTTCCCTTATGGTATGAATGGTTATAATACATATTCAATCATTACAATAAGTGGTTATAATTGAAGATGGCTATAGAAAGGTGGTTATTCATCTTATGGCTGAGTGATTATTGGTAGAATAACATGGATTGTAAAGCTATGCAAGATATTTATTTAATATCTATGTGTTATGTACTCATTTTATCATTATATATCCTATTTTGTCTTATCTTCATGGGTTGTAATAAGATAGAATATGAAAAGACTCTAATTTTGTCACCAAGTATGAGAAGAAGATGAACAATCATAGATTGGAAATGTCTTTATAAATTTTTGTTTGTAAGAAAAATGGGGTTCCACTTTTAGAAGAAATCAATAAAGATTATATGGTTATGGTTACTTGTGTGATTTAGTTTTATGTTCCTTGCATTCATTCTCATGTGCAATGTCTTGGTTAATTTCTATGTAAACTATTATAAATGCATTATTTTAGTTTATATAATACTAGTTGTTCTTAATTTACTGAATAACATAGAATAATTAATGCATCTTACATTTCTATGATCCAATTTCCTATATTTTATGATAAACTATTCTAGGCAAATGAAGTATCTCATAGTTATCCTCATCCTTAAATTTTTTTAATGCTTCAAGAACCTCTACTAACAATGGTTCGATGAGCATGGAACCTCTTTTTGGAGGAAATTATGCTAAGATGGTTACCAAGGTAGAGAGATATTGATATAAGGTTAGACCAAAGGATATGTAATTTCACAGAAGAAGAATAAAAAAAGGTTGGTCTTGCAGTTCAAGAGATCATTTGAGAGCATATTTATGGATAAATTTATGAAATCTTCTGGTGTGAGTTACCTAAATTACTAGATAACTAGTTAACATGGTTGGCATATTATTTATTTAAACCAAGAAAAAAATAAACTATAATCTGGACTAAAGAAAAGATAGATTGGTTGCATAGATTGGAAATTGACTAGACAAGAGCAATAGATCATTAGGTTACTACTAAAATAGATAGATATATAACTGAGTTTTGTAGTGTGAGGATACATATCTTTCAAAGTTGTGAAGGAATTATTAGTCAGAGGAGTTTAAGGGAAATTTTTGTAGTGACTACCTATCCTAGTGAAGATGTTAGTTGTGGATAAGGCCACAGTGCGTGATTTGATCAATATGGAGTAGTCACTTTAGGTGTATTGGGGTGTGTGCAACATGATAATGAATGATGATTAGATTAGTAGATAAGGCTTGGGTTTAAATCCAAAATGGAGACATGAGGGAAGAAGAGTCTAGATTCAGAATGTGAGCTATGACAATAAAATAGATGGAGTAAACAAAAAAATATCTAGGTAGCTATGAGTAGAGTTAAGGATAATAGTGACATAGTTGAACAAGTAGGAATAAGTGATGAATGAGAATAAAGAGACAAAAAAAAGAATGAAGAGTGATGAGATGAAAAAAGAAGATGAATGTTGATGTAAAGAAAGAAGTGCCAAAGAACAAGAAGAAGAGATGTTCAAAGATGAAGATTATAATAGTGTAGAGGTAGATCAGTTAGCTGATGATGTAGTGTGTAGCTACAAGAACAGGTATCACTAGAATAAGGACATGAATTATTAATCAAAGAAGTAGAATAAAGTCACAGAGTAATCATAGGTTCAAGCTTGGAAAGAGAATAAGTCACAATATTGAATCATTCACTAAAAGAGTACACATCCCTATAGCCCAATTTATTATATCTCAATAAAAAATTTCAATGAGAAGGATAGGTAAACATTAGTTGGAAAGGTCCATTTTTAGAGCAAGTGTATCGACAGGTTACTGAAATTGAAACAACCTTAATTTTTAAGGCCTTGAAGGTTTTAGATTTCATTGAAACCAAGAAGAGAAAAGTAGGAAATATAGGAAAGTAGAGTGCATAGATAAACTCTCCCAATGCATAGGTAAATATTCTTAGTACATAGGTAGGATCTCATAGAATGCAACCTCTCACTATAATAGCTATGCAGTAGATCCCCTCAACACTAGTTTATAATATGGGTGCTTTAGGAACATTTATAAACTTGGAGACATATGATGGGTTTATAGACCTTGAGTAGTACTTACTAACATGAGAGATGAAATGGAAAGCTAAAGGTATTACCAATGATGCAATAAATAAGTGTGAATTAATTGGTGTATTCAATGGAAGAACACTTGAGTTGATATACCATAGAGATATTGCTTGGGAAAATCTACAACAAGTTACGGAGTGGCTTATCATAGAATTTAAAATAAATAAATGTACAAGTTAGACTATTCAAAACCTAAAAGAGATTAGGTAGAATTCAAGAGAATCAGTCTATGATTATGATTGTAGGTTCTTAGATGTTATGAATAAGGTGGATCTTGCCTTAGAAGATAAAGATAAATTTGCATGGTTTTTCGAAGGATTGCATTCTAGGATTAGGTTTTCTATAGTGTGGATTCAATATGCCACTAAGGTAGATGATAGAGTTGTTGCTCTTTGGGAGGAAAAAATTGAAGATTATGGGGAAGCTCCCATAGTGGGTTCTAAGATTGAAAATACATTTCAAGCTTTCATGAAGAGGATGGAATAATATCATGAAGAAAATAATCCTAAAATAAACTTATGGTGCATGGAGTGTGGGAAAGAAGGACATCACAAGAACGATTATCCTAAGATCAAGATAGAGTTATATGAAATTGATAGAGTAGTAGGGATTGCAACAACACAGTTCCATCTCCTATAATAGTATGTAAAAATCCCACAAAATTTGTATTGTAATTTTTGTAAATTGCATAATCATGATGAAAAGAATTATAGGGATTTGAAGGAGTATAAAAAAGATATTACAAAGAATGTATTTGTCATTGTTGCATAACAAGTGTCTTTGATTAAGTAGATGATTCTAGGCTTAGATGTTGATAAGGGTTATGCAAACCAAACAAGCCCATAATGGATTCCTAGTTTACCTCAGTACCAGCCTCAAGGTTTGGTCAAATGGACCCCTCCGCTAGGTTAGACACTTAAAATCACCATAATACTAGTACTTAGCCTTATAGAATATGATAATGATGCAGATTTGGACTCCACCAATTACAAAACAATAATTTAGGATTAGAGATAATACCTAGCAGCATCAAAACTAGAATACAATGCAGTAACGAGGAGGTTATAGAGGAGGTTATCAGTCAAACAAAGGAGGATTTAGGGGTGGATATAGATGGTAGTATCAAGGTGGTAGAGTAAATAATTATCAACACACTCTTTTGAAATGTTACTTATGTGGAGAGTATAACCATGTATAATGTAATTATCCTTTAAATCCCTAAAGATAGTCTTACTATGCATAATGTAAGGTATATGAGCAATACAAGATAGAATATTATCCTATTTTGGAAAAGAAAAGAAAATAAAAGGCCATTAGGAATGTTAACATGGTGAATGCGCAACCTAAAGAAGATGTGTTTCTAAATGTTATTACAAGACACCAGCATGTAGAGAGAGGATTGCCTCCTCTTGAAATATCTCAAGACCAAGGAATCTAGAAAGTGAAACAAGACAGATACCCAAACCCATCTATAAAAAAGGGGTTGACGTATGAAGCTACACATATGTTGAAGAATATTCAACACCAAGCCACTACTAAAGGAGATTTTGTAGCAACAGATGCCCAAATATATGGTCATATTATGTATATTATGTGATAGGATGGAGTTATTATTACATTGATAGATCCTCAGGTCTACATGGGAGGTGATTAGATGGCCAATTCTTAGTTACAAGCTAGTGACTCTGATTTTATCATACTATGGAAGAGTTAAACCCATTATCCAATTAGAAGACATTGAGATCAAAGTCTTAGAATTAGCCTACGAGGTGACTTTGAAGTCATCGATATGATGATAGTAACAACTCATTATCCTATACTAATGGGTAAGAAATGGGAATATGATGGTCAAATTACTATCAATAATATGAAAAATTAGCTAGAGGAACATCAGGGAGATAAGATTGTATTCATTCCTTTACATAAGGCACATAAACCCTACATCTTTCTAGCTGAACCAGAGTCTCCTTATGTCACACAAGAAACCAATTACATGAAGGTAAACTTTGAGGAGACCCAAAATCTCTACACATAACTAGGTGAAATTTATTGTATGGGCATAATAAACCTTAGGTGTAGTCTTTACTCACTAAACAATTAAAGACATTTGAACAATGGAAGCCTAAACCAATAATTAATCCATGTTTGCTAAATCACCTACTCACTCAAAACTTGATTTTATCTATCAAGAAAATGATCATATGTAAGATTATATAGAACCAATTAGAGAAGGTATCTTTCCTTGGGAAATAACTTCATGTGTAAGTGGAGACTTAGATACGCATCTACTCAACTTAGCTCGTGGTGATCATGAATTTTGACCTATGAGAAGGGTCTTCACCATAGAAAGATAACTTCATTCACACTATATGATTGAAGATATTAATCAATTCATTTTGCACCTACAAGTTCATGTGTCTATGATTATTTAGTGGGTTAGTGCCTTGAATTATGCTTTGAAGGGTGTTTCAATGACATGGTGGATAATTCATAGAAATGATCAGCTTGATTGGGATGATGCATACAAAATTATGATTAGAATATTTTAACTACCATAGGTAATTAGAACTAATTGGCCTTACTTTTAGGAAGGTGAGTGTCCTAAAATCCATATCCATAAATGTGTTAAGTTTTAGACTAAATAACAATTTGCACCTAAGTATTGGGTTCATATCTTTCATTACACACTTGCCCCTTTACCATCAATTGGTATAGGCACAAGTACAGAGGCACTTCATAAAGACTTTTGTATTTGAAGATGAAAATCATGTCATTCATAATTCATTTATCAAAATCAAACATTTCCTATGCCATGGGTGTGCCAAGAGTTTAAGCACCATGATAGAGTCTACTACATAGAAGAATGCAACATGTGATCTTAATAATAGAACTATGAAGATATAAAGCTACCAAGATGGAGGAACAATATCTTATGCATCCATTCCATCAAATAAATGATGAAGAGGAGGAAAATATATATTCATATACTGATGGTGATATTGATTTGATATATTTGTTTAAACCTAAATAGCCTATAGAACCATTATAGGATCTAGTTGTAGGATCCACTGAAGAAGAAAAGATGCACAACATACGGATTTTGGAAAAGGAATGACAAAGAATGATTCAAGAATATTTTTCCAAGGAAAAATGTAAGATTTATCAGCAACCTATTAAAAAAACACATGGAAAATATTATAAGCAAGGAGATTCCTAAACTGGCACATATAGGTGACTATTGGACTGAATCCAAAGTTCCAGAAGCTATGTAACTCCTGTAGGATTATCAAGATGTGTTTTCCACAAAATTTTCAAAATTTAGAGGACTATATCCTTCCCTAGGTGAAATACATATTGAGATCAATGAATGCACATGACCATAAATAAAAGGTCGTATACATTAAATCCAAACATGAAGTTGAAAGTGAAGGTTAAACTAGACAAAATGCAGGAAGTGGGTATAATCTATTATGTAGAGAAGGTAGATTGGGTTAGTCCCATGGTAGTGCATTATAATAAAATAAGGGAGATTAGAGTATGTGGTGACTATTAAACCCTAAATGATGGATGTGTGAATGATCCATTTTTTATTATATTCATAGATGAAGTTTTGGAATATATCACAGGTTATGAAGTTTACTCCTTCATAGATGGGTTTAGTGGTTATCATGAAATACCCATCATAGAAGAAGATAGATATAAAATAACTTTTGCCATAGAATGGGGATCCTTTGCATACAAGGTAATGCCTTTTGGCCTCAAGAATGCACTTGTAATTTTTTTTAGAGTAGTGGTGACTGCCTTTAAGTATTGCATTCATGACTTCTTAGAAGTATATCTAGATGATTGGCAGTCTTCACTTCATTTAAAGAGCACTTGTCCAAGTTGTGCCTCATGATAGAACACTATCAAGCTTTATAAATTTCCATTAATTTAAAAAAGTGTTTATTTTTTACATCTTTTGGTGTCTTTTTAGGTCATGTGGTGTGGAGTGAAGGGATTTTGGTGGACTAGGCCAAAATTGTAGTCATTATTAGTATGCTACCACCAGTCAACTACATATAATTATGATCCTTTCTTGTCCACATGGGTTACCATTATAATTTTATCAAGGGATATGCAGCCATTTCATCCCTATTGAAGCATTTGTTACACAAAGGTATGAAGTTTTTCTAGGCTTTTGAGTTTCAAGCAACTTTCATAGAACTAAAGTAGTGATTAGTCATTGCACCTATTCTCATCTTTCTAGATTAGAGTAAGCCCTTTTATGTGCACATTGATGCTTTTGGTATTACATTTAATGTTGTACTTGTGCATCCAAGAGATGGTAGAATGGACCACCCCATACATTTTTCAAGTTGAAATTTGTCAAATGTAAAAAATGATTACATGGTAACTAAAAGTGAAGCACTGGATATAGTGTTCACACTACATAAATGCAGACATTATCTTCTTGAAACACCATTTGAAGTTTTCATGGATCATCAAGATCTATGCTACCTAGTCAATAAGCATATGATCGAAGGACAAATTTCAAGATGGCTGATGCTCTTTCAAGAATTTTAATTTCTCATCAATGTTAAGCCTGGCATATAAAATGTTAGGCCATATCATCTCAGTTGCATCATGAATGGGGAAGAGCCAGAAGAACTACAAGAAGATTTTCCTAATGCCCATCTATTTCAATTTTTTATGAAACCTGATAATTTTAAAACAATTTTTATTTTTCTATAACAAGGGGTATTCCCTATACACTACCAAGAAAGAGACAAGAAATAGTTTATCACCAGAGCTTTGCCATATACTATTATAAATGGGCTCTTGTATCATTTGGGGAAGGATGAAGTAATATATAGGGTAGTTATAGAACATGAATGTTCACAAATTTTACATGAAGCACACCGATGTTATGTTGTGGAGCCTATTTCCACAATACAATGTATTTCGAATATTGTATATTAAAATGTACTGTACACTTTTAATGTATTTTTAAACCCCTTTTTTCTAGGAGTATAGATATGTGGTTTATCTATACTTGTATATGTATAGTGTCATAACCCATGATTAATGGGGAACCATAATGGGTTGACTTGGCCCATGGTTCTGATATCCATTATTTCTTAAAATTGTTATGTTGATTACTATTGATGTAGTAGGTAATACATCAAAAGAACTGAGTTTGAGAAGGTAAATAGAGTGTGTGAATTTAAATGTGAATTTGAGAGAGTTTTTTGAGTGTAGCTCCAAATAATATTTTTGCATTATAATTGTGAGAAGATTGATCTGAGAGTTTATTGTGCTCTTGTTGGCTTGTAATAAGATCTAATCAAGTGTTTCTTGTTGGATGTAGCCCACATTAGGTGAACCACATTAAATCATGTATTCTTGTTGTGCATTTTAAATTATATTATTTATGTATATCTATTTATATCTCTTGTTATTATGATTCTATGAAATTATTCCACATTAATTTTTTATTTATCCCTAACAACCAAAGAACAATAGGAGGTCATTTTCTTGAAGAAGTTACTATGCAAAAATTGTTATAGAGTGGATTATGATCGTCAAATATTTTTTAGGGTGCACATAGAGTAGTGTAGCATTGTGACATATGTCAACAAATGGGTAATCCACACCAGAAGGATACCCTTGTAGCCTTTGTTAGTTAAAAGACCTTTTGAACATTGGGGAGTCAATTTTGTAATACCTATCAATCCCCTGAGTAAATTTAGTAAAGATTGATATATTATCACTATGATAGATTACTTTACCAAATGGGTTGAAGCTATTATGACACCCAAATATGGGGTGAAGGATGCAACAGAGTTCCTTTACAAGAATATTATTACATAGTTTGGATGCCCCATCAAGATCATCAGTGATCAAGGGAAATACTTCTTAAACAATACTATCAAAGCTCTTACTGAATAATTCATGATTTCCCATCATAAAAGAACTGCATACCATCTACAAGCTAACAATGAAGCTAAGGCTTCTAATAAAGTGTTGGGTAAGATTTTGATGAAGATCTATGATGTCAAGAGGGATGATTAGGAAGATCATATTCCTATAATGATTTTGGCCTATCAAATGCACTATAAAAGGGCTATAGGTTTTACTCCATTTTAGCTGGTATATGGGCTTGAAGCAGTAATGCCTATGGAATAATAGGTACCTAGTCTATGCATTGTAATGATTATGAGACTAGGGGATCATGAATCTCTCAAAAATAGGTTTCTAGAATTGAATCGGATGGATGAGTATTGACATAGAGCATATTGGATGTAGGAAGTTCATAAGTAGAGTCAAAAAGTATGGAACAATAAAAACTTACAACATAAGGAATTTGAAAAAAGATAAACCAATTTTGTTATATGATAGTCACTTTAGAGCATTTTTAGTTAAATTACAAATTAGGTGGAAAGTGCCTTACATTATATACAAAATATCACAACAAGGAACCATTATTTTGAGAGAGCTGCAGGGAACCATTTTGCCAAGGTGGGTGAATGGTTGTAGGCCTAAGCCCTACCACCAATAGTCTTAATTGATATCTTTCTTCCACATGATTGGGTGTTGAGTAACACCGAGTAGATTAGGATTTCCCATTTTTGTATGTTTTCTTATGTGTTTATTTTTTTGTGTATGTGTTTGTAGATAATCTCTTCACCAGATTTTGAAACCATGATAAGAAGTATAATGGGAAACACTTGAGAATAGAAGAATTTAGATGCACCATTGTTGATTTTATTAGAAGTGAAAGAAATAAATTGATTTTGGGAATTATACGGTCAATTCACGTCATCCAATATCTCATCCATCTAATGATCATCCCAAGTAATTAATTTTAGATCCTAGGATTGATTGATCTGATCTTCACCAAATTGGTTGTCAGTCAACATCATGAATACATACTCCAGTATTGATAAAAAATAATTTAATGATGTATCTTAATTCATGTTCCAACAACTAACTACCTTTATTTCTAGATCAGATAAGATTTGCCACATTACCATTCAAATTGATATCAAAGGGATAGCTCAACATGACATTTACACAAAAATCAATAGGCATAAAATCTATGAAGGCACAAGGTTACAAACCAAGTCTGAATTTCATTCTTACAACAATTATTATGAACTAAAATTCCATAGTTGAGCCAACTTATCCAACACAAAAAGCAAAAAGTTTCTAATTTTCAAAAATTTGATACCATGGATTGTTCGTAGCTTATCAAAAAATTGATCGATGATCAGAAGGAAGAAATGGGCATTGATATTATGATTTGAAAAACTAAATATACTTATCTAGAGCCATTTTATTATCTTTGAGTGATAGAAAAAAAATCTTCTGACTAGATCTAGTAGATGCTACACAACCACTTACTCTTGCAGCCCCACATCGATTCTAGAACATAGACATCAAGCACTTAATTTGGATGCCCACCTTTAATGATTTGGGGGAGATTGTGCAATTCCGGCTTAGCTTCTATAATTAGGGAAACATTTACATTGGCCTTGACGCCACCATCATCATCAACACTAAATTAATGGCTAGAGCTTTAGGCATGTCTATGTGAGGTGATTCTCTTGCTTCATACAAGTCATAAATGCCTCATATCCTTCAAGAATTTTGAAACATATGGGGGTATAAAGGAATTCTAATTAAAGATATCTAAGATGAACCAATATGTATCTTGGTTAAGTGTTAAGTCTACGAATCAAGTCTCTAAAGGAGTTGTTGATATTACACATCGTATGATCCACCACAATGAATAGTTTAACTAGCCAAACTACTTTGTACAAGAGCTACTTATAAATATCGACAAGTTCCACGTGACTTCCAAGCAGACCTTTTAATACTAGTTCTTAATATTTCTACTATGTTTCACTCAATGGAAGTCCCTTAAAGGAAAGGTGCACCCAAATATCAACTACTATCTAGTGCAAAAATTTTGCAATTTGATATGGACACCTAAGTGAGACACCCTAGCTCATGAGGTAAAGTTCAAAACATGGTGGTAAGAGTGTTTAGATCTGATTGATACACACCCATGGGTACCATTAGATGTCATGTAGTACATGGGATAAAATGTTATCAGTTTACTTCCAAAAGGCATCTTCATTCACATACATGAGCTACCTAGATTTCCATTTAGACACCTGTCATATTTTGTTACCATGGCCATGACACAAGTCAAGGTTGTTAAACAAAAAGCATATGTATCTAGGCATGACACACCTCTCTAAGCCATACCACCTAGTGTATTAGTTCCTTTAGTGTAATAACAACTAGAATCCATAACCTCATAGTAGTATAAATAAAAGCATAAGCTCTCCATATAATAACAACCATCACCTCTATTGAATTGCAAGATGAGGAGTACAAAAAATTGGATGGATAACTCTAATGTACCCTAAATCATTAGCTCCTATGACCTACCTCAAATGGGGATTGATGAAAATGAGGTATACTAGGTGATAATTATAGATATGGCATGTGAATTTTATGAGGATAAGAAGGAGTTCTTATTCTAGAATATAATATGCATAGTTCAATTATGTAAGAAGGTCCCTCCACCTCTCTAGGTGGAAATACCAACATGCTCAACATCCATTTTTATCAAAACCATGCATGAAGAGGATAAAAAAATGTAGAGAATGGGTGAAATCTTTGATTATCCACCTTCTACCACTTTCATAACTATCGACATATTTTCTCCACTACCTCAAAGTCCATAAGAGACTATGGTGCATCGACCCAGAACCTAAAGAGAGGCTCGGGTTTCTCATACTCTCAAAGAATGAAAAATTGGTAGGGCATCCATTATGTAATAAGTGTAGCCTTATCTTCTCTTGACTTCACCACCACCCAAATGTAAATTGGTTACTTTAGGATACAATAAAGCATCTATTTTTAGCTCAATTTTCTAGCTACATGATTTTCCAAATGTAGAACAAGACCTTGATACCATATTATCCTACTACTGAAGAGAAAAAGGCTTCATGGGAAGAATTAGATTGCATAACAAAGTGATGAGTTTATCAAGAAGAAAAGAAGTTCTAAAAGGAGAAGGCACAACAACAGTAAACTAAGCAAGCACACCATCAATTTGAGGTAGATGAGACCAAACAAAAGGACTAAGACACATTAGATCAATTCCAATAGGCTATCAAGGATGCATGAAATGCATAAGAAGCTACTAATGTAGTAAAGCAAGTGCAGGAGGTGTACTAAAAATATATAAATGAAAAGCAAAGGAATAAAGAGGCTACACTCACTACCAAGTCTAAGGCATAAGAAGATAATCAATGACAAGATGTAGAGGCACAAGTAAAAAAAGATATAGAGGATGCCACTCTCACCTAGAAGAAAATTGATGAAGCTATGAGGAAGAAGAAAAAATAATAAGATGAAGCCTTGCATAAACAATAGGCTCACACACAAGAATAACAAGAATGTGCAGCTAAAGCATAGGTGCAGGCTAGGGCTAAAAAATATAAGGCTACTATGCCTAAAGAATAGAAAAAGGAAGAAGAGCATGCACAAAAGTAATAGGAGGAAGAATAGGAAAAAAAGAAAGTTACATAAGAGGAGCTAATCCATAAAGTAGCGATAGAATCTAAGAGAAAACAAGATGAAAATATTGTGCATCAAATAAAGAATAAAAAAGATGCCAAGGCAAAATAACAAGTACCTAAACAAAAACAAGAAGGTGAGTCAGAGCAGTCAGTACAAGAAGAAGATAAACCCACAGTTGTAATAGGTGAGCAGTAATTGGCCTTGTCTTTAGGAAGAGTCTAGTTATGGGAATTTCCAACTATGGGTGCTCGGCGTAACACCTTCTCACTGCCACTTATGAACATGCCATGACCTAATCCTTTAGCTTTCTTAGGAACTTTGACAGCCTTACCACTTTATCAAGAAGCATTGTTAGATGTTTCTAAGTTACCATTAAAGAAGTAGTTAGAGGGAACTACAACATTCCAACAGTCCATTACATATAAATCCACCTCACTTGAGTAGAAGGTCGATTAATCTAATAAGGTTTAGAACATTGAGTTGAAGGCCCAACTACACAAAGTTGAAAAGGTCATCTAGGATACTTGTCCAAATTTGGTCACCTGAGTAATTAAGGACCAAGTAATGTTCAACTAGTGAAAACTCAAGACACTTATCTCTAAGTTAAAAAAATATTGGTGTGCATCACATAAACTACACACATTGGGAACATTAGGATAAGATGTCAAGGCTGAGGCTTCCACACTCATCACTCTTTTGGAGGAGTACAAAGGAATTCTCAATGGTGATACACTTGAAGCTCAACATGTCGCATATACCTTGCCTAATTGGTAGTAGCAATTGGATGCCACATTATCCAGTTCTAGTGTAGACTTTACAAATGTCACCATACCCAAATCAACCATGGTAAGTCACACTACAACTATGGAGGAGAAGGATGAATCACTATAAGAATCAAAGAATTTTAAGGATAATGTGCATGAAAACCTTCTAAATTGGTAGAGCCAATTATTACATAGTTCTTTCATCAACCTCTAAGCTCAAAGACATACAAATAAGATGGATCAATTGAGTGGAGAGATTTAGATAAGGGTTGCAAACACTAAGGATATATTGAGAATCAATGATGATGCATAAATCAAATAGGTCATCAGATATCATGATTTGTTATGCACCCTATTGTAGTTGATACAAGAAGTGATGCTGGATTGGAATGCATACAAAATAGATCTGACTCCTTTCACTAGCTCAATTACACATATTATGAATACAATTGCCTATAGGCCACCTTCATATCTTCAATATATCATCACACAATGCAAGGTTGCTCAGTCCCAATCTAAGGACTCTTCCATTCAACCTTCATTTGCATCCATGCCACTACCTTCGAGTTAAGTACTACATAGAGTACAAATTTTGAAAATTTTGTATAAAATTTTGAATTGGGGAAGACTTAGTAAGATAAGTGGGGCCAATTTGGTTGAACAAACTATAAATCCACCTAGTTTTCTAGCCTATTGAAAACATACAAAGGGTGGTAGGCTGGTATGTTACTTAGTTGAAAACCTAAAAGGGCAATTAATTAGTGTGTAAGAGGTGAAAAATTAGAAATGACACCTTGACAATTACTACAACTCTTAGTGGTCCAACCATTCCTTTAGCTCCCTGTAACTTGTGCATTCTCAAAAGATCCTATGATGTTGTCTCAAGATGAGACAACATTTTAAGTCTTGGAAAGTGTTGGTATAAGAACATGGATTGTAAAGTTGCACAAGATATTTATTTGATATTCATGCATTATGGATTCATTTTATCATTGTACAGCCTATTTTGTCTTAGCTTCATGAGTTGTAATAATCTATAATATGAAGAGACTCCACTATTGGCACCAAGTATGAGAAGCAGATGAACAATCGTAGATTGAAAATGTCTTTATATACTTTTGTTTGTAAGAAGAAGCGGGTTCTAATTTTAGAAGAGATCAATAGAGATTATCTGATTATGGTTACCTATGTGTGTAGACACCAACATTGTGTCAACCCCCTTGGTCCATTTCTAAACACTTACACACCTTATTAATTTAAAATAAACTACTTATTTTAAATTAATGACCTCACCTAGACACCTCACCTAGACACCTCACCTTGGACACCTCACCTAGACACCTCACCTTGGACACCTCACCCTAAGACCATTTCTTACCCTATGAGTCACCCTGAGACTAGGTCATCTAAACCCTAACTACCCATGACCTATTCTCACTCCATCCTAACCTCCTAACTAAATCTCGCACCTAATAAACCTGTCTTTTGACCATTCTTCAACGGCAAAAGCACTTCGCAGATGGAGAAATGGGCCAAATATCCCTTTTACCCATTCTCTATCCACCGATGTTGGTCAACTATCAGCTGATGCCGATGGAATTGTCAATGTCGGTTACATAACCTGAGCTCTAACCTTAAGCTTGCCCCCGCCTCTTCGGATATCGACATGCACGCTCTGAGACTAAGCATTAGAATTCAACTATCACTCTCTAGGCTACAAAAACTCTACAGAAGTCACTCCAGACATTGGATTGAAAATATTTTATGAGGTCTTCAACATCAGCCGCAATAGGAATAAGCATCCTGACACCCTCGGGTCTTCACCAAAAAGCTAAGTATTCTTCTGGTCTTCATTTCAAAGTTCTAGAATAATTTGGTAATTAGTTTCTATTTACTATTTCTGAATACTGTAAAAGAAACCTGACTTCCTTTGTGGAAGGGCTAAAAATCCTTCCTCTGACTCTTACCCTATTCTCACACCTACCCTCTACCTTTTTCCCTTCCTTAAACCCTATTCTCCTTCCCATAACTCTACAAAAACCTCCCAACTCCCAGAGTCCTTTGTTCATCATAGAAATAACCTGAAACCCATCCAAAGACCTATTTCCCCTATCGACATCAGCAGTATAACCAACGTCGACATTATTTACCTATCGACATCGGTAGCATAACCGACGTCAATGACTATGCAAACCAGAAAACCAATCTAAACAACCCAAAGACTAGACACAACCTCTGACCAGCCTGTTGAGACTCACGGATTATAGGGAACATGTACACAACATTCTACCTTTTCATTTATGTAAGTCTTTATCATTTCATTTTATACAAATCTCTTTATCTTAAATAGTGGACTGTCATCCCTCACAGAGCTTTACGCTTCTGGAACCAAGCGCGTAGCTTGGCAGTCCACCCTATCTTATTCTAACATTTTCTTTGTTTAAGTCTTATTCTCATCTACAGGTGTTTTCCTCCACAGCCAAAGAGGAGCTCCTATAATGCTTGGATACGGTGCGCAACTTAATCTAGGTAACATCAAACCCCTGACTCTTAACCTTTAGTTTCTTTTTTCTTCTGAATGTAATTAGCAAAAACATAGAGAAACATTCTGGCACACCTGGTGGGACCCCTATAGTTTTCCTTGGGTTCATTCTTCTAAAAAGCAAACTTTCATATAGATGCATTAGGAAAAGATTCTCTTCTTGCATCCCTTTTTCTTTCTTTTTGTTATAAAAAGAAATCATTAGCACAAGTTAAAAAGAATATCTCTCTTTTTCTTCTTATCACTTCTTACCTGTATCATAGAGTAGTGAAAATTCATACTCTTAACCTTTTCTCAATTGTTTGCATTTGAAACAACATATTTCAATTTGGGTTAAAAACTATTGCATTTCATTCTTGTTTGAATGCATAATTATCTCACTTAGTAATTAAAAAGCATTATGAATAAATTGTAGTGCACAAATGTTACACAACCAGACCACAATCACATTAAATCAAACATATAACATACTTGAGACAAGGCCCGTCTAGGATTTCATCACCTAGCGGATACCTTACCCTTCCTGGCAATCCTACTTAGACTTCACTACCAAGAGGAGGACCCACTCTGTTCTCTGGCAGAGTATAAACTATAGGCAAAGTATATATTGGCTAAGCGGCCCAGCTCAACTCTGGGTTCGTGAAGTGAAGGGAGCAAGCCTCAGCACCAGGACACATACTGAACCTAACATAGATCTTTGAGCACCAAAATATAACCTGAAACCAGCCATAGACTTCTTCTCTAGGACCCGTTCTACAAGCCCAATTCCCAAACACATTCTTCTAAGGCATAAGCCACCACGACTCTAGAAATTTATTCCTAGGAATTTAACATTTTAGAGGTTGCTTGCCTATTCATCTATTCTATTATTTTTATCTGATTATTTGAGTTGGTGAGGTCGCATCATTCTGAGGTCCAAAAATAACTCAAAATTTCTTCTTCCTTCAAAAATTATCAATTTTTTGTGTTTTTGGAATTACACAGAAACTGACATTGGCTTTTTCACCGATGTCGGCAACTCCTTTTCACCGACATCAGTTATCTGACCAACATCGGCATTTTCACCGACATCATTTTTTCAATTGATGTCGATCACTGTCAACAAATTTTCATCCCAAACAGCAAGCTTAAAACTCGACTTTCTTGCTGTTAAACACAAAATTCTGGTTTTCTGAAACTGAAACACAGTTTTTGGAACTTGAACCCATTTTGCTTTGGATGGTTTTGACACGTAGTCAAGCCAAATCTCTTGTTGACCATGTGATTCAATAGCCACTCCCACCTTTGCCTTTCATACCAAGTCACCAAATGGAGTATAATTCAAACACTGAGTGTATTCCTATCCAACCTACCCCAAATCAACCTCCTATTATTCCTGAAGGGGATTAAGAATTTGAAATATTCCTTGACCACAACGTCAAGGCTCTCCAACACTATCTCCCTAGAATCCAAACATGAGATCCTTTAGGTAACCCTATTTATGGGATGCCAACTTCTTTGACTGAAGCGGTAATGATATCAACAGCATCCGCTACCCAACCCATGGTCACTCAAGCCATTGCCTCAACCAGTAACCCAACCATGGCCAATGTTCAAGATTTGGACTCTCCTTCTATTTTTGGACCTACCTCCATTGGGGCTTCCGTACCCCCTCAATGACAAACAATTCAACCAAGTTCTACACCTTTCTAGAACTTGATTGTCTCTATCCCACCCACTCTTACACCTATAAACACGAGAGTGGCTACTCATCCTTTAACTAGTCTCGCCACCATTCAACCACCCTTAGTGGCATCTAGTCAAGTTGTGCCCTCCAACTTCATGGCATAAGCCCCCTTGGCCTCAACATCAGCCCCTATAATGAACTACCGATATGTTGGGCCTACACAAATGCAACCAAGTACATCATACACCCCTCCCAACGCCTTCCAAGTACCTTACAACTTAGGGGGTGCCCCTTCTACCAATCCATCAGCCGATCTAATCAAGATGCTGATGGATAAGATGTCCAACCTTGAGACATCTATTTTAGGTTCAAGGAGTGTTCTTTCATATGAACAAATCTATAATGAACCTATTCATCCTTCAGTCCCTATTCGACCATATCCTAGCTAGTGGGAACTCCCAAAATTTACTCACTTTTAGAGTAAAGAGGACCCACAACAACATTTACGAGTGTTTAGACATGCTTGCTACCTTATAGCACATGATGATGTGTTATTACTTCACACATTCCCCATGTCACTATCTGGTGCTGCCCTTGATTGGTATAGTTCTATTACCAGTCATTCTCTCTTTTCCTTCACTCAACTTGCCCAGCTATTCCTCGACCACTTCTCAATCAACATCACTAAGAAGGTCTCCATCACAGACCTATATTCTATTAGACAATTCGATGATGAATCAATAGCTGACTTTGTCGCCCATTGGAGAGGTTTGATCAACCAACTCTCCTTTTCACTACATCAACCTAAGCTCATTGACCTATTTTCAAGAGCATGTGCCAAGCACATCTCATCCACTTTGCGGGTTCAAACTTTTTGCACATTTGATGAAGCTTTCACCATGGCCCGAAAGCTTGAACTCTACACTGTCGAAGAAGATAAGGTCAAATTGTGTAGTAAAAATACCAACACAAAATCCAATGACCCTTCTTCCAAATCTTCTTCCTCCCATTCCAAGTCCAAGGGATCGGCAAATGTTGTGGTACTTAGATCATCATCTTCTACCACCACCAACCAAACTAAACCTTCCACATCACAAAACAATTCCAACAATGGTATATACAGTGTCAATACACTCCAATAAGAAAATCATATGCTTCCATATTAGATAAACTAGTAAATTAAGGGGTCCTCAATCTCCCTCAAATCTGACCACCACCCCAATTTGATCCCTCATGAGCCATCCCTGCATGGTATAGGGAAAATGACTTTTGTAACTATCACCGTGTCAATGGTCATGACACGAACAATTGTAAAACCTTTAAAAACATTGTGCAAGACATGTTAGACAAAGGAGACCTTGTTTTGGATAACCCTAATGCACCGGCCAACCAAAACATGGATGTCTTTAGGCAACCATTTCCTAACCATCCCCCAAGTCAAAACAATGTTCAGACCATGACCGATGACCCTCAAGAGCACAACATATGCATGGTCAACACGGTCTCTCCTTTCATTCCCAACCAGCCTCTCCCACAGTCTGAAGAGGTTAGTCAACCTATTTCTCCACCATGGGTAGAAGAGCCTATTTTACCCATGTCACCCCAATGACATCGAACACCTCCTCCACACATACTTCTACCTCATGAGCAACCCATATTACCTATTCCTCTTGCCCCAACCTTCCCTCTTCTTCTACCATTGGAAGAAGTGACCATTCATACCCCACGCCCTCATGTAGAAGGGGCCATAATCCCTATACTTCACCCTTTAGAGGAGCCTTCCTCTCTTATTTGTCCTCTACTGATGGAGGATGGTCCTCCATCCACCCTTCTTTCACACATAGGAGAGTCTACTTTGACCTCTCCCGTATTGGAGGATGCTTTAATGATACCAACGCTAGTGGCCCCGCCCTCATCCTTCTTATTACCAATGGGGGATCATACTTTTCCCACTCCTAGACCACACATGGAAGGCACGATCATCCCTGCGCTCTATCCTCTCGAAGAGCCAAACTCTCCAGTCCCTTTTCCACCGAGAGAAGAACTCGCTGCCTCACCCACTTCGGCTGAGGAAGATCCGGTGAAGGTTTTCTCTCACCTTTGGCCTGAGATCACTGTGTCCAACACATTTCCACTCTCATGATCACCCAATTCTATGACAATTCACCCCAAAGTCTCTGATGAAGAGCGGGCTTCCACTTCTAAATCGTTAAAAGCTCAGCCTTCCATATCTAAACCTAAACCCTCACAGGTGTCCACCATGCTAAAACAAATTACATCTCTTGGTTTTTGCCCTGTATCAAACCTCACTCACCCACAAGTGAAGGTAGATTTGAACCTCACCCCGCACAGTAGTGGTCCTTGTACCATACTAAAGAAGGCTGCTAAACCATGTCAAAGAACTCCTCCCCCACCTTCACCATTTCCCTCTATCTTGGGTCCACATCCTTCCACTTTAATAGGAGTGCTCCCTACTCCAACACCTTACAAAAACAAACTGCCTCCATTACTCCCTCTACCCATCAAAAACATACTTCCTCCAAATAATTTGACACCTCTCATTAAGAAAGTGTCATCTACACGTGTGGCCACACCATCAACCAAAAAGGAGATACAAAAACCTCCCCCTACAACTTCTAAACAAAAGTTGTCAACCCCTACTGCAACAACAAGTGCAGACCCATTGGTGGGTTCCTATGCTTCGATGTTATGTCGATTATTGCAGTCTTCTAGCATCATTCTCCTGCCCATTAAACCATACCAACCTCTCAAATCAAAACCATCTTGTTTTGACAACACTAAAATTTGCTGGTATCATCGCACCCCTGGGCATGATATTGAGCGTTGTTGTGCCCTTAAGGTTTCCATTTGCCAATACCTGGAAAAGGACACCCTTCACATTGAGGATTCTCCTGACCACCTTTGTGACAAACTATCGATGCCATCCCATGCCTCACAAACCTCTTCACTTGAATCGGGATCCCAACGTCAGACTATGGTCCCTCTACCACCTTCTCCCCCTTTATTTGAAATCAACACTGTTAATGTGGCCACCATGTCCCAAACCACAAAGGATAAAGGAAAAGAGCAGGTCTCTACCCCTTCGACATATCCATTTGCCAAGCCCTCTCAACCACCAAAACCCAAGATTTCTATCTTGGGTACATCTCAACCAACATCTCCGGGGGAAATTCCTCCTAACCTCTCTAGTCCACATGATGTTTGGTATAAACAACTCATTGACTACTTGACTCATTCTATCATTCCTCCTAACCTCTCTAGCAATGGACGGTGGGATTTCATCAAGAGAACTGCTTGATACACCATGCTAGGGGGTCTTCTCGACAAATGAGGCTTCGACAACCTCCTTCTTCGATGCCTAACCACCACTGAAACATCTCATACCCTCAAACAAGTCCATGATGGGATTTATGGGGGACATTTTAGCAGTAACTTGGTTACAAAGCGCATCTTCCACCTGGGCTATTATTGGCCCACTCTTAACCAAGACTGCAGCAACTATGTTCAGCGTTGTATCAAATGCCAACAACATGCTAACCTACTTCACGTCCAACATCGACCAAAACGTGCCTACAACAAAAATCTGAAAGAGTGAGATTTTAAAATCAGATATCATCCTTAAAAAAAACCCACACGTGACCAATATGGAAAGAAGTAAATGAGGCAAGTTTGCTCCTAATTGGCTCAGACCTTACATCATAACTCACAAATATGGATCAGGGACTTATCGTTTATCTTCTCTCGAAGGCCATCTAGAACCTGAGCCCCTTAATGCCTTACATCTATGACCATTCTATTGTTAATCAAGTAATCATTCACTTGATGTTTAACTTGAGCTCATCCCTTGAGCAACCCTTGTCATCCTCATTCCTATTCCTTTCAACCCTTTTTCCTTATAACAATTAGTTAACCCTTTTTTAAACATTTATGCTTTGTCCTAATAAAATGGAAACCCCTAAAACCTCTATAGTCTAATCTATGACTAAAAGTTCAGTCAACAAAAAAATAAAATTGGGATGCCTCACAAAAGGTCATAAACTATAAATGTAGACTGCTCGCTCGAAGGATAGCTGCATTATTGCTGTAATTAATAGACTGCTCCCTTGAAGGATAGCTATTCAAAGCTATCAAAACATATGAAACAAAACATAGACCACTCCCTTGAAGGATGGCTATGCCCAAATTTTGCTACCATAATAGCACCCTCTCAAAAGCTGCCCACATCGATCAGCTTCATATGACCACACAAAACAAAACAACATCCCCAAGTAGACTTCCCGCATTGATCAATCTACCAAAAAAAACTGACTAACAAACTATTAAGTCATGGACTAGCCTATAGTCATTCTCAGAGTCACCTATAAAAGGGGCAAAGTTATCCCTGCTAAAAAGGGTTACGCTATCCTTACATCTCACATAATCACACCTATTACCCCAACATTCTCAAGGGACTTTGAGCTCACTTAACGTCAAGTGATTAGAGTACTTTTCTAACACAAACCAATGGTCAAATGACAGAATGCATGAATGGGGCTTTTGTTTGCAACAACCCTATCTATGCTATCATTATGGTCCTTGTTAATGAAAAAGCAATGTGTCTTTCACTTATTACATGCCAAAATATAACATCATAACCAAAACATTTTCTCAACCACTAACATAACTTCATGATTTATTTAATACAAATACCAATTTGTGTTATATAAATTATCATAACCCATTCACATTAGTTTCTATGGAAAACAATACACATGGAAACTATCAACCAAACACAATTTATGTCAATCATATGCCATCACCAATATGGAAACTTGCTAAAGCATAAATAAACTCATTTCATTTTTAGCATACACCATCACTAATATGGAAAACTGCTAAGGATGAAAAATCTCCTAACCTATGTTACAACATACACCATCACACAATATGAAAAAGGTTGTGACATCATCATACACTCATCATTTCAAGCATGTACCATTAAACATATGGGAAATGCTAAAAACACTAACATAACATCATGATTTATTTAAATGCAAATACCAATTTGTGTTATATAAATTATCATTGCCCATTCACATTAGTTTCTATGGAAAACAATACACATGGAAACTATCAACCAAACACAATTAATGTCAAGCATATACCATCACCAATATGGAAATTTGCTGAAGCATAAATAAAGTCATTTCATTTTTAGCATACACCATCACCAATATGGAAAATTGCTAAGGATGAAAAACCACATAACCTATGTTACAACATACACCATCACACAATATGGTAAAGGCTGTAGCATCATCATACACTCATCATATCAAGCATGTACCATCAAACATATGGAAAATGCTAAAAACACTAACATAACCAAACCAATTAACACATAGTCACATCCATAACATCTCAAATATCTCATATATATATAACTGTCACATGAAGGTATACATAAAAAATATCTAAAATAGTACAATATATACTTGTCTCTCTCAAAATGTATGTACATCTCGCGTCAATAGCACGTAGGCTAGTGTGTGTATATATATATATATATATATATATATATATATATATATATATATATATATATATATATATATATATATACTTCCATGACTACAAACATCTCAAGGCTGTGGTGGTGGTGGTGGTCACGAAGACACCGAATCATCTCCACCCTCTGACTATCATCGTCTCTGAGAACTGGAGGCAGTGGCACGGGAGATAGATCTCTGCTGAGCTCGCATCTCAAAATATCACTGAATCTACAGAAATCCCTTGATGGCACCCTCATTATACACAATCTCATCCAGCACAGTGTTATACCTAGATATAGGTACAGTTTTTGATGGACCCATCAATCTCGATGCCATGCCCTGTAATGAACTCTGTGGTTGTGGCTGAGGTGGTGGCTAAACTAGCTACTGCATTGGCTATTGTGGTGGTAGTTGAATAGGGCCCTGCCCTTCAAAACCCTATTCTAATAATACTTGTGCCTAAGCTATGGCCAACTGCTCCTATAATGTAGTAACCTGCCTGTTAGGGCAGCCACCTGTGCCGTCAAAATTATCACTTGCCCCTGAAACACTGCCACCTACCCTTGAAGCATTGCCACCTATGCTCATGCTACATCTCTCTCATGGATGGCAGCATCCCTCTCTCTACTGACCATCTATAGATCAGGAGGTGGTCCTCTCTAAACCCCTACATACTGACCTACCCACCAAGCCGAGTAGGCCATCGTACACCCCAGATCTGCCACACTTGGACCTGCGAGTATCTCCTCAAAATTTGGTCGCTCTGTCTCATCTAGCAGTGGGAGGGGAACCTCAATGTCATCTCATCTGTACTATGGGAAAGTAGATGGCACATCTTGTACAAGCCCGTACTGGCACTGTACTATCTCAGCAGGCACTCTCTCGAGCTCACTGACTCGCCTGCCCCTCACCCACCTCAAGCTCTGCACCCCCACTAGCTGCTCTACCTAATCTCTGAATGCCAGATATACTAGGTATGGCCTCTAGATGATGTCTATCGAGATTAGGGCATCTAGTACCCCCTATAGTAATCAATGTCTCAGATGATGCCGTCCACATGAGTCTGTGCCATGACCTCTCACCACCATCTGAAGCCAACTCTGAAGCTAGTCTAGATAGCCACTGGGAGGCCAAGAGGTCGTGTGACCATGATATGCTCGTATGCCCAACAATGCAGGAGGTGGCCCACACACAAACTGTACCATCTCTACCAGTTGATCCCCCACAACTCCCTATATAATTGGGCTAAAAAGACTGGAGCCCATGTAAACATTGTCTGCTCCTTAATCATGTCAGTCAAAAGCTAGTCATTGCGATTGAGAATCTCCCTCCCTCTACATCAGGAAGGGCATAAACCATAATGCCAATCATCATTAGGATGGCTATTCGATGCTCATCCTCATTTGCAGCATACATCAGCTTGTAAGCAAAACTCATTGAATGGTAAGTCACCTCAGTAGTGTGCTCCCCAAATAGCATCACCATATGAATATAATGTGCCTCTCTCAAGCACGCATATATATCTAACCCATGTATTGGCAATTGCAAAATCTAATACACGTCCTTGACTGTGACTGTCAACTCTCTGGTGGGCAGGTGAAAGGTGTTGGTGGTATGATCCCACTGCTCAATCAATGCTACCATCAGGCTGACATCCCTGGCCACTCGGCATTATCTCCGTAACCCACCTAGTCCTACTGTGGCTGTGTGCCCACTCCTCTCTGGTAATGTCTCGATGCATTCACGTTAGTAATGTCGAAAGATGATCTTGTATCATCAATGTCTGCCTCACTTGCATCTAACCAACAACACCGCAATAATGTTAACAAATGACTAACAACCTCTATGACTCTTCTTCCCTTCTGGGAGAACTACATTAGCCTGAGGCCCCTCGTATGGGCTATGTAGGTAGCACTCAGTTGACATGGGGTCTTCTGAGGTTAGCTCAGCCATTTTTCATTCATCTACCTGATGGACCAACCATATAACCTTTAACCATGACCTAACCTAGTCAGACCCAATCCATAACCAACCCTCTTCTTCCCTTTTGGGGAGAACTACATTGGCCTAAGGCCCTTAAAATAGGGGCTATGTAGGCAACACTCAGTTGACATGGGGTCTTCTGAGGTTAGCTCGGCCATTTGCCCATTCATCTATCTAATGGACCAACTAACTAAATCTATATGACCATCACTACACCCAGGAGTGCCTCGGCATGACTTAGGCCCTCCTAATTATCATTTTCAAACTTTTTTAAGGCCTAAACAAAATTTTAATCAAATCGACATCAGTTAGTGTGCTGAAGATGGCACCTACCTAACCAATGTCAACAGATAACTGACTGATGTTGGTCACTGGTCAGCCGACGTCGATGGAACCGTTGGCATCGGTGACTGGTTTGGCCCTAGGGCCGAACGGGGTGAGCCCTAAAAATTATGGATTCCCCATTTTGCAATCCAAACCCCCCCAAACCCTCCTAAAAATTCCTAAAATAACCTACCTAACCTACCCACCCTTCTAATTACCTCTTCTCCTCGATCTATAGCTAAAAATACAAAAAATATGAAAAATAAAATTCAATTCCAAAATAATCAAAAACTAAAATAAAACACCCTACCTCATCTCGTCATCGCCACCAAGGTGGTATAATAGGTGTCATTGGTGGTGGTCCTCCCACAGGGCCTCCTCTGACCTCTGCCATCTCTGTCTGCCTCATCTCCTCAATGAAATTCCTGGTGGCCCACAAACACCTCCCACAACTCTACAACACTCCACACTCACTATCTCAACCAATCACAACATAACACCTAGCACTACTGCCACAGTTAACTAGAAGTCTCTATCACACTAAACACCTCAGAGCTCACTTTTTCACCTCTTCAAAAGTCACAAATGACTTTTGGTGGGCCGCCAATCTAGTTTTGTCAGGTTTGGCAGGATGTCGACGTCGGTAAAACCATGCCCTAGGGTGCCGACATCAATCTATTTCCACTGATGTCAGCAATTTATTACATTGTATATAGCTGACATCGATTTCTTAACTGACGTTGACAATCTCACAACATAGTTTTCTTTACAAACACCCAAAATCATGCCCAAGCAACCAACTCTAACAGTAGAAGTCATCTTAGACTCTTCTTGGGGCACATTGGAGATCACATATATCTCCCGAACTGTAACAAAATACACTTGAGATCACTTATATTCTAGCCCGACTCAACCAATGACCTTGGAGATCGTGACTATCTCCTCAGACCAAGACCACTTTTGAGACAACTCTACCTTGGTTGTTTTGATTGCATATATGCTACCTCACGAATAGTTAGCAAATTATACACACCCCACATTATGCCCCTCACACATATTTTTAGATCACGACCAAGTTGATCCCCAATATTTGTGACATTTTTGTATTTTTTAGGAGCACTTCCTAGCCCAGATACTTGGAACATGACAACCATTGGAGCTACAACTTTGATCGATCTAACCCAATCAGCTACGACCAAAAAGCTGGGGACCAGTTATTTTGATTTTAGTCCTCCTCAACCATTGGAGCTACAGCTTTGATCATTTAACCCAATCGACTATGACTAATAAGTTGGGGACTAGTTACTTTGATTTTAGTGCTCCTTGACCTTGCCTGTGACAATTTGATCTACCTATCATGTGAAGTGGTATACATGCAATCTCAACTATTGCAACATTCACACTCCAACTTCACCATACCCATCTACTACCTATCAAATTGACACCTAACTTCGGATTATCCTCTCTCGATTCCCGCTTTGAGGGGGAATACCTCATCCCATACCTGGGGCAACCCACATCTATTTTTGTCTTGCAGTTCGTCAAGACAAACCACAAGACAAAAAGGGGCAAATGTAGACACCAACATTGTGTCAACCCCCTTGGTCCATTTCTAAACACTTACACACCTTATTAATTTAAAATAAACTACTTATTTTAAATTAATGACCTCACTTAGACACCTCACCTAGACACCTCACCTTGGACACCTCACCCTAAGACCATTTCTTACCCTATGAGTCACCTTGAGACTAGGTCATCTAAACCCTAACTACCCATAACCTATTCTCACTCCATCCTAACCTCCTAACTAACTCTCGTGCCTAATAAACCCATCTTTTGACCATTCTCCAATGGCAAAAGCACTTGGCGGATGGAGAAATGGGCCAAATAGCCCTTTTACCCATTCTCTATCCACTGAATTCGGTCAACTATCAACCGACACCAGTAGAATCATCGATGTTGGTTACATAACCCAAGCTCTAACCTTGAGCTTGCCCCCACCTCTTCGAATATCGACGTGCACGCTCTAAGACTAAGCATCAGAATTCGACTATCGCTCTCCAGGCTACAAAAACTCTACAGAAGTCACTCCAGACATTGGATTGAAAATATTGTATGAGGTCTTCGACATCAGCCGCAATAGGAATAAGCATCCTGACACCCTCGGGTCTTCACCAAAAAGCTAAGTATTCTTCTAGTCTTCATTTCAAAGTTTTAAAATAACTTGGTAATTAGTTTCTATTTACTATTTCTAAATACTATAAAAGAAACATGACTTCCTCTATGGAAGGGCTGAAAAGCCTTCCTCTGACTCTTACCCTATTCTCACACCTACCCTCTACCTTTTGCCCTTCCTCAGACCCTATTCTCCTTCCCGTAACTCTGCACAAACCTCCCAACTCCCAGAGTCCTTTGTTCATCACAGAAATAACCTAAAACTTGTCCAAAGACCTATTACCCCTACTGACATCAGCAATATAACTGACGTCGATACTATTTACCTACCGACATCGACAACATAACTAACGTCGACGACTATACAAACTAGAAAACCAATCTAAACAGCCCAAAGACCAGACACAACCTCTAACCAGCCTGTTGAGACTCATAGATTATAGGGAATAGGTACACAACATTCTGCCTTTTCATTTCTGTAAGTCTTTATCATTTCATTTTATACAAATCTCTTTGTCTTAAATAGTGGACTGTCATCCCTCACGGAGCTTTATGCTTCCGGGACCAAGCGTGTAGCTTAGCAATCCACCCTATCTTATTCTAACATTTTCTTTGTTTAAGTATTATTCTCATCTACAGGTGTTTTCCTCCACATCCAAAGAGGAGCTCTTACAATGCTTGGATACGGTGCGCAACTTAATCCGGGTAACATCAAACCCCTGACTCTTAACCTTTAGTTTATTCTTTCTTCTGAATGTAATTAGCAAAAACGTAGAGAAACAATGTGATTTTTTGTTATGTTCCTTGCATGCGTTATCATGTGTAATGTCTTGGTTATTTTCTATCTAAATTATTTTGAATTTATAATTTTAATTTATACAGTTCTTAATTTACTCAATAATGTATAAAAATTAATGCATCTTACATTTTTGTCATCTAATTTCTTATATTTTATGATAAAATGCTCTACACACATGACGTATCTCATAGTTATCCTCATCCTTAGCATGTTATGATGCTTCAAGAACCTCTACTAATAATGATGATGAGGATTATTATAGGTACGTAGTTGGACTTAGGTAGGGTAAATTTTAGTGGCCCATGTAGAAATGAACTTGGATTTTTTTGGTGAAACTCTATGTATGTGTTTCAAAATTCTGGTAAAATTTAACATACAATGTTTAGGTGAGCAATCAAGTTGATAGGATAAATTCCATAGGTCACAAAATCCATGTTGACATATGATTGTATGAAAAAAAAATGGGTGGTAAAAATTTTATGTGGATGATAGGTCTTTTCTATTGAGCAACATATATGTTATCGTTCGACAACTTTGCTATCACATGATAAATATGTTATCACTCAATAGAATTGTTATCATTTGGTAGTATTATTGGCATTCTAAAACATTGTTATCATTTAAAAACATTAATTTCATTCGATAACAATGCTATCACTCGACACCATAGTTGTCATGTGATAGCTACATTGTCATATGGTAGTTGAGCTATCATGCACAATCATGCTACTGCGTGATAACTATGTTGTTAGATGATAACCATGCTAGGTGAATATTATTATGTGATAAATGTCTATTGATAGATGCTAGCTACTTATAAAAAATACTAGACCACTTCATTTTGCACTCTTATAACTTGAAACCTCTATTATGGTCTACTAGAGACTTGATTCTATATAAATCATAATTTAACCTAAGATCTAGAGATCACCTCTTAGAGAGAACCTAGAGAACACCTATATCATAATGTCTACCCCAAGCTCATCCTCATCAAAAATACTATACAATAAGCCCATGTTACCATAGATACTTCAACTACTAGAAAAACAAGATGCATACATGGGTTGGGTTGAGAAGTGCAATTTGAAGGGGCTTGTCAAGATACCCCAGTATAAGACAAACATCACTTTACTTAATTATTTACTTAGTAGGTATGTCTATGTAGAGTGTATCTTCACCATGAAGGTGAAATCATAGGTTTTCCAATTTGGAATTGGCCCCAAAGACATCCATCAATTGATAGGGATTTGCTACATAAATGTTAACCCTATGACCACTTATGCCTCACTAACAGACTAGGACAAGAAGTATTTGGAGTCTCATTTTGACTTATCGATCGAGGGTTCATACTATATCATTAAATTAATATTATTTTCATTTAAAATTTGTTTTGAAATTTATACCTTTACTAAACATCCTTAATAACATATTTGATTTTGTTACAGGTGGCCAAAATCATAAATCTAATAGGGGCCTCCCTATATAATCTATGAACAATCCTTTCCTTCTAGCCATGATATAATTCTTTCAGGCTAGAGTTGTTGTACATTGTAGGGCATCAGAGATTCTGATCTAGACTATGGTCTACATCTTGTATACTCTGAGTGGCCAATAATTTGATTGGTGTTCATATCTTTCAAAAAATATTATCAATGAATTAAATTTTGATCTTACCATTAATAAATTTAATCTTACATGTACCAATTATATGATCACTTTGTACAATGAGGCATTTCACCAATTACAAATGGGGAACACGAATATTCTAACTGCACTTCAAGAAAAAATGAAGCTCAACTCTCTTTCAGTTGTAAAACAAATGGTAAACTAATATTTTCAACTACATTTTAAATTATTAAAAAATTATTTAATGTAATTTATTTTATTGAATTAATAGTATCCTCCTTAAAAAAAATTATGCAACTGATTTCAAGAAGATAGATCGTGGTAAGAGGTCGAGAACCCACCAAGGACTCCATAGAATCAGACATGGATGTGGAATCATCCCCTCATCTATTGACCAAAAAAAAAGATACAAATTTATATTATGCCTCCACTCAATCTAATTTCACCAACATAAATTCAAACCAACTCTCATGCTACCAGTAATACCATTGTCTTGTTTATATTATTAATAATTTTATTATACATTGTAGTTTTAGTGTTTTATTTGATTCATTTTATTTTTACAACATCCACATAATATTCTCCCCAATAATCCCAAAAACCACCTCCAATAACTCAATTACAATAGATATCTTCAAGGTGTCTTCAACAACAAGGTATGCACTTATCAATGTTTTCTGCAACATAATTATTAAATATTAAATGTTTCTCATTTAGTATATATCTGATCTCTTTTTAAAATCATAGGGACCCCTTCTCAAAGGTAAAATTTGACACCAACACCACTAACCCACCAAGTTATAACCAAGGTCAAATGTTTATCATTTTTGGCTCGAAGTAGTGGCATTATGCATTTGACAATGTAGGAGTTTTCAAACCTTTCTATTGGCGGTCTCCTTAGCTTAGGAACCACCATTTTAAAATAAATAGATCTTGATGATGATTTTTTTAGGATAGAAAGTGGGGTTCAATACAATGTTTTCAATCCCCATGATATTATTTAGGGATCACATCTGAGTGGGACAAAGGTCAGTTCCCAATAGCTACTAATACTTGGCTCTCTGCAGTCTAGCTCACCCCCTCCCCCTCCTGATCTTGAGATTCCTAAGATTGATGATGAGCTTACCAATTTTCCTTTAGATTATATATTGGTGGATAATACCATCTTATATGTAAAATAAATAATTCTTGGTGAACTTGAGTGTTTGATAATATGAAAGGTAAGGGCTAAATTTTTTATTCAAAAAATAAATGCCCATTTTCACAATCACTCAAAATGTAACATTATTCAAATTGGTTGAAAATCAACCAACAAAAACTAATATTTTACTAAATTAGGTTGTTTTTGGAGTAATAATTGTTAGTAATGATTACAATGATAAAGTTTTAGATATTATGTTGAATAGAATTGATAATTTAAATGTAGAGACCCAAATGTACTACAACAAAAAGGTAAAATACAAAAGCCTTGTGGTTATTGTTGATAAAAAAGGGGAAAGTTATGGTAAGTTATATTCATTTTAAGTTGTTTGTCATTTGCACTTTAATTCTTGTAATTTTTAGCTAAATAATATTCATCATTTAATAGTGATCAAAATATAAAAATATGAAAAATCAAGTGAAGGTACTTGAAATGCACCTCCAAACAATGTGGAAAAGTTTAAATGCAGTTATTTCCTTGAAATAAAAACTTGTTTTGTTGAATAAATGAGATAATACATTGAAAAAATTCATCAAATATCATGGATTGGATCCATAATTGTTTTTCAAATAGAAAGTTAAAGTAGATCCCTTATTGTTTTCAGTAGGAGATGAAACAAAAGATGAAAGTGTATATCTTGAGAATATTAATGTTATAGCCAAGGATCTTCTCCAATTAAGAATCCTAAAAGATGATACAATCTATAGAGAGAGTGTGTCTTCTACAATAGAAAATTAGACAAACACTCCAAAGGAAATTCAAAAACAATGAATCACTCAGTTATAACATGTATTTATAGTGTAAATATTGTAATATTATAAGACAATCAATTTCAAACTTAAATATATATTGTATTTATGGATTTTCAAAGATGCATTGGATTTTTTGATGGATTTTAGTTTCTAATGTGTTAGATATTATCTTGAAATATAATGATTTGCTTTTAACTATTTTAGCTACACCATATGTATGATATATATTTTTAAATGTGAGTGTTGATTTTCAATTTCAATTGTAGTAGTGTTGATTTATAGAAGACATGTTTTGATGTCTGTTTTTTTGAAAAAATAATTTAATTTGATTAATATAATCATTATAGTTCTTTAATTTAAATGAAAATGAATAATAATTAAAGTTATTAAGGGATGAAATCAAACTTCTCACATCTCAAACTTATCATTTGATGAATAAATAGATTATCAGGTGTTGATTATGTTGGTTATTGACAAGAGAAATTACCAGTTGTTATATTATTAAGATTGACCTTGAAGGTAGAGAAAGGGTTCTTTTAAAGTTGTCTTTATAGAGTTTTTAAATAAGTATAGTTGTTGAACATCAAATTCATGTTATATTTTTATTTGCATTCATGTTAATCAATAATCATGTATTAGTCTCTTACTAGTATGATTAACATGAGATAGAATTTAAATATCAATCACATGACAAGTGGGAAATATTTAGTAATAAATTACTATATCAATATGGTACCTATGAAAAGGTTGATTTATAATTCTTATTGATTTTCTCTTTGCATAATAAAAAATTCAACTATGAATAACTAATATTGTGCTTTTAATACTGTAATGTGATAAATTTTATAATACCTAAATTATCATAGATAATAGTTTATAACAAATATGAAAAAAAATCACAATTGTTAATGAATTAGATTTCAATGTTTGAGTTTAAAATACATACAAAACTAAAACTCAGGTAACTGAAACAATCAATTTGTAGCTTGTTCTTCGAAGCTAGTATGTGTATCTACATTATTAGAGGCATTTTGACTATCAAAATTAAAAACATCTCTATTGGTGGCTATATTAGTGACTTCTCTTATTTCAGTTAGTGAACTTCAATTTTTAAGCACTCTTTTATAAGGAAACCTATCCACGGGATAACGAAAAACATATAACCTCAAACAAGTCTCTAGATTTTTATCCAGTCTATTTTAAAGTTTGGATTTAAAAAAAGATAGTGAATTGAATACCCTTTCATATTTCATAGATACCAACATAATTTTTTGACAAATTTTATATAATAAAAAATATTCACTAATATTTTCCTATACGACACTATTGGGGTAAAGTTTTTTCCATAGCCTTGTAATAACACCACTTTTTACTTATTTATTTAAAAACCAATATTAATCAATCATTGTAAGTCTAAAATATGTTGACTAAGATGCCAATAAATCTTTTTACAAAATACATTTAATTTCAACTCCATTGATCTGCACAGACTTGCTAAAATGCTTAATGAGACTACCCATGTATTTGACAATTAAATCACTTGTTAATTCTTCACCATTTATAGTGTTCCAAAATATTGGATTCATCACTCCCATGGATTCAAGAAAGACATCCCTTTTAAAACAATCTTGAATTTCAATAGATATACTTTCTGAAATCTTTCTTAATTTCAGTCGCACCTCATAAATAATAGTATCATATAGTACTCATATTACAGGGACTTCTTCAATTTTTGCTCCTACTAAATCAACACATCAATGAAATGTGTGCATTATTATCTCCTTTCCATTAAAAATGATACAAAGATGATCATTAATATTAAACTTCAAATAGCTATTAGGGTCCTTAATATTTATTTAAAAAAATTAGTAACTAAATACAAGGCCTTTAAATTAGTCTTGTGAGAAGTATAACATATCTAGAGATTGACAAACCCTTTTTCTCAACCAAATGAAGTCAACAATATATATAGGTCTCTCTTGTTCACGTTTTATCAAACATTACATTTCTCTCAATATAGATAGAATACCATTTAATGTTAGAAAAATTTCTAAATATATTAAACAATACAACAAATCTCTTGCCTTGTTAACTTCCATCTAGTATTTAAACATAAAACCTACTAATGATGGATATTCTTTGAAAATTATGCATGTTGAATCATACATAGAAATCCATCTTCTATCAACATCTTTCAAAACCTTTTTATTGTCAGTCATTTCAATCGCAAATTTATAAAACTTTAAACATTTTTTTGGACTACTAGACATGTATGCATGCAAGTCATGGATAAGCTCCTCTATTTTTGAAACATTTTCAAATGTGATAACAATCTTGTAAGCAAAATTCATTCTATGAACCATGCAATGAATTGGAATCATATATGGGGAAACTATTATTTGTAGTCAAATATAGAGATTAGTTTTATGCCCTTGCATCATAAATACATCATCAACATCAACACAGACTAATTTGGTAGCTGTAGCATATTCATCCATCCTAGCTATATTCTTCAAATTAGAAATAATTAATCTATAAAGGTTTTTGGCATTACAATTTTTGATCATTTTATGTATAGATAATATATGAGGTTGCCTTGAATGGTTATGAAAACTATAAACATGAATGCAAACATATAATGTGGTGTCAACTGATGTGATCTCATCAATTGACAATGAGATAAACAGTGCCTTTTTTACTTTTTATTTTAAATCCTCTTCAATCATGGTGAAACATTTTTTCATTTCCAAAGCATTGCTATCTAACCAATGGGATTCTAAAATGTTATTCAATCCATTATGTTGGAACAAAATCTTATAATCTAAAAAAAATGATATAGGTTTGGCTTTTTTTAGAATGTGATATATGGTAGAGAACTGTATATTTTTGGCATGAAGATTAGCTTGAGTAACTTTTCTTAACTAAGTTATTATTGTTCCTCCTTTCTCAACAAGATTTCATAAATGTTTCTGATGATCTTCATACTCCATTGCGTACCTTTTATGCATGCATTATTTTGCATCTTTAAATCTCTATGTTTTCTGTGTTTGTTCATCTTTTTGTTTTAACGACATATATATTTTTCTATAATGTTTCTCAATTGTGTCCAACTTCAGTTGCATTTTGTAGTCCTTTCTTGGTTTCCAACTACAAATTATACATCTACATTTTGGAGTATAATTACTATTTTTTGGTTCCAATGGTTTAATGAATGGATATTTAGCTACCTAATTGAACTTAAACAACCTTCCAATTGTCCATGTACTTTTTTTATTTCACACATATTTCTTAGTGCAATATTCAACTACAATTTATGTTTGATGAGTACAAATCTCATCTAGGATTTGAATTTCATTATAAAAATGTCATCTAGTTTCCTCTTCCTTCACATAGAATTTTGAGTTGAATCTTTAACCGAAGTTAGTGCTTCATGAGATCTAGAAGTCTGTTCTTGTATTTGCACCTCATCCAAGTTATCTTTTTTTTAATTTTCCTCCACTTGAGGCATTGCATAGTCATACTTAGGAATGCCTTTGAGTGTTGGCATGTCATCATTAATACTATCTTAAAATGGTCATGTGATTAATTCATTCAATTGAAATACTATTATCTGTGGGTTTTATTTAAGAGGGTTTACCTTTGAATTGTTATTGAACCTTAATATGAAACTGAAAAATAAATAAAAATACATTTCATTGTTTAGTATAGTACCTATATTTGATGTGGATTTTAGTTGTTTAGGGTTTTTTTAGCTAGCTAAAATAAGATAATAGGGGTTTTTATTGGATGATTTCCACACCCCTTTAATATTTCCAACATATACCATGTAATCATATGATTATAACGAAGACACCAATTCTGTCAGGTGACACCAGCACTATTGGGTAACACCAGCAATGTCGAGTGACACCAGCAATGTCGAGTGACACCAACATTGATGCATGCCAGGATTGATGGTGATCGACATGGATGTTGTCATGCGACATGATTGTTGGTGGTTGACACAAGTTGTGATGGGTGATAATGTTGCGGATAAGTGATAGTTATATTAGCAAACGACACAAGAGACCTCTAGATGGTAGTTATGCCAATATTCTTCAAAAATTTGGTCCTTGAATGATTATATATTACATATATAATGGTGAATAAGCTCATATTGACTTTCGACGGAGTGACGAACTATATTTATATGTATGAAATTTATTTTAAATAGTAGGTGAACCAATCTGAAAACTTACACATAAATAATTTAAGTGAATCCACATTGTTCACCACCCCCTAAAATCGCCAAATGCTAATTTTTAAAACTGGAATATTTGTGAATTAACGAAAAATATAACAAAAATTTACCCTGGACTTAGGGGTGTAATGATGTTGAAAGATTCTTTGAGGAGTTTTAGATATGGAAAAACCCAATTGGCATATTGCATGGTAGAGAAACACTAACACATGAATGCTGAGAGTGTACATGATTGTGTGGTAACACATATCCCGAAATACCCTATGACTTGGTGCTGCAAGAACTCATGAAGGTACCATGAGTAAGAAAAAGTGATGTGTGTATTGAGTGTTGATATGCTACGCATGGAGTTCAGGGATGCATGTGTAGAAGTACAATTCCATGAGGCAAGGAACAAAGTGTTACAATAATACAAAGAATTATCTGTATTTCATTTTGACGATAATTAATTATAATTGTTGTGTATGTATAGAAAAATTGAATTCAAACTAGGACCTTATTGATGCACAAATCAATATAAAAATTTAGAAAACTAAAAAAGAGACAAATAAAGTGAATGCAATTTAACCATAGAAAACTATAAAAATTTATGAAGATAATACGTTAATATTTTGAAAAATTACCTAAACGTAAGTACAAATTCTCTACAAAATCTTAGAAAAATGTAAAATAAAAAAAGAATATAATAATTGAAAAAGGTTGAGAGAAGAGTAGAAAAACTATAAACCAACAATTAAAAAATATACAAACATCTTAAATGATACTAAATAAAATAAATCTTAAAACACTATACAAACATCTTAAAAAATAATAATAATAAATAAAATCAATCTTTTAACTCAATTTTTAATACGATGAAATTTTGCCAGCTTTTTATTTAATATAATTTTTAGTAAGATAGTGAGTGGTACTGGTAGTGCTAGAATGCAGGTGTTGGAAATCTCATCCGGTGAAACATGGCGAAGATTTAGTGTATGCAATTGCGTACCTCCGCTGCATTTCATTTTGCAGGCGAATACTTGTGCCCTCTGCGCCCGCACGAAAAGCGTGTCCGTCATAAATCGCAGGCGAATGTGTTTTTTTTGTGTTAGGTAGCTGTGATTATACTTGTGGGGAATGAGACGGTGCCCTCCGTATACGATGAGAAAAGCGAGTCCGTCGTTAAAGGGGGATCACGATTCAGGATTGAGTATGGACATTTAAGATTTTAATCGATCCTCCGTTTTTCACGCCCGCGCAAACCATTGAGTGGCTCATGTTACGAAATGTACAGAAAACTAAAGATTTTCAGTATCGGATCAGTTTTTCTTCTCGAAAGCTTTAACCATCACGGGCGGAAGCCATCTGTAAGAGGATCGGCTGACAGGCTTCAGCACAATGAATTCGTGGCGCACGAGTCTGCTGCCTGCCAACTTCAGACTGATACCCTCCAATCTCGATTATCCAAATACTAAATATATTTTTATTATTATTATGGAGGTCGGGCAGGGGCTGGACTTGGATGGTGTGTAGATGGACCGTATTTTAATTGTAAAATAAGTAAAACCGTAAATATGGGGGGCTAAATTTCATGGAAACCGTAGATGTGAGCATTCATATTATTTTTAAGAGAAAGTGCGGGGTTGGAATGATCCTGATGACCCACTCGGTGCTCACAACTAATCCTTCCTCTCAAATGAAACGAACGCTGAAGCCCTCCGATGCTCATGCCATACCAACGCTGAAGCTTGGCTCCCACAATGAAATCAAATATTGTATATATAATTTTAAAAATTTCGAAATACATGCTAATTATTCGGAGATATAACCATCTTATCATTCACTTAAATTTGTGCCTTTGGAATAGAGATGGGTGATAGAAGGGCCAATGTTGCATCAAAGCGAGCCGTGAAGCTCGTATAGCTATATTGAGGGTACCCTCCATTCACTACATTTTTAGTGGAAAGGTTGGGGGTTAATGGATTTTCTTGGAATTACGAGTGATTAAGATTAAAGTTTTGGATTGCTTTCGCGAAGAAAATTATGATACTCTTATTTATAATATTATTTCGAAAATGGTTTAACATAGGTGGAAACATATTATAAATATATTGTTCTTATTCATATTTTTATTTTGAAAGTGGTCTAAAATAGGTGAAAACACACTACAAAAGTTTAGCGTTTAATTTTTGTAAGCAATTTTTTTTTTTTTAACTTCTTGTTTTTGGAAAACAAATTAGATGTTATTCTTAGTTCATCGAGAGGGGGAAATGTTGTTTTTGAGGAAAGTGAGGAAGTCATTCTAGTTGAAGACACTTCATATCCTAGCTAGGTAATTCTATTTTGAGAAGTGTTGGGAAGGGTAGTTTTCCCTTTGTTTTTTTTATCTTAATGGCCCTATGATGAATGACCCATCCTATGTGGCTCAGTTGAGTGATATCCGTAATTACTCTGAGGAGGCTTCTTATGTAAGAAACAATGACAAGAAACTCGATTTCTTAGTTGTGACCACCACCAACATAGACATTGAGTTCATTGCTTCCTTGATGATCCCTTTGTTGCATTGGGAAGTCTTTAAGAAATTAGTGTTTGACATAATTCATTTATCTCTAAATTCTTCTTTTCAAGATGAGCCTTTAGTCAAATTGCAAGTTAGTCTTAATCAAGGAACCTTCAATGTGGTGGGTGTTACTGGACTATTGTAGATCTCCCATCCAACAAGTGTAATGATCCAAAAATTATGGTATGTTGTGGCTCGAATCAATTTTTGAGATTGGGGATAATTTCCTGAAGCTTCTCATTGTTGGAGTATGCTTTTTATGGCTTTTCTTTTCTGTTGCTTGTTCCATTCTATTGCTTTATTTTGTGTTGCTTTGGCATTTTGGTATATTATTTATTTTGAAGTTTTGGGGGGAATCAATTATGATAATTTAGTGATTGATCGCATTTTTTTTAGAGTTTTAGCAAGGTTATTGACCATTATAATTTATCGATATCCCTTGTAATTGAGGTGATGATGTATGCACAAACTACGATGACCTACAACTATCCTCTTTCTCTCATTAGACTAGGACTCAAATAGGGTTAATCAAAACTAGAGCATGCGATACTTAGAAGATCGAGTAAGGACCAAATGAATTTTTTAGATATAACAAAGGGTTACCTACAATGCAAATGTCAATAAGAAAGGCATCTGAAGCCTAAGCCTATAAGATAAGGATGTATCTCTCACTAGACCTCAATAAGGATGTACTATGGTTATAAATCAAATGAATAGACTAAGGATGGGTTAGAATGATATAAAGGGGCTAAGGTGTAATGATCAACCAAATGGGGGTATATACAACCTAAAATAATTTATGACAAGTCTAAGCAATCCTATAGGCACACCAACTTATTTAGTGTGGAGAAGGCCTAAATAAGGATTTACATACATCCATCCACAAAGTAAAAAATAATATATAATCTAATAAGTAAATAAAGAAAAGAGTAAATGGATATAAATACTTATGTTGGGGTGGAATCATCAACGATTTAATCTCTCCTTTAGCTCAAGTGCCAATTTGCAAGAGAATGTTGTAGGTTGAATACCTCAAATAGTTAGATGAAGACCTAAGATATCATCAACTAGGAACTCCTAATGACTCCTCCTATTGAGCCTTAATGAAACCACAAGATAAGACTCTTAAAAATGAGGTTCTAAGCCACTAACTCTCCCAACTAGTACTCAAGGTAGATGTGTGAGTGAAAACAAAGAGAAAAAATGGTATATGATATGATATGAATGAATTGTGACTCTTATATATAGTAATATAATACCCAAAACCAACCCTAGACTCTAAACTGACAATATTGGTCTTACTAATATAGTTAGAAAATGTTAGCTGACACAAGACTATATCAGCTAGGTTGATCCAATACAAATATTAAAAAATATGTTTAGAATTGTATTTGGCTAGTTGATATAGTATACGAAGGGTAAATGTGTGGTCAATACTATAAGATATAGAGAAGTTAGTAAATATTGACAAGAGATAATCATGAGAGATAGATGGGTAAACACTTAGAGGAGGTCGAATTGATGATAGTAATGTGTAATTAACTAAAAATGAGAATTGAGTGATATGAGTGTTAATTGAGACCATCTATCCCTAACTTAGCCCTAAACCTATTTTAGGGCCTATTTTTCAGATTTATCCATCCTTCATGTGAATCATAGGCATTCCTAGACATCCCTAAAGTAGTCTTAGACCCTCAATTTAACATTTTAGCCCTTCATGCCTCAGGTTCTACGACATGGACACTAACACCATAATATAGACAATAACACCACATGGTGCTAGTGTCCCAATTTTGATGCTAGTGTCCTTTCCCTCCTTTTTCCACCAATAGATATCTTTTCAAATCTAAGACCACCCAGGGTCAACCTAAACCTCTTTTAACACCTGCACAAGCACTAAAATAGTATATAAACATGAATTTTATCCCTTTGAACACTAGATGGAAATTAGATGTAAATAATACATACAAACTCAGAATAAGTTGTGCACAATCAAGGTTATTAATTCCTATTCTATCCTAATTTTGCATATAACCATCTATAACATTCCTAAGCTCACATCAATTAGATTTTTAGTCTCAAGCACATTCAAATCACTCAAGTCAACAATCATACTAGCTTCACTTGCACTTGCACTAGCACAGGTGGGGAGAACTACATCGGGATTGATCCCTCTTCAAAGTATTGGCATGTAGACAACTCTCATCACAATGGGGTGTTGAGGATGTCCATCCTACCCCAATAACAAAACACTTTATTTCTTGTATCAATCGGATGCCCTAAAAATATGGAGGATTATGGGTTATTCATAAAATCAATCAAAATAGATCATATACAGAGATCTAGAAATTGTGTGCACAAGAACAGGCCTGACAAACCCAAACATAGGTGCACCCAGAACCTCAGAATAATTATGCATAGAGGACACTACTACCAAAACAAGGACACTAGTGTCACATGGCACTAATGTCTACTTAGGGATCTATTGTCTAGGAGGGGTTTTGACACCTATATCTTGTTTGCAACACTTCGACCAACCTTTGTCTTAGTTTTTAGCCTCCTAATCTCCCATTTCAGTTATTTTCTAGCTAAGTTCTTATTTACATTATTTATTACTAATTTTAAAATGTCAAATTAATTCAATTCTATTACAAATAAGTGGATGTATTTATTGTATATTTCTACCCTAATTTATTATACTCAGCTCTCCAACAACATATGATTTATATTCACTAAGTCTTAAAAGTTTAAAAAATTGGTGAACATGACTTACTTCAAATATTGCATAAACCCTAACCCTAGATAACCCTATGGTTTATATTTCTAGCCTTCTAAGACCCACACTTAGGATTTAGATCCCTATATTTCATATAATCATGATAATAATGACATATTAAGTTTCACTTTTTAATACAAAGTTTTCTAGCTTCCTTTGCATGTTTGTTTCCTTTCATTTGGAATGAATTCAAAGATGACATAAACACATATGTACATGATGCTTTATATCAGTTAAAATGTATGTCATTTTTCATTCTATCTTTAGCATGTTATTATTCTCTTATGTGTAATTCAATTAAGAAACACATCTTTACATGCCTAGAGGATCAATTACAATATAATTTATTTGACTTAATCCATAAATTTAATACCCCAACAACCATGTTTCAAGTTTTAATGTCATATCTTATGCACAAGAAATAATCACATTCTCCTCCTCATCTCCATGAGGGTGATAACTAATTTCCCTCTAACCAGGCCCATGCTATCACTCCTCCATGAGATGATGCAACCTATACTATTATTACTAATACCTATACTGAGCCTATCCATGCCTCCACCTTCCCCTACAAGGTGTGTGCCTACATGTTTAATAAAAAAAAACCAGGGTTTGTAATTGTGAAAATATAAGGGATCAAATTATTAGAATGAATAATCTATTATCAGAATTATAGAATCAAAATTAGTTATTAAGTGAAAAGGTCACATTATTGACAAATCAAATTACATGTACAAATTTCTTAGAATACACTAGTGTTCATCATGTATATGCATCTACACCTAGCAAAGTTGTGCCTAGCACTCTTTCATATCCAAATCATAAAGTACAATATGAGCAATACAATCAAGATCAAAATAATACACAAGATGGGAATCATGACACTCTCTACCCACTTAACAATGAAAATATTATTATCAATCAATATGAAATTTTACAAAGTTTTAGAGATAAATGCCATGATCATACACAGATTCTACAATCCATAATGAAAATAAAGAACACATCAAATAATGGTCGATATTTTAATCCCCCAGATAACAATATTGTTACACCTACTTTGGAGGCAACTCAGCTTGTACAACAACCTATATTAACTAGACAAATTTCAACAATGAAAACACCTCCTATGGCTAATTCCTCCTTTCCAGATATACAGTCCCTTATGCCTGAGATTAATTCTCTACATGCTAAGGTGTTACATCTTGAGTAGGGTGATACCTGACCATCACATGCTTTGAATTCTCATGTTCTCTTACATACATCTTTGGCACATCACATAATGACAATTTCTTTGCCATCTAGATTCGTGGCACCTAATCTTACTTTGTATTATGGTAAGGGTGACCCAGAGTAGGGATAATTTTAAGAAGGGACCCCTAAAATATTACTATAAAATCTTAGATTTAATGTATAATTCCATTGGCGAATCTTTGGTAAAATTTCCATGCTGATATAAATTGACTGGTGATTTCTATTAACTCTTTCAAATAAATTATAAATAGATGGTGAATTAAGCATCATATTCAAATCAAGAAATAATGGAAGAAATCCAAGTTAACCCCTTTCCCCAAACATATTCACGGGGAAAATAACATGGTAAAAGTTCAAACCCTTAAAATATAGGCATAATTCATTAAAAGTGTGGAAATTTTTGCATATATGGATGACTTGTATTTATTACTTGGATTGTACTTCATTTTTGGCTACTTAGACTCCTCTTTGGCCTCCTCTTGCAATTGTTACTCATTTCATGATTCTCACGACATGTAGGGCTTGTATCTCTTACTTGAATTGTACTTCATTTTTGGCTATTTAGACTCCTCCTTGGCCTCCTCTTACAACTTTCACTCACTTTGTGATTCCCATAACCACAAAGGAATAAAATTTTAACATAAATGAAGTTATATGAATTTAGGTTTTAGGATTTTGT